>QXEO01001369.1:238115-578607 GCA_007115705.1 Dactylis glomerata
TATGGCGCCCAGGAGGCATTCTCTGCCCTCTGGCCGGGACAAAGGACTCCCACTGATCCCGTCGACCTCGGCAACGATCTGCAGCTGGCCAAGGTTCGCCTCCGGGAGTGGCGAGATTTCCGGCGCGAGGGTTGGAGCTGACAAGCTCTCAGCTACTTCTTGTCCTGGTATGAAAAGGCTGACTTGGAGACTTTGCGCACTGTGCGCGAAGGATCCATCTGGACCACGGATCCGGAACACATCCGGCGCCGACGGGAGCTGGCCCACAGCTATGTGGACTATGCCGACACCGACGCCTTCGTTCGGATATCCGTGAGCCGGAGAAGAAGGACGATGCCGGGACATCCGCCGCTGCTGAGGGCTCCGACTCCAGCCGGGATGAAGATGAAGCTGAAGAGGCCGACACTGATGTCCCGGAACAGGCATTTGCCCCGGGCGGAGGTGATGGCTCCATTCCATCTGCTGGGTCCGGCACTCCTGAAGCTGACATCTCCACCGCCACTGCTCCACCAGCCGGCGCCTCTGCTTCTGCCCCTGGTCCTTGACTTTGCAGCACAAACACTTTAAGTTTTATCAGATCCCCGGTATGCCGGGTGCAGATGTAATATACACGTTTAATTTCCTTTGGTTTGCTTCCTGAACAAGTTTTATCTTGGTTTGCTTGTTACTAATGCCGGATCATCTTTTGGCTAAGTCACCGAGTTGTTTTCCTGTTTCCTCAATTTCACAACCTCGGCTGCTTGTCTACCTCAATTGGCTTTCGACGTATGAGTCTCAAGGTTGCTTCCTCGAACATACAGTACTTTAACTTTGAGACTTAGACTTCAAATCATCCGACACTTTAAATTTTAACTTTAGCTTTAACGAAAATGTCGGTTCGCTTGCTTTGTATTTCCTTAGCCGTTTTCCATGTGTAGACAATCTCCGGCATCTACTCTTGCTAGCCATGAAGCCGGGTTTCGGACAGCAGCTGAGTCGAAGAGTGGCCTTTGGTGCCGACACATTACTAGGCCGACATAGGAAACATTCAAATAAAGCCAGCCGGCATATAACAAAAAACTATAAATAAACAACAAATATACCTCGGAGCTAGTTACCCGGCTTCTTCGGGATGCCGGTATTTCATTCATTAGTCTTGTGCCGGCACAACACGCCGGCATACAAAGGAAAATATGGAAATACATACATTGTGTTGCTCAGGAGTAAAAGGGGCGCAGTAGAGCTATGTTCCATGGCCTCTTGGTTTCTTCTCCGGACCTGTCCGCCTTATTCTTCTTGGGGTCCTGCGCATCTATAAGATAATAGGCATCATTGTGCAGAGCTCTGCTCACAATGAATGGCCTCTCCCATGGAGGAGTTAACTTATGCCGGCCTTCTGTTCCTTGCTTAGCCGGAGTACTAGATCTCCCTCTTGAAATCTCCTTGGATTTACCTTCTGCGCATGATAGCGTCTGAGGTTCTGCTGATATACTGCTGTTCTTGACAGAGTTATTTCCCTTGCTTCCTCTAGCAGATCAACATCATTTTCTCTAGCTTCTTTAGCCTCTTCCTCAGTATATAGCACTATTCTTGGTGCATCATGTATTACATCTGTTGGAAGCACAGCTTCTGCTCCATACACCAGGAAAAATGGTGTGTAGCCTGTTGATCTATTCGGAGTTGTTCTTAAACTCCACAGCACTGCTGGCAGCTCATCTAGCCAACATCCCGGAGTTTTCTCCAGGGGCTCTATCAGCCGGGGTTTTATGCCGGATAATACTAGCCCATTCGATCTCTCTACTTGGCCATTGGCACAAGGGTGGGCAACCGACGCAACGTCCAGCCGGATTCCCACTTCCTCACAAAATCTGGCAAATGGCCCTTGGGCAAAGTTTGACCCATTGTCAGTGATGATGCTATGAGGAACACCATATCTCAAGATTATATCCTTTAAGAATTTCACTGTTGTGTGACCATCACACTTGCTTATGGGCTTCACTTCAATCCACTTGGTGAACTTGTCCACCATGACCAGGATATGGGTCATTTTCCCTCTGGCCGGCTTAAAAGCCCCGACCATATCCAGGCCCCAAACAGCAAAGGGCCAGGTTATTGGGATAGTTTTCAGGGCAGATGCCGGCTGATGAATCTGGTGGGCATATCTTTGACACCCATTACATTTCCGGACCAAGTTTTCTGCCTCTTGCAGTGCCGTTGGCCAATAGAAGCCATGCCGGAATACCTTTGCCACCAATGCCCTGGACGAAGCATGGTGACCACACTCCCCCTGGTGAATTTCCCGGAGCATCTCCAGACCCTCCGCCGATTCGACACATCTCTGCAATACTCCGGTGGTACTTCTCTTGTATATTTCTTTGTTGATGATGGTATACGCTTTGGATCTCCTTATAACCCGGCGGGCCTCGGTTTCATCCGCCGGCACTTGACCATCCACCATGAAGTTCATGATAGGACGTGCCCATGAGGGCACTTCCCTGACAGCGAACACTGCCTGATCTATTTCCATCATTTCGACCGACACATAATCGATCTCCATGGGCTGCGAAGTCCCCGGGACTGAAGAATCAGTCCCCGGGTATGCCGGAGCAGTCCCCGGGTATACCGGCACAACCTCTTGGCATATTTTACCCTTGCCTTTAGTTTTGCTCCGGAATACTGTACTAACAGCATATGCCGGCCCAGTCCCCGGGACTGAGGAAACAGTCCCCGGGTTATCCGTCCTGGCTCCGGCATCTATCTCCATTGGAACTGCTTCGTCTGGACCTGGCGGGACATAAATGGAGGATGACTCCGGCGAGGGTTTGATCGATGGCTTCCTCAGATGCTCCAGCGAAATGCCGGGCGGGATTGAATCTCGGGAAGACCCCAGCTTGGATAATGCATCGGCTGCATCGTTCTGAGCCCGGAGAACGTGCCGGAACTCACAACCTTCAAAGTAACCACTTAACTGCTGCACTAGGAAACGGTATGATGCCATGTTAGCATCATGCGCGTCCCATATGCCGGAACACTGCTGAATCACTAAGTCAGAATCCCCGAAGCACATAATCCGGCGAATTCCTATGTCCTTAGACACCTTCAGGCCATGCACAAGTGCCTCATATTCCGCCACATTATTTGATGCTGCAAAGTGAATCTGCAGGACGTATCTCAGCTGGTCATTCTTTGGTGAACTGAGAACTATGCCGGCACCCAAGCCATGGATTGTCTTGGACCCATCGAAATGCATCCTCCAATAATTGGCATCTGGCAATGGTGGCTCATACTGTATCTCGGCCCAGTCAATAAAGAAATCAGCCAAGACCTGGGACTTGATTGTATCCCTCTTATCGTACTGCGGTGTATATGGTGAAAGCTCTATTGCCCACTTTGCTATCCGGCCGCTGGCATCTTTGTTGCCTATAATTTCCGAGATAGGGGCCTCGGCCACTACCCGGATTGGATGCTCTTGGAAGTAATGCTTGAGCTTCTTGGCCGCCATATAGACACCATAGGTCATCTTCTGATAGTGGGGGTAATTTTGCTTTGAGGTGGAGAGGACTTCACTCAGATAATATACCGGCCGCTGCACGGTTTTGCCTCCTTCCTCTCGCTCTACTACCACCATAGCACTGACAACTCGGTTGGTTGCCGCTATATAGAGCAACATTGGCTCCCGGGGCATCGGAGACGCTAATACCGGCGCTGTTGACAACAACTATTTCAATTCTTTGAAAGCTGCATCTGCTTGCGTTGTCCAGACAAATGTGTCGGACTTTTTCATCAACTGATATAACGGCAGAGCTTTCTCTCCCAGCCGGCTTATGAAGCGGCTCAGGGATGCGAGGCACCCAGTGAACTTCTGTACTTCCCTCAAATCTGTCGGCGGCTTCATCCTTTCTATGGCACGAATCTTGCCGGGATTCACCTCAATACCCCGGCTGGAAACAAGGAAACCGAGCAACTTGCCCGCCGGCACACCAAAGGTGCACTTAGCCGGATTCAACTTCATCCGGAATCTCCTCAGGTTCCCAAAGGTTTCCCGGAGATCATCTATGAGAGTCTTGCTCTCCTTGGTTTTTATGACGATATCATCGACATATACCTGCACATTTTTATCTATCTGATCGTGCAAACACTTTTGCATACACCTTTGGTAAGTTGCGCCGGCATTTCTTAAACCGAACGGCATAGTGAGATAGCAATAAGCCCCGTACGGGGTAATAAAGGATGTCAATATTTGATCTGGCTCAAACAAGGGGATCTGGTGGAAACCAGAATAGGCATCTACAAATGATAACAGTTCACATCCGGCTGTGGAATCAATCACTTGATCGATCCGAGGGAGCGGGAATGGATCTTTAGGACATGCCTTATTCAAGTTGGTGTAATCAACACACATCCGCCATACTTTCACTATGGCGGGCTCGTCTTTCTTCTTTTCCACCAAAACCGGATTAGACACCCAATCCGGATGAAGTACTTCCTTGATAAAGCCAGAGGCTAAGAGCCTGGCCACTTCCTCCCATATGGCTTTCCTTCTATCGCCGGCATTCCGCCGGAGCGGCTGCTTCATAGGCTTAGCATCGGGTCTCACGTGCAATGCGTGCTCAGCCAGCTCCCTCGGCACACCTTGCAGGTCCGAAGTAGACCATGCAAAGATATCCCGATTCTCACGGAGGAAGCTGATGAGCTCGCTTTCCTATTTGGGATCCAGACTTGCCCCAACGAGGGCATGGCGCTCCGGGAAAGCTTCATCCAGAGGCACCTTTTTGACTTCCTTACTCACTTGAAAAGAAACGCTGCCACCGGGATTTGTCATGCCCGGCATAGATTTGCCGGCCACGACCGTCTCAGCAATCTCCACTGCTCGCTTGAGCCTCTTCCTCTCCTTTGCAATGATCAGAGTCTCGGCCAGATTGGATCCGGCGGTGGCACATGCCATCGAACGCTTGTAATCACCAATGATGGTGATCACTCCTTTGGGTCCCGGCATCTTCATCTTTAGATACGCCACATGCGTAGAGGCCATGAATTTTGCCAGTGCCGGTCTACCCAGCAAAGCATGGTAGGGGCTCTCCAGATCAACCACCTCGAACATGAGGTTTTCCACCCTGCAGTTATCCCGGCTGCCAAACATCACATCCATCCTGATCTTGCCCATCGGCGCACACGAAAGTCCCGGCACAATGCCGTGGAACGTGGTCTTGCTCGGTTCCAGCATATTTTCCTTGATTCCCAGCTTCTCCATCGTATCCCGATACATGATGTTGATGTTGCTTCCATTATCAATGAGGACCTTGCTGAATCTTACGTTATTAGCCGGCCCGACGAATGTCGGATCCATCACCAGAGCATATCCGCCGGGATTTGGCATGATCCGGGGATGATCTGCCCTGTCCCAACCAACAGCCTGGTCAGACCAGTACATCAGCTTTGGCACAGCCGACATAACGGCATTCACCTCCAGACACCGCCGGTACAAGCTCTGCTTGTCTGTTCTCTCGGTCTCAAAGACCATATAGCTCTGATCATACTCCTTGTACTCATTCCGGCCCGCTCCTGGGCCTCCGGCGTTATATTCCGGATTATAGCTCTGGTCAACTTGATTTACGCCGGCATTTCCGGCGTTGCTCTGATTCCCAGGATTAACCGGCCTAGGTGGGACTGCAATCGTATTGGCCCCTGTCAATGGCGATGGAGCTGCCGGGACAGAGGGTCTAGCCGGTCCCCAGGGACCTGCACGACCTGCTAATATGTCGTCCAGCCACGAACAGTTCCTTGTCAAATGGTTTGCCGGCTTTCCCGGCTGGAATGTGTGGAACACACAAGGCTTGTCCATGGCAAGACCCACAGTATACTTCGGCCACTGCTTCTTCTGGCCGGCGGCTCCGCCGGCATTTTTGTTGGTCCAGACATTCTTCTTCTGGAACGGCTGTGCTTGCTGCTGCGGCTGCTGCTGAGGCTGCTGATAGTCCTCATATCTCGGACGCTGGCTACTGCCGGCGCCCCCTTGCTCTTCCTCCACAGCTGCAACTTGTGCTGCCCCATACCGGTGATCCGGCCTTTCATCTCTTCTCTTGTTCCGGTTATCAGTGCGATAATATTGCCCTGATCTCCCGGCATTGCTGGTGTTCCCCTGGGTTTGCCCCTGTCCTTGTGAATCGAGACTGGGCTGCATGGGATCTCCCAGAGCATAACTATCAGCGATCTTGATTGTTTCGGCCAGCGTGGCCGGCATTTGCCTCTGAAGCTTTTGCCACAGCATGGTGCCATGCCGGCACCCATGAGCGAACCACATGATGGCCTGCTGCTCATTGATTCCTTCGCAGGAATTGCGCAACGTGCACCACCTGGTCAGATAGTCACGGTCGGTCTCATTCACTCCTTGCCGGCAGTTAGCCAGCTGCTGCGGACGGTTGGGCCTCTTGTATGTACTGGTAAAGTTCGACACAAACTGCTCTTCGAAATCAATCCAGCCGTTGATACTCCCGGCCGGCAAATTATTCAGCCATATCCTGGCTGGACCTTCCAACATCTGCGGCACATATCGTACCGCCCATCTGAGGTTTCCTCCGGCGATGTTCACCGCTGTGGAGTAATCCTCCAACCAATCTTCCGGCTTCGTACTGCCATTATATGTCCTCGCGCCACGCGCGAGCTGGAAGAAGTAAGGCACCGGCTCCCCCATAATCCGGGGTCCGAAACACATAGGGCCCGGAGCTCCTTGTCTCTCCACCAACTCTGATTGGTGGATCTTGTCCAGCTTGAAACGTGCATCATTGGCTTCCAAGGACCGAGGTCCAAGCCGGGATGCTATTGGGCCTGCGATCATCTGCTGCTGCTGCTCCGGCTGAGGCTGCTCACTATGCCGGCCTTGCTGGTGCTGCTGCTGATATCCCGCCCTGGCAAGGGCGGAATTGCCGTCATCCTCTCGATGTCCCGGATGGCCTGCACCCTGCTGCTGCGCTGCACCTCCGGCGCCCTGTTGCTGACGCCGGGCTGCACTGTTACTCCGGCCACCACCGGCCGCGCCTGCTTCATGCCTGGCCGGCACACTCTGGCCGGGCTTCTTGCTGCCGACATACTTGTCAGCTTGGCCGACATTCTTCTGCACCATCGCCTGCTTTCCGGCGGCAGCCGGATCGTACACCTGGATCTGCTTGTCCCGGCGGCCAGAGGTCACACTTCCGGCACGCCGGGCGCTAGGATGCGGGGACGAGGCTTGGCCCCTCGACCTCGCGCCGGCACCTCCCGCCGACACAATGTACTGAGACGCCCCGGCACCCGGGTTTGCCTTCTTAAAGGCCTCCTGCTGCTTTGTAGCTTCAGACAAAAGTTGGTTAAGCCGGGCTTGCTGCTCACGCAGTGCTTCGCCGGATAAACAAGATAAATCCTTAGCTACCTCGGCCGCCGCTCTAAGGTTCTTTACTGGCGAACTATAGACTACCTTAGGCACAGTACTAGTTGCGGTATGACTCTTATCTCTAGCATCTTTTCCTATCTCAGCATTAAGATTTCTGCCTCTAGTTCTAACCTCTTCTATCCGGCTAGGCCAGATTACTACAGGAGTAAAACCATGGGCTGCCTCATACTCACGGAGTTGCCGGTTAAACCGTTCGCGCTCCTGGTTCATGGCCAGGGCCTCGTCGACGAGGGCCTGACGAGATCCCTCCAGGACCTCCCTTGCCTGCTCCGGATCAACGCCGGATCGCACCGGCTCGACAAGCCGGTCGATGATGGGAAGAAGAACCTCGCCCCTAGCCGGCACACCGGAAGTGCCGGCCAGGTTCTCCGCACGCTCCAACGGAGGACGCGCCGACCTCTTGACCTTCGGCGGCTCCGGAGGAGAAGCTCCGGCCGCTGCTGCTTTGCCGGCATCTTCCGCCGGCGGCACAGATGTGCCGGCCATCATCACCTCAGCCGGCTCTACTGAGCGAGCGCTACGCCCAGCGTGAGCCAGCCGATGTGACGGAGGATCCGACGCCACCAGCACCTCCTTCCTGCAAATTCTCTCAGTCCCCACGTACACCTCGTGGGAACCGAAAGACATAATCCGGCCATCCCTGGGGAACGGCCGGCCACCGAGACAACCGGCGTTGTCACTGACGAAACTGAGCGAGCCTAGCCTCTAGACGAGGCCAGAGACCACGCGCACTCCCGAAGCTGCTATCACAGACCCCGTCCGAATGAACACTCCGCCCAGCATATCGATCTGCCCCACGGTGGGCGCCAAATGTCGTCGTGGTGAAACAACATATGCCATAGGATGGCTTAAATGGGGGCCGAACTAGATGCTGGAGGATTCGGGAGAGGGGAACGAGCTAAAAAGCACGACAGAAAGAGACACTGATCTACCCAGGTTCGGGGCTCTCGTAAGGAGATAACACCCCTACTCCTGCTCTACTGATTGTATATTTGGGTCGATGTAGTACACAACAATGGTGCTTCCAAGCTCTCTGCTAGAGAAGGAAGATGAACTGCTAAGTGTAGGAACACAGAGTGACCAACCCTTTACCAGGGCTCCCTATGCCACCTTATATAGTGGTGGCCAGGGTTACAACGGTCATACAAGACCACAAGACACGGGCTACACTCCAAACAGGAGCTGGTGACGATGGCAGAGACCCTTGACTTCGCCCCTGATTGCTCTCGATGGGACGCCATATCCCTGTACCTTGTACCTCTTGAACTGTGGCCTTACCTCTGTGCGGTAAGCTCGTACTTGTGCACAGTGAGGGTAGGTAACCTCCACTGTGCACCCTGCCATCTTACTCTGCTACCATGCTTGGATGTTTTCTTCCTTGATTGTAGGGATGTGACACCTTAGTTGACTTAAGTATCCCGGATATGACCGTTGGCCATACCCAGGACTTATATGCCGGACCAACGACCTACGAGGGTCGGGTAATCCGGCCTCCCCTGCTCCTGCACAACACACCAAATGGTTAGGCCGACATATCTAAGTATATGCCGGCACACATATACCAGTATTCCGGCTATACCGGCATATCCAGACACCAGCCGGGATATACATATATGCCGGCCTGGCCGATGCTCCTATATTCCGGCCAGGCCTTTTCTTGGTCAACGGGCATAAAAGTCAACCATAGACCTTGTGTCTTTCTAGTCTCTTGACCCTACCGGGGGTTATCCCCCCGACATATCATCAGTCTTATCCTCCTCCTCAGGATAAGGCTGACTAGGAGATGTGGAGTATGCTGGTTTGAGCCAGGGGCGTCCCAAGACCAGCATATAACGATGGAGGATGTGCCAGTCTGAGCCAAAGGGCATCCCAAGACTGGCACATGATGATGGAATCGATGCCAGATGAAGGAAATGCCCCAGAGGGAGTAAATCCCGGCCCAGAGAGGACTAATCTGACCTGGGGAGAGGTAATCCGGCCTGGGCCAGGGGAATCCCGGCATAGCCTGGTCGGAATACACAAACCTGGCCCAATCGGGACTGGCAGATGGCGGCCTGGAGAAGTAATCCCGGCCAGGCCGGATCCTCCTGATCTGGCCCAGCCGGGCGCTGCATAGGAGACAGCCTGCCGGGGCGCGGGCGGCCAAGAGGCCCAGCCGGAGCGCCGGCTTAAGGCCCGACCGGGGCGTGATACGTCTCCAACGTATCTATAATTTTTGATGCTCCATGCTTGTTTTTACACCATTTGCCTATTGTTTCATTACACTTCGTGGCACTTTTATGCATTTTCCAGAACTAACCTATTAACAAGCTGCCACAGTGCCAGTTTACTGTTTTCTGCTGTTTTTGTGTTTCAGAAGTGATACACAGGAAATATTCTCGGAATTGGACGAAACAAGTTCCTGAAGACTTATTTTACCCGGAAGCTTCCAGAGATCCGAAGGAGAGTCGGAGGGGGGCCACCAGGGCCCCACACGTAGGGGTGGCGCGGCCAGGCCCCTGGCCGCGCGGGCCCCATGTGAGGGCGCCTGGCTCCTCCTCTGACGACGCCCCTTCGCCTATAAAGACCCCCCGACGGAAAAAACCTAAGTACCCGATCAGATTTCTAGAACACATCGCGATCCGCCGCCACCGTCGACCCGAAGATCGGGAGGGTCCAGAAGCTCTTCCCGGCACCCTGCCGGAGAGGGGAATCGCCACCGGAGGTCTTCTTCATCGCCATGCTTGCCTCTAGAGCGATGAGTGAGTAGTCTACCTTGGACTATGGGTCCATAGCAGTAGCTAGATGGTTGTCTTCTCCACCATGTGCTTCATGTTTAGATCTCATGAGATGCCCTATATGATTGAGATCACCGTTATGTAATTCTACATGTTTGGTTTGTTGGGATCCGATGAATATTGGTGTTTATGATTAAGTTGCTGTACTGAATATTATCTTTTGTTATCTCTATGTTGTTTATGATCTTGCATGCTCTCCGTTGTTAGTAGCTATCTTGGCCGAGTAGTTGCTAGTGACTCCAAGAGGGGGTATTTATGCTCGATAGTGGGTTCATGCCTCTATTTCACCTGGGGGAGTGACAGAAACTTCTAAGGTGGTAGATGTGCTGTTGCTACTAGGGAGAAAAGAACATTCATATGCTCAAGGGCATATGCTTTGTTTACATTACACACTTTGCTTAATGCAATTATCTGTTATTCGCAACTTAATACTTGTGGAGTTCTCGGATTGATTCACCACAAGTGGATTATTAGTCATAGATGCAGTTGGATGGCGGTCTATGTATTTTGTTGTAATGCCCAGAGTAAATCTCATAGTGATCTTCTTGACATATCACGTTTATCTTTATTCTATCAATTGCCCAACTGTAATTTGTTTACCCAGCATGTGTTATTTATCTTATGGAGAGACACCACTAGTGAACTGTGGACCCCGGTCCTATTTACATCATATTGCTATCACCTGTTTACTTTACTCGCACTGTTTACTTTACTCGCATACTATATTATTTTCCACTCGATACGCTCATAATCTTTGTTTCAAGCAAACCGGTGAGATTGACAACCTCATCGCAAGTTGGGAACAAAGTACTTGGTTGTGTGTGTGCAGGTTCCGCATCACCTTCATTCGTTTGTCTCTCCTCTCTTGATCGATAAACCTTGGTTTCTTAAACTGAGGGAAAACTAGATGCTATACTCATCATACCTTCCTCTTGGGGTTCCCAACGGGCTGGTTATCCACCACGCACAAGGACAATCTGCTTCCACATCAACCAGCTAGCAGCTTCTTTTCTGGCGCCGTTGCCGGGGACTAAAGAAGAATACTTCCAAAGATTGAAGAAAACCTCCTGCGTCAATTTAGCGCCAGCAACATCCACTTGGGGCAGCAGCTTCTTTTCTGGCGCCGTTGCCGGGGAGGAAGAGAAGACTTCTGCAAGGGGAGTTTTTCGCACACACATCCTTTACTTTGTTATTGTTTTGCTTTACTTTATTTATTTTACCTGCATTGCTTTTTATCAAAAACTCAAAAAAAAAATAGAATCCTTGGTAGTTGTTTTTACTTGTTTACTTTCGTTTTGCTGAAATGGCCAATCCTAAAAACGCCAAGTTGTGTGACTTTACTAGCACAAACAATAGTGATTTTATCTGCACTCCTATTGCACCACCTGCTACTGCTGCAAACTTTTATCAGATTAAGCCTGCTTTATTGAACCTTGTTATGAAAGAGCAATTTTCTGGTGCTAGTACTGAAGATGCTGCAGCTCATCTCAACAATTTTGTTGAGCTATGTGAGATGCAGAAATATAAGGATGTTGATAGTGATATTATTAAGCTCAAGTTGTTTCCTTTTTCTTTGAGAGGAAAAGCTAAAGATTGGTTGCTGTCTTTGACTAAAAATAGTATTGATTCATGGGCTAAGTGTAAGGATGCTTTTATTGGTAGATACTATCCTCCTGGTAAGATTATATCCTTGCGTAGCAATATTATGAAGTTTACTCAGTTTGATAATGAACATGTTGCTCAAGCTTGGGAAAGAATGAAATCTATGATAAAGAATTGCCCCACTCATGGACTGACTACTTGGATGATTATCCAAACTTTTTATGCAGGACTGAATTTTTCTTCAAGGAACCTACTTGATTCAGCTGCTGGAGGCACTTTTATGTCCCTTACCTTGGGCGCCGCATCAAAGCTACTTGACAACATGATGGTAAATTATTCTGAATGGCACAACGAGAGAGCTCCACAAGGTAAGAAGGTAAATTCTGTTGAGGAAACCTCTTCCTTGAATGATAAGATTGATACCATTGTGGCTATGCTTGCTAATGATAGGACTCATGTTGATCCTAATAATGTTCCTTTGGCCTCTCTGGTTGCTCAAGAAGAGCATGTTGATGTGAATTTCATTAGAAACAATAATTTTAACAACAATGCTTATAGGAACAATTTTGCTAGTAACAATTATAGGCCGTATCCTTCTACCAATGGTAATGGTTATGGTAACTCTTATGGTAATTCCTACAATAACACTAGGGCCGTGCCCTCCGAGCTTGAGGTAATGCTCAAGGACTTCATCGGTAAGCAAACTGCTTTTAACAAGTCTGTTGAGGAAAAGTTAGGCAAAATTGATATTCTTGCTTCTAAAGTTGATAGCCTTGCTCATGATGTTGAAATTCTGAAATTAAAAGTGTTGCCTAATGATGTGAAAGAGAACAATGTTTTTGCTACCGCTAATGCTATCCAAGTTGGAATTGATGAAAATATTAGATTGTTAGCGGAATTGCATGCCAGGTGGGAAAGAGAAGATGAGATGGCTAGAGAGATGAAGGTATGTACTATTACTACCTCTAATGATGTTGCTCCTAATGTTAGCAACCCTCTTACTTTGATTGGTGTAGAGAAAACTCCCACTCCTTGTGTTAAAAAGCCTAAAACTGCCAAAACTTTTTCTCAAAAGAGTGCTGAAATTTTTCGGAGTGTAGGAGATGACAGCTCTACTTCTTTTAATAATTTTGATGTTGATGGCTGCAATATATATGAAGTAATTTTGTTCTTGCAAAAGCTTGCTTTGACTCCCAATGCTAGTTCTCTAAATATTGCTTTTACTAAGCACATTACCAATGCTCTTATAAAAATTAGGGATGAAAAGTTGAAGCAAAAAGCCTCTATTCCCAAGAAGTTAGAAGATGGTTGGGAACCCATCATTGATATGCATGTTAATGGTTATGATTGCCATGCCTTATGTGATCTAGGTGCTAGTATTTCTATCATGCCTAGAAAGATTTATGACATGCTTGATTTACCACCGCTTGAAAAATGTTATTTTGATATTCCTATTGCTGATGTTGCTAAGAAGAAACCTTTGGGAAGAATTAATGATGTTCTTATTGTGCTTAACAATAACCTTGTTCCCGTTGATTTTCTTGTTATGGACGTTGAGTGTCATGCTTCATGTCCTATTATTTTGGGAAGACCTTTTCTTCGAACTGTAGGTGCTATCATTGATATGAGGGAAGGCACTATCAAGTATCAATTCCCACTAAAGATAGGTATGGAACACTTCCCTAGGAAAAGAAAGAAATTACTTTTTGACTCTATTCTTAGAGCAAATTATGAGCTTGATGCTTCATCACTTGATATTACTTGATTCGCAATTTTCTGCGCCTAGCTCAAAGGCGTTAAAGAAAAGCACTCTTGGGAGATAACCCAATGTTTTCTGTTCAGTACTTTTTCTTTTATTTGAGTCTTGGAAGTCATTACTACTGTAATTACCGCTCCTTATCTTGTTTATTTCGTTTTTGTGCCAAGAGAAGCCTCTAATTTGAGTGAGGTAAAGATTTGGGGATGTTGCTGTCCTGAAACTGTTTTCGGTGCTGCACCGTAAAAATTCGTATAAATTCTCTGTATATCTTTTGGACCTGCGATTTCTTGTGCATATGACCCAGGTTATATCCAAACTTTTGTTAGTTGAACACTTTTTTATTTGTGCAACAGAAAATCCCTCAAAAATTCGACCTTTGTCAGCTGTTCAGTTTTGACAGATTTCTGCCAATATTTGTGTTTGCAACTTTATCGCTTTCTTTTGAGTTCTTTTGATCATTGAACATTTGGGGAGGTTGCTACAGTAGTATTTGCTATATATGTGGTAGTTTTAAGTTGAAACCTGAAGCAAATAGAGGATTGATTATATGTTATGCTTACACTAATGTTGCTAATAGAATTGTGTTTAGTTTTGTATGAAGGAAGTTTTCAAGTGTAGGGATTGGAGAATGATGAGATGAGTTGAAGAATGGACAAAAGCTCAAGCTTGGGGATGCCCATGCATCACCCCAAGAAATATCCAAGAAGTACAAGCGTCAAAGCTTGGGGATGCCCCCGAGGCACCCCATCTTCATCGGCAAAAATCAGGTTACCTTTCAAAACACTATATTTTTATTGCTTCATGCACTATGTGTTTTTCTTGTAGCGCCAGTTGTTTTAGTTTTCTCAGTTAGTTTAGTTTGTTTGTTTGCTACAATAAATGGTTGGACCCCAAAAAATTTCTTTGGAAGAAGATGTACTCGTTTTCATTTGCAAAGAACGCTCTAGTTTTCACTCTTATTAAAAATCGAGCGTTCTTCTTTTTCTGCTACTGCTTTTGGTTTTCGTTTTCGCCTTGATTTGCGTTCAGACCTTGTCATATCTTTTCATCAAGGTGTATTTTTGCCTCTGATCTTTATTGGTTTTCATCAAAAGAGGTGTTTATAAAAATTTCAAATGGTGTTGGAAAAGAGAAAAAGCTTTGTGCAAAATAGTGGTACAAGAAGGAGCTTGTGTAGACTGCGGCTTAGGCTTTTTCATGTCATGCTTGATGTCTTTTTGATAGTATGCTTAGTGGTTTTGTTGTAGCATGACTTTTCTCAAATAACTGAGATTTCTTAATGAGCCTTTGAAAAAATCATGCGTTGTTTTTATTGTATGGAAGCATTATTTTGGTTTTCTCCTTGATGCTTTATTTGGGTTGACTTGGCGCATGCTCACACATGTTAGACTTTTAAAAAGTCGCCAATAGCCTTCATGATCATTTAGTTTTTGACTTTTGATGCCATCTTATGCTTCTTTTAATGTCGCTTTGTCGCTTTGCATGATTATGGCCATTATTGCTCTCTTAGTTGGTCGCTCCCAGTCTTTTGCTAGCCCTCGCCTTGTACTGAGTATGAGCTCTACTCGTGCATCCAACTCCTAAAAGCCAAAGTTTTCCAAAGTGTCCACCATACATACCTACTAGCAATTTGCTATTCCAAGTAAATTTGACTTGCTTTTATTTTCTGTTCAAATTAAACTCTTACCAGTGTTATGCGAAATTCGGTCAGTAAAGCTCTCACGAACCGGAAGGCACACTTTACTTTTTCCTGTTCTTAAAAATTTGACATTGTGGTCTCTTATGTTGAGTTGTTATGCTTGCAAGTTGTAAGTTGGATTCTAGCCCATCCATGCTGTCATGGGGCAAGCTTTCAACATTGCACTTCTTATTTGAGTTGATATCGTGATCTTTTGTTTATGGATGCCCGCGGTGTGAAATGAATTGGGAATCTTGTGGGGATCATGGAGTTTGTATATGTGTTAGGGAAACGTCAGGCCGCCAATCTAAGCCATGCATAATTCATGGTGGAAATTTGTAGCATACCCATGGTGAACATTCGACGACGCATCTCACAATAAAAAGCTAAACAAAAGGCAAATAAAAGAGATGTCGAGGTGTTCATTGTCTGCTTGTCCTGTCATTTTGGTGTGGGCTTGTTCCATGTCATCGGGCACGGAGGTACCCCATTGGCGGTTCTCAATGATATGCATATACTTACAATGACAAGAGCCTTGCTTGGGACTCTAAGTAAAGTAGCATGAGGTTTGGGTACTCGTATTCACGGGGCATGAGGTTTTCAACTTATGATTTGTCAAGCATATGCATCATAATTGTTCTCGCATTAACTTTAACCATTCAAGATGCTTATGATGGGGGCAATGAGAGCTCAAAGCCAGTAAGTACCATAATTTTTGAAGGTTATAAAACTTGCAATCACTGCTTCCCTCTGCGAAGGGCCTTTCTTTTACTTTTATGTTGAGTCACCACCTTCTTTCTTTATGCACCATTAAGAGAGCATAGTTGTCATTCTTAGTGTAATATGCATTGTCCCAAAGTTCATTGATTGATTCATATTGTTGGTTTCACTTGTTCTTAAATTATTTGTATCTAGTCGCCCTCTTAAACTTGAAGGTGTCCTATGCATTTATGTTTTGCTCTCTTTGAAGGACAAGCCGAAAACCATTTGTATGTTTTCCTTATGATTTGAACACACGTTTGACTTTCACTGTTTCATTTTCATGATCTTTTGTTTGTGTTCATTTGCATGTTTACAACATGGTTGCTAAGTTCTTATTGTCATGATTATATCTTCATGCCCATGTTTTAAGTTCTTATGATCCCAGCTCACCAATGCTTACATATATGATCAAGATTGTGTAGGTGCATGTCACCTCAAAAATTATTCTTTTGTTATCACTTACCTACTCGAGGACGAGCAGGAGTTAAGCTTGGGGATGCTTGATACGTCTCCAACGTATCTATAATTTTTGATGCTCCATGTTTGTTTTTACACCATTTGCCTATTGTTTCGTTACACTTCGTGGCACTTTTATGCATTTTCCGGAACTAACCTATTAACAAGCTGCCATAGTGCCATTTTCCTGTTTTCTGCTGTTTTTGTGTTTCAGAAGTGATACACAGGAAATATTCTCGGAATTGGACGAAACAAGTTCCTGAAGTCTTATTTTACCCGGAAGCTTCCAGAGATCTGAAGGAGAGTCGGAGGGGGGCCACCGGGGCCCCACACGCAGGGGTGGCGTGGCCAGGCCCCTGGCCACGCAGGCCCCACGTGAGGGCGCCTGGATCCTCCTCTGACGACGCCCCTGCGCCTATAAAGACCCCCCGACGGAACAAACCTAAGTACCCAATCAGATTTCCAGAACACATCGCGATCCACCGCCACCGTCGACCCGAAGATCGGGAGGGTCCAGAAGCTCTTCCCGACACCATGACGGAGAGGGGAATCGCCACCGGAGGTCTTCTTCATCGCCATGCTTGCCTCCGGAGCGATGAGTGAGTAGTCTACCTTGGACTATGGGTCCATAGCAGTAGCTAGATGGTTGTCTTCTCCACCATGTGCTTCATGTTTAGATCTCATGAGCTGCCCTACATGATTGAGATCACCGTTATGTAATTCTACATGTTTGGTTTGTTGGGATCCGATGAATATTGGTGTTTATGATTAAGTTGCTGTACTGAATATTATCTTTTGTTATCTCTATGTTGTTTATGATCTTGCATGCTCTCCGTTGTTAGTAGCTATCTTGGCCGAGTAGTTGCTAGTGACTCCAAGAGGGGGTATTTATGCTCGATAGTGGGTTCATGCCTCTATTTCACCTGGGGGAGTGACAGAAACCTCTAAGGTGGTAGATGTGCTGTTGCTACTAGGGAGAAAAGAACATTCATATGCTCAAGGGCATATGCTTTGTTTACATTACACACTTTGCTTAATGCAATTATCTGTTGTTCGCAACTTAATACTTGTGGAGTTCTCGGATTGATTCACCACAAGTGGATTATTAGTCATAGATGCAGTTGGATGGCGGTCTATGTATTTTGTTGTAATGCCCAGAGTAAATCTCATAGTGATCTTCTTGACATATCACGTTTATATTTATTCTATCAATTGCCCAACTGTAATTTGTTTACCCAGCATGTGTTATTTATCTTATGGAGAGACACCACTAGTGAACTATGGACCCCGGTCCTATTTACATCATATTGCTATCACCTGTTTACTTTACTCGCACTGTTTACTTTACTCGCATACTATATTATTTTCCACTCGATACGCTCATAATCTTTGTTTCAAGCAAACCGGTGAGATTGACAACCTCATCGCAAGTTGGGAACAAAGTACTTGGTTGTGTGTGTGCAGGTTCCGCATCACCTTCAGTCATTTGTCTCTCCTCTCCTGATCGATAAACCTTGGTTTCTTAAACTGAGGGAAAACTAGCTGCTATACTCATCATACCTTCCTCTTGGGGTTCCCAATGGGCTGGTTATCCACCACGCACAAGGACAATCTGCTTCCACATCAATCAGCTAGCAGCTTCTTTTCTGGCGCCGTTGCCGGGGACTAAAGAAGAATACTTCCAAAGATTGAAGAAAACCTCCCGCGTCAACTTAGCGCCAGCAACATCCACTTGGGGCAGCAGGGCGTCGGCCGGAAGGCCCAGCTGGGGCGCTGGCCTGGAGGCCCAGCCGGGGCGGGCGATGACTGGCCTAGCCGGGGGGAAGGGCGCCAGCCCAGCCGGAGTTAAACTATCCCGGACCAGCCGGGTTAGTGCATTATTCCGGCCTGGCTTGGGATATTCCGGCCGAGGATGCTTTATGCTGGCCCAGGAGTGGGTTATCTGGCCTGAATAAATCATGGGCAGGCCGACTATGGTATAAGTCGGCCCAGGTTACTGTTTGCCTGCTTTTTAAATATTCCTGCATATACAATTCACTCATATATCATATATTAGTCATATAGACAATGGTACTTTGGTATACCCGGGGTTATATCCCTGATAGAATCGGATTGTATTATCGAGACCGGATTGTATTATCGAGACAAAGCTAGGGTTACAAGCTAGATTTCAACGTGTCCCTCCGCCGTCTCCTCCTGGCCCCTTATATAGGTGGCCAGGTCTCAAAGTCCTAGTCGGGTATGATACAACTTCATAATCTATAGTTGTTTATATTGTAGTTTCCATATTCGACTCAATCTTCCCTTGACTCCTGTCTTGGGCCATAATCTTTATGGGCCTTAACCCGAATATAAACCAGGGGTACCAATGCCATGAGCCCTGACAGGCGTACCCATGTCAGTAGCCCCCGAGATTATATCTGGATTCCAGATTCGGGTCGAATCTCTAATCTTCGGCTTCTCATCTGAATCATTCTGCTATCATTTTCTTCGAGTATTCGACTTTTTGCCTTTCAACTTTATAGATTTCATGGGGATATTGGTAATGAGCCTGGTAATTCTAACGGATTAGGAACTCATTAATACCTATTTGGGGCAAAAACAATACGAATCTATATCAAACTTAAGTCTCCGGACTCGAATTTGGGATGTAATTTAGCTTGTGCCGCTAAGGACTTCACGAAGTATGAATTCCAGTGCTGTCCCTTAATTCTGGGCTGGGGGTCATCGATGAAGCTAGCTGTTTACGCGCGTCGCGATTAGAGAAAAGCGCAAAGGCCAGCTTGATCGAGATTCGAGCAGAGTCAGTAAAAAATGACAAAAATGGCCTTTTTCGCGAAGTTTAACACAAAATAAACCGTGTTTGAAATTAATTCACGATCTGACCCTTTTTCACGGCGCCCGCCCCTATGGCACCGTGGTTGTATTGCACGGCGCCGTACCCCACGGCGCCGTGGTATTTTCCAACGTGGCTGCTTGGGCCCGCAACTTGTATGTATGGCGCCATTGCTCACGGCGCCGTGTATAGGAAGCATGGCGCCCTAGGCCATGGCGCCATGGTCTGGACGTTTTAAGTGGCTGGGCCACCCGCAGGCAATCTCCTTCACCACCCCACTTCTTCCTCCTCGAGCCCGAGCTCCCCCTCCTGTGTCTCTCTCTCTCCTCCTACTCTCCTTCCTCTCAAATCCCACCGAATCGGAGGGATTTCTCCGTGGATTTCGACCTCCTTCCATTCCTCAAGGTATTCTCCATGGCTACCCTCGTTTTTGTCCAATTAAATTCTTGAGATTTGGTTGTTTTGCTTCATATTTCTTGTAACCCTAGAAATAGGAGTTGGAAGAAATAATTTTGTGTTATGTTGTTCTATTGACCATAGGTGGTTGCTATTCTTGTAGATGTGTAAGCTAGGGTTAGGGTTTTGTTAGGGTTAGGGTTATGGTTGGGGTTAGGGTTAGGGTTATGGTTGGGGTTAGGGTTGAGTTTAGAGCTAGGGTTAGGGTTATAAAATTTCTCATAGCTTTATTATTTAGGTAATAATAATATTGTTGTGATGAATTTTGGTTCATATATGTTCTAGATGGCGAGAATTGTGAATGTTCATCATGTGGACTATGCCGCTTTTGAGAAGGGAGACGCCGAATATGGTGACCCGGAGGAGGTAGTGGTCGTTTTTCCCACTAGTCCTAGCTTTGCCGAATTGGTGGAAAATGTCCGAAGAGAGTTGAATTGGATGGACGAGAATGATGAAGTTGAATTGATTGGAAGGTATAATGTTGGCTTCTCACATCACACTCGTTGGAAAACAATGCATGTGAACTCCGAGTTACATTGGCAAGCATATAAGGAGGTGGTGTTGGCCTCGCAAGATAAATCTCTTGAGTTATTTGTGAAAAAGAAAGTTGGTGGTAGGTTGCAAATTGACTTGAATCGGTGTGCTTCCCCTTGTGATGGTAGTACCCCGATTCGACATGATCCACATGTCAACCCGGATGTCGATGTGTATGATGCAACAATGAGCCAACCTCCAATGACACAACCGTTGAGCCCGGTTAGCAATGACCATCATGATCATCAAGAATTGGACATTGAGGAGGATGAGATCGAGGGCGATGAATTGGAGGCATATCTTCATGATCATTATGTTGGTGATGTGGAGGTCAATTGCATGGAAGAGGACATGGACCATAAAATACCATACATGCGAGCCTATACGTGTGACTCCGAAGATGACGGCCCGGATGAAGAAATAGACGAGGATGGATTGACTGCTAAAGAAGCCGAAGCTTTTAAGAAGGTAATAGGCCGGGATCATCGAACATCATTGTTCCATGATCTAAGCCTTGCCCATAAGGCAATTGTTGATGGTGGCACAAGCAAGATTCTTGCACCAAGGCTATCTTCCAAGCGAGAGCACGGCCCAACTGCCAATGTTATTAGTGAAGGAGCAATGTTCAAAAATTTGGTAGAACTTCAGATGTGGCTCAAGGACTATGCGGTTAAGTACCATCGACCGTTCAAGGTGGAGCACTCAAACTCAAAAGTGCGCTACACAGTGAAATGTGAGGAATCCAAGAATCATTGTCCATGGGTTGTCCGTGCTAGATGTGTGAAAGGTGGTCCGGAATGGAAGATAACAAGTTGTGTATTTCATCACCGATGTAGAGGCAAGGATATTGATGCTGCAGGTGTGAAGGATGATCACCGTCAATTGACCTCTAAATTCATTGCGCACAGATTTGCTTCCTCCATAAAGATACTACCAACATATCCCATAAAGGCGTTGATAGAGATGGTGCATGAGGTCTTCACTTACACAATCAAGTACGGGAAGGCATGGAAGGCCAAGCAAGCCGCCTTTGAGATATTGTATGGTGGTTGGGAAGAATCATACAACCGCGTTGGTATGGTGTTGTCAGCGATGGCGGCAACAAACCCGGGCATTGTAAGTGCTACCGGTGCCTTTTTCTTTCATTCTATATATTCTTTAAGTTTAATTTTATTTGACCTATTGTTCTTATCACTAACTTGATCTTGCTTATTTTTGTAGGGATGACGCCATCCGCTCCGATGGAAAAACCGAGGAAGTGGAAGTACACCGCTGACAGGTGGCCTAGCACCTTTCCTGAAGGGACGGAACAACCTAAGTGCTGGTGCGGTGATCTTTGTGTGCCCAAGCGATGTTTTGATTGGGATGATAAGCATGGAATGCGGTTTTGGATGTGTCCTAACTATGAGCACGACAAGCCCAAGCCAAAAAATGCCTACGACTACCCACCGGTAGGTATCTCCATTACTAATGATTATATGCATTGAATACCAATATTTATAACATTTTATTTTGCAGTCTCCTCCACCTCTATGTCGATTCGTTCAGTGGATAGGCTTAGAGCAAGATAGCTACCACAAGCAAGAGGTGGCAGATGAGGAGCGCAGGAAGTGGGACTACATGACTGAGTTGATTAAAGATGAGGAGCGAGAGAAAAGGAACAAGATTAGGCGTGAGAAGGAACGCTTGGAGATGGAGAAGAAGGAAAAGAAGGAGAAGGCTCTTCGTGAGGCCGAACGGAAGAAGAAAAGAGAGAGGGCTCGCCGTGCAATGGAGGAGGAGAAAGCGGAAGAAGATGCAAGAAACCGTAAGGGAAAGTTTCCTAGCACTAATCAGTAGAGTCTCCGGCATTTATGTTGTCATGAACATGTAATATGTCGGCACACCTTAGTGAACCAATGTTGAACTCCACTTCGTTGAAACTTGTAATGTTGTGAACCAATGTTTGTTGTGAACTCCACTTCGTGGATTAATGTTGAACTCCTTACAATGATGTAAAACTGTTATTTTGCATTTTGGTATTTTTATGATGTGAACCTAAGCAGCTAGTTGAACCAATTCTGTATTCAACAAGTTAGTTTGGCAGCATGGCGCCCTACACCACGGCGCCATGCTTCCATAGCATGGCGCCCTACCCTACGGCGCCATGGTATCAATGATCGAAAATGGCTAAGTCATTTAGCCATTCGGTACTGTCCTCTGAGCCAGACCCCGGCGCCATGCCCCGGCGCCATGCTTTTCGAGCACAGCGCCACGCCCAACGGCGCCATGGTATTACAGCACGGCGCCCTACCCCTTGGCTCCATGGTCTTCGACCATCGAAAAATGACTAAGTGTTTTCTACTTTCGGTACTGTCATCCGAGCTTGACCCCGGCGCCATGCTCCGGCGCCATGGTTTCCGAGCACGGCGCCACACCCTACGGCGCCATGGTATCACTGCACGGTGCCATAGCCTATGGCGTCGTGCTATTATTGCACTATATTTTTGCACTACACCATTGCACTACACCAGCACCAAATTACTATATTTTTGCACTACACAAGCAAGATAACAACAAGATAACAGCAAAATAAGTTCAACACAATTTTGCATATCATCCTAGTTCATCACACATAGTTCATCATACATAGCACGGCGCCATACATAGTTCATCACACCTACACATAGATAAATAAGTTCAACACAATTTGCATCACCTAGATGGGTCCTTTATTTTGGCCCCTTTCCTTTGGCAACTCTTGCAGCACGATCCGCGTTGCTCTTCGAGCGGAGTTCGTTCTTCCTTCTCCTTGCCGCTTCCGCATCCTCTTCATCTTCCTCTTCAATGACGGCATGACGCCTAAGGCGAGGACGAAGCCGATGATACCTAGTCTTCTGTTCCGGAGTCCAACGCTGAAATGGCCTCCTCGGTTTGAGACCGAAGTCCCGTGGCTGCGTGGACTGAGTACCATGGGGTGCATCTATCAGTTGTGACTCATCGATCTCGCCTGGCTCCTGCATATCATCCACTTCCATCCCCTCACACTCAGCCTACAAAAATAGTGGTTAGCACTCATCGTACTGACACAATGGAAAACAGGATTTCGTTTAAGAAATGTGTGTACCCTGTGCAAGAAGTCCTCCACCTTGGCCTCTAAAATATCCTCAGGCACATCTGTAGGATCCTCCTGCATATCATCCTCAAGCTCAACATTCTCCCCGCCATGAGCAAAGTTTGAGCTCGTACCGGCTCCATGAGCAAAGTTTGAACTTGTACCGGCTCCATGAGCAAAGTTGACATCCGCCATCGATTGGTAGCCAAGGACCGCACATAAGGAACGTATACGAGAAATGCTACTATGCCAATATGAGAATGACAAAATGAGCCTTGACAACATGAGACGACATTATAATCATGGAGACAAATGTTATCGTGCCTTACCTTGGCGAAAGCCTTGAGTGCCTCCTTAGACCGTCATCCTGGAGGCGCTGCCAATGCCGCCATGGCGTCGTTGTTGTGCCTGACGAGCTCCTCACGCTATAGATAGCAAACATGTCATCACTTGTGCAACGGTAATATTACATTAGCAGTACAAATATCTTTAACTTACCACAAATCGGAGTACCGGTGCTAGCTCAACATCTCTTCTACCATTCCTGATAAGCTTATTGAACTTGAGGTTCGCAATCTCATCAAAACCAGGATTGGGTAGGTCCACCATCTCTTCATGTGTATAAGCTGGTGCATTTATCTCCCAACGCGTATTTTTCTTGAACCAAGCAAGGTACCTGTCAAATGCAACACCATCAAATCTCGGACAAGGCTCATTCCTATGCTCCTCGGCATGCCTAAGCTCAGTCCACCACTCCTTTATGTAGGTCTTATGATGATCTGCCCAATTTGTGATGGACTTCTGCCTCATTCTATCCGTCCTACATGGTCAAATTTATCAATGTTAGTCAGGGCCAAATTCACATATAATTTTATTTCAAGTAGCACTCACTCGTGGAGTTGTATGACCGTGTCCTTAGCCTCTAGTGGGGTCTCCTGGAATAAACCGAACTGGGTCATCACTCTTTGAGGACAGTGATACTCAACCATATAGAGACAAATCAAGGGGCACTTCATCCGCCAAAGATGTGATTCAGAGAGACACTGAGGATTCAATTCAATAGAAATATGTTGGGCAAATTTATCGGCCGTCCCATATGGCTCCCAAATCACCTATGCGAAAAAGAAGTTAGTATCCAGTT
Source organism: Dactylis glomerata (assembly GCA_007115705.1). Taxonomy (NCBI): domain Eukaryota; kingdom Viridiplantae; phylum Streptophyta; class Magnoliopsida; order Poales; family Poaceae; genus Dactylis; species Dactylis glomerata. The sequence continues at coordinate 262,616 of QXEO01001369.1, forward strand.
TTTGTGAAATCATTAAACGGTCAAATACAAAATGTAATATGGAGAGAACCGAAATTATTACCATGCCAGGTGTCAACGCGTCAAACTCGTTGCTGTAGTACTTATACATGGTTTTTGAGGAACCAACATATGGTTCAACAACATCATAGAAATACGCCCATGTGGGTCCACAGCCCGGAGTGTCGTACTCATACCACTCATTGTGAGGGAGAACCACAGGCCGGCCAATAGGGATGCGCGACCACATCCACACGGACAATAGAAGCAACGGACCACCTATACAAGCCTGAGCCGATGTCCTACGACACGCCTCATCCATCTGCATATAGAGAACATGCAAGTAAATATGACATTTAAGTTGCAAGTTTGAATCATCACGACTAGTTGTGCATACAAAATTACCTGACGGTACAGATAAGCAAGAGCTGCCGAACCCCAGCTTATTTTGCTATCCCAACTAGTTAATGCCTTGAGCCACATCCATGCTGCATTATTACCACCGCTATCCGCAAAAAGAGTCCGGCTAATGACATACCACACGAATGCACGAGCATGCTGCTGCACCGTCTCCTCCGAAGCATTCTCAGGGCATTTCCCATACCTCAACGCTATCCATGTGTATGGTGCACCTGCGGTCATGCCTGGATAGACCGGTGCACACCCTATGAGTGACCTCATAGACTCACGCCAATCCTTCGAGTCCGTACTAAAGAACAACGGTTGCCCGCTTATTGGAAGTGCTAGGATCATGGACACATCCTGAAGGGTCACAGTCATCTCCCCACAGCCAAGATGAAAAGTGTGGGTCTCGGGCCTCCATCGGTCAACTAGTGTCGTAAGCGCACATGGATTCATCCAGACCGATGACCGACTAACCATGTTGACAAATGGTAGAAGTCCAAGCCTCTCGATATAGTCGGTGTACCGATAATCAAATTCCATCTTATCGCTATCATGAGCTTCATGACACCTAAGACGAAGTGGAGGAAAAACCTGCAAATAATTCTAGTTAGCACAATATAAAAACCCATGTAAGAAAAATCATATGATGTTATACATTTCAAATACCTTTTTCTCCTCCGCCATAAGCCGGGCACGGTGGTATTTATCATAATGTTGTTCAAGAAGTGCCATCCTAAACCTATAAATAATTGTTTCATATGTTAGAACAAATTCTACTCAACACATCACATAAATCATGCTTATATGAGACAACACAACCATTACAAAGTAATATCACAAATTCATCACAAATTCATATACATATACATCTAAATCTAAATCATCACAAATTCATATACATATACATCTAAATCTAAATCATCTAAATTCATATACAAATAATTCACAAAGGTATAATTTTTTTTGCATACTCTCATACATATACATCTAAATGATCATAAATTATACTTTATCTTGCCAACAAATACTAATACAAACCTAATTATAACTACAATCATCTAGTATGGGGCCAATGTGAGAACAAATTCATCAAGAAAAAGGAAGAAAGGAAGAGAAGGGCACGGGCTCACCGATGGCAGCACCACTCGAGGCCGGTTCAGAGTCGAAGAGAGGGGCGCGGCGAGGGAGGCCACCGGTTCCAGAGGAGGAAGAGAGGGACGCGGGCGAGGGAGGCCTCACCCGACCTCCATGCCGTGCAGACCTCGTCGGGCGCCTAATGGAGGGGCGGCGGCGGTGGACCTGAGAGATGGCCGGGCGGCGCAGAGAGGAGAGAGATGGAGGGGCGGCGGCGGACCAGAGAGATGGTCGGGCGGCGGCGGTGGCGCTGAGAGGTGGACGGGCGGCGGCGGGGGCGCAGACAGGTGAGAGGCGGCGGCGGGGCAGAGAGGTGAGAGGCGGGGAACGACGCGGGCGGCTGGGGACAAGTAACCTAGAACCATAGCGCCATGGCCTAAGGCGCCATACATCACAATGTGGGCCCGGGTGCCACGTCATAAAATAGCATAGCGCCGAGGGGGAGGGCGCCGTGAAACAGAAACACGGCGCCGTCGTGGCGGGCGCCGTGGAAAAGGGCTAGATCGTGAATTAGTTTCAAACCCGGTTCATTTTGTGTTAAAGTTTGCGAAAAGGGCCATTTTTGTCGTTTTTTACGCAGAGTCACGACAAGCAGACACAGTACCCGCCAAACAGGAAACCAAATGGTCCATCTCGTCCCAACCTGCCGCAGGTGTTTATGTTCTGGTCTCTGGTGGCCACTGTTTTGCTAGCATTTCGATTCGACGTCGGAGCCAAGCCATAGGCTGTAGCAAAGTCCATCAGAATTAGGTCGCCCTACAAAATTAGAACTGCTTAGTCAATCTCTTTTGAAAATAAGAGTGTCATGCAGCAGCAGCGTGACACCATCACAGTCACAGCAGACATAACCTTCATGAATACTGGCATAGCATGTGTGATTTCTTGCAGTCTGCAGGCGCCGCGGCGGCCCTGGTCACTGGGCAGGAGTAAAGCCTACTCTCTGCTACCGGACATGAGACAGCTGGAGGCGCAAAAAACCCTGGATTGGAACAGTCGCGATGATCAAGGCGCCAAGCATCATTAGCACGGCCAGGAATTGCATTTGCAGCAGACAACAGTGTAAAACCAGTCACATGCACGATTTAATCCGGGCAGCCGCAGGATTGCAGCTGCTTGCCGGTGCTAGCTGGACATTGACGGGTGGGTGCAAGTGATTCATAGTTGCACATATGTACTCCCTATGTTTGGAAATATAAGATGTTTTAGCTTTATGAAGCTAATATATCTAGATATATTTTAGTATATAGATTCGAGCGAACCTATACACTAAAAGATATCTAGATATATTCGCTTCACAAAGCTAAAACATCTTATATTTCTAAACGAAGGGAATATGTACCAATGTCCAAGCATGCATATGCACGCAGATGTGTGGATCAGCACCGGCGCGTACAGTTGCGCGCGGTAGAGCGTCCTAGTATGTGCTTATTGTCCTTGCATGTTGCTGAGCCTCACAATGTAAAATTTCTCATTCCACAAAACTAAACTATTGTCGTGTTCTACATATTAGGTTGTTCGTCAGGCTCGTTTAGTAGAACCATCTATCCAGATATTTAATTATGCAAAAATACATATAGTAACATATTTTAATAGATCAAAGTGGTATAGATAGATTGTTTACTCCATGTTAGCGTTGTTCAAATGTACACGGCACTTAGTTCGCCAAGATGTCTCAGACCCACAATTAAACAAATCATACTCAATTTCGGCGACGTAGTGTTGTTCTAATTGAAATGATTGGCGTTTGAGATCCATAACAATTAAATTTAAAAATCTAATACCAACGTGGTTATGTTGTTAATGTTGCTAAACATAATAGAAAATAGTGGTAAAAATTGTATGCTCGGTAGTTTTATCTATTAAAAACTATCTGATTTATAGCTATACAAAGTATAAAAGTTATGTGTAAAAATCCAATAAGATCCTCTAATCTTTCTAACATCAAGTAATTAACCTTCATCCTCCTGGTCACATTTCGAATAATATTCACCAACGACGTTCCATGCGTGGAAGAGACCGATGAAGAAACACACATGTGACGACGATAGGTGGCGAGACAGTGACACTTAAGTTTACAAATTTTAAGATTTCGTTAATATTTAGAAAATTACAAACAATTATAAGAGTTGTCTGGAAGAATGTAAGAATTTAATATGTATACATTATTCATTTATTTTTGACCTTAACTACAACATGAAATATTGTGTTTTGTGTGGTGATGTGGAATTTAGGATTGACCATAAGCCATCCGAGGGGTGCCACTCACCAACGATTTAATCATAGTTCTTTTTTAACCAAAGGTTGTGGACATGCATTATATTAATAATGCTAGATTGGTGGAACAATACAAGAGTGCTTATCGAGATTACAACCAACGCCCAATACACACAGATAAGTTATATAGGCGCACAAAGTGTACTAGGCATGAGAAGTAATCCTGGTCAACAGGAAGTGAAAAATAGAAAGCTCGAAACACCTAAGAAGAGCTACATCGGTGAAGATGAGTACCATATCCTGGACGCCAGAGCATTGTCGTCTCTATCACCAGAAGAAACCCTTTCCTTGGAAACAAGGGACGCCATCGTCTGCAGGCCAAAGCTTACCCTAGAGCTTGGGCCGATGCACCAACACACACTGCACCCTACCAAAACGTGTACACCACCATCACATACACCGCCTCCAGGAAGCTTCACCGCCATTGCCAACACTCTACCACCGACAGAGACACACACCATGGGCTCCAAGACGACGGCTTCAGGAAGGAAGTGGCATCAAAAGGTTTCAGCACCGCCTGATCCGAGGGACCAAGTTTTTTCACTCGGAGCAACAAGAGGGGGTAGGGAGAAAGCCGCGGCGAGTTTTTTAGGAATAGTGCCTGCCCAACAGGAAACCGAATAGACCATCTCGGCCCAACCAACCGCAGGTGTTTACGGCCGGTATGTCCACTGTTTAGCTAGCATTTTGATTTGACGTCGGAGGCAAGCTGTTGAAAAATCCATCAAACGACTGGTTCATATCAAAAGTGCTTAATTAACTTCTTAGCAAATCTCTTCTAGAAATAAGAGATTGCCATGTAGCAACATGAAACTATCTTCTTTTTAAAACGAAGGCAAAAGCTTTGTCTCATTCAATTAATTAAGAAGGAGTTTGACAACTGATGGCACCGGTGTTGATATATAGATCACCGACCAGTTGGGAACCCCAAGAGGAAGGTATGATGAGCACAGCAGCAGTTTTCCCTCAGTAAGAAACTAAGGTTTATCGAACCAGTAGGAGAAAGCCAAACTTAAGAAGGTGATGCTTGCTAGCTTAGTGATACTCCAACAAGGGCGCCGTTAACGATACTTGTTATCGCGTCTTCAACTAGTAGCAACGCGGAACCTGCACACAACACAACTAAATACTTTGCTCCCAACTTACGATGAGGTTGTCAATCTCACCGGTTTGCTGTAAACAAAGGAATGAGCGTATCGAGTGGAAAGCAATAGTAGTATGCGAGAAAGTAAACAGTGCGAGCAATAGTAAAACAGTGTAACAATGTAAAGGAAATTGGACCGGGGTCCATAGTTCACTAGTAGTGTCTCTCCATAAAATAAAGGGATTTCTATTTTTGTGCCCTCGGGTCCTTAGTTGTGCTCAGTTTTCCCCAGCCGCTTAGTTTTTCCTCAGTTTTGCCCAAGCCCTTGTCTGAAACCCTCACAAGGAGCTCGGATGGGAGGAATCCCGTTTAGTTGACCGTTGGTTGGTGCTGGCAAGTGGGGCCGCTGTTGGTGCCCCGCAGTGGACACGTCTCCACTTATCCAGATCATCGTGGGACCCACAACTTGTCCACGTTAGCGCGCCGGACCCACAGCTTACCAGGTGACCGTTGCAAAATGGGAGCCCGAGCCAGCCCCGCGCCTGTGCCCGTGCCATTGCTTCCCCTTTCTTTCCCCGCGCCCCATTGTTCTTCTTCTCCGCTAGCGGCAGCCCTTCTCCGACAGGCGGGTGATCTCTAGTTTCTCTTCGACCTCCCGCTCTTCATGGCCGCGGTATGGACCCGTGCCTTTGACAAGATGCCCTGACTGCCCACGCCAGGAGCCTCTGAAGTAGTCGATCTGTAAGACGGACGACAACGGCAACCGTGGACGTGAGTTCCTTGCATGCGAGAGCTTGCCATATAGAGAGGGGGATAAGGTTAGATCTCGCTCCAATTGCTCTGTTTTCTGTCGATTTTCTTGTTATTCCCTCGAATTTGGGATTTAGGGTTCACGTTGTTGTTTTCAGATCCTGAAGAAATGCAGGTATTTCGAGTGGATCGATGTGTACGTTCAGAGGCTTAAATTGCAGGAATCAATTAGCGCTATTAGGGAGCGCAATTTGGGAGGGGGGGACTTGCTGTAGAGAATGCGGCGGAGAGAGGAGCCGTTCCGATTATGCCTAATGCTCCCAATACAGAACTGGTGGAAGTGAAGAGAGAACTGAAGAAAATGAACAAGCAGTTAAGGCAGCTGATCGAGTTGAAGAAGCAAGCTAATCTGATGGCTGGTTGTTTTTTGTTGTATAATTGCGATCAGATTCTTATCATTGCTCATCAGGCGCTAGAAGTTGTTACAAGGGATCCCTTGTTACAAATCCATTATTCAGTTACATGTACTTGTAGTTGTTTTCAAAGTTAGTGTGTGCATTCACCGAAATTACCAAAAAGAGTGTTAGGGAATATAGGAATGCTAAAGATAGTTGATAATTGTTAGAGGGGTGACAAATAATGCATTCACCGAAATCCCACAAATATGTATGTCTCATGTTTATACCAAAATTATACCACTTTTGGGACGTTTCAAATAACCAAAACTATATCCCAAACTATATTCTCTAAAAGAAAAGGAATGCTAAAGAAAGTTGATAATTGTTAGAGGGGTGATAAATAATCCATTCACCGAAATCCCCCAAATATGCCAAATATGTATGTCTCATGTTTCTACCAAAATTATACCACTTTTGGGCCGTTTCAAATTACCAAAACTATATTCCCTAAAAGAAAAGGAATGCTAAAGAAAGTTGATAATTGTTAGAGGGGTGATAAATAATCCATTCACCGAAATCTCCCAAATATGCCAAATATGTATGTCTCATATTGAAGGGAATATGCCCGAGAGGCAATAATAAAGTGGTTATTATCATATTCCATGTTTATGATAAATGTTTATTTCTCATGCTAGAATTGTATTAATCGGAAACATTAATACATGTGTGATTAATAAACTAAAAGGTTCCTAGTAAAGCCTCTCTTTTATACTAGCTCGTTGATTAACTGATGATCAAGGTTTCCTGATCATGAACATTGGATGTTGTTAATAACGAGGTCATATCATTAGAAGAATGATGTGATGAACACTCACACCCATAGTATGAATAGCAAAACGATCAAGTCATCAAGTTCATTGCTATATCAAACTCATGCAAAGTAGTTCTAATCCTTAGACCATGAGATCATGTTAATCACTGATACCAGAAGGGTACTTTGATGATATCAAACGTCACACCATAATAGGGTGATTATAAAGGTTGATTTGGGTACTCTGAAAGTATTAGTTGAGGCTCATGGATCAAGAATGGGATTTGTCCATCCGGATGACGGAAAGATATTCTCTGGGCCCTTCTCGGTGATATTGCATTGGAATAGCTTGCAAGCATGTGACTAGGTCACGGGAATGCATTATCACGGAACGAGTAAAGAGACTTGTCGGGAACGAGATCGAACTAGGTATGGTTGATACCAAATGATCGGATCTCGGACAAGTAATAATATCGCGAGACAAAAGGAATTAACTATGTTCGTTACCGGTTCACACGATCACTAGTTCATCGTTGAGTAAGTGGGAGTCATCATGGATTTCCAGATCCCGCTGTTGATTATTGATCGGAGAGGAGTCTCGATCATGTCCACGTTATTCACGAACCGTAGGGTGACACACTTAAGGCTCGTTGTCGTTTTTGAGTGGATACGATACTCCGATCGAATTACAGGACAACATAAGAGTTGTTTCTGAAAAGCACCGAAACTATTTCGGGATATCGAAATAACTCAAGGGTGTATTTGTTAATGTTTGTTAATTGAATGAATTAACAAATATTAAAGAAATAAAAATGTTTTATTAAATCAATAAGTGTGATTTTAATTGGCATGAATGTCATGCATTAAAATGGGGGTTACCTCATGTTGATGAGGGAGTAATCACCATAAAAGGGAATGAAGAGGGGGCAATGAAGAGGGAGGAGACCCTTGGGCCGGCCACCCCTTGGCTGCCCTCCTCCTCTATATAAACCCCCCCTCTCTCCCTTGTACACACACTTCTTGATCCTCCCCTCCCTTGCATAGTTGCTACCCAAATTCCGTCTCTGCTTAGCGAAGCTCTGCTGGAATTGTAGTTCGTAGTTCATACACTTAGAGAAGTGTGTGGAGGAGTGTCCGGCGGATCCCTTCTTCCGCTGCCCCGCTTGACCGAGGGCGTGGAGGAGTCGACGTCGAGCTGCACGTGTGTGCGAGTACGGGGGCGCTGCCACTTGTGGTGCCGGGTACACGATCTTGTGATCGTCAAGTGAACCACGACATCGACTACGTCAAGTGAACAACTACGTCGACTACGTGCGTCTTCACCAACTCTCCATCGTCAACGTTTGTGCGGGAACGTAATCCCCGCTTACGGTCGTCGAGGGTGAGTATCCGTTGCTACCACCTCGTAGAGTATCTTGGCCAGTTTATGCGTTTTTTGCGTAGGAAATTTTTTGTTTTCTATGCTACGAACCCATCAGTGGTATCAGAGTCATCTCTATGCGTAGTTGGTATGCACGGTTAGAACACATGTGGATGTGGGCGTTGATGATCGTGTTATTGCAAAAAAAAATTGTATTTTGGATCATAGTGGCATAGTGGGATTGAAGCTGCTCGAGACTAACCTTACGTGACCGCGTTCATGAGACTTGTCCCACACTTGACATGCTTCGGCATATGTGGCTTTGCGGGTGCACGTTTCTCCCACTATAGTTATGATCTATTTTACAAAGAGTTGTTAATAATATTTTTATCACCGTTGTGGTTCTTGTTTGTAGGTAAGAACGGTTCTTCCTAGAAAGCCCCAAACCACGTAAAATATGCAAGACAAATTAGAAACGTCTAACTTGTTTTTGCAGGGCATGTGATGTGATATGGTCAAATTGTTTATGTTACAAATTATATGCGATGATCCTTTTTGTAAAGTTATAAACAACCGGCAGGAGCCATATGGTTGTCTTTATATTTAAATGGCCTGCGTGCCGTATATATATATATCCAAGTGATATATTGTAATGGAGGAAGACAACCAAGGTTGCGCGCCATGGACCTTGGTGCTACGCCGGTGGAATGATGGAGATCATGCCATGACGCACAAGATGGAGATCGAATGCGTGAAGGACCATATCATATCACATTTTATATGCATGTGATGTTTATCCTTTTATGCATCTTATTTTGCTTAGATTTGATCGCGCGGTAGCATTATAAGATGATCCCTCTCACATAAATATCAAGATAAAAATGTGTTCTTCCATAGCATGCACCGTCAAGAAAGTTCGTCGTTTCGAGACACCACGTGATGATCGGGTGTGACAGATTCTACGTTCACATACGACGGGTGTAAGACAGTTTTACACACGCGAGTGCTATGGTTCTACTTGGCGAGCCTAGCATGTACAGACATGGCCTCGGAACACGAACCGAAAGGTTAAGCATGAGTCATATGGTTGATATGATGAACATGGTGATGTTCGCCTATGAAACTATGCCGTTGCACGTGATGATCGGTTGCGGTATAGTGAATTTGGTTCGTGTAATCACTTAAGAAAACTAAGAGGGATGTTGTTTTTAAGTGGGAGTTCATTTAGTAATTTTGAATTATAGAACTCTATTTATCATGAACTAAATCAAAGTGAATTTGCATAGTTTGTTGTAGTTATTGGCATCCATTTACTACCTTGCGATTAGCTATAATTGAGATAATAGAACTATAGAATTCTGGATGCTAACTTTACGAACTGGTATCGTATTGTTTGCATGTCAATCTTAAGTTTAAAGTCCTATTGCAATTTTTTAGCAAACCTTGGTTACTCGATAAAATTTGATAAGTAGTATTAAATCAAGAGTAACAATTCCAGTGTTAGTATCTAAGTATCACACTTGCCTCTATGATCCTTGATATTCAAAAGTTGTTTTTAGTATCAAGGTTATCTAGGAGTTGAAAGAATTGTTTCATAAACTATCATGTGTGGAAGATATTGTGATATCTGAAACAATGTTTGGTTGCAAAGTGATAGAGTATAATTTAGTAAAACACATGTTCTCGTATTGTATGAGAATTTGCAAAGATTAGAGACGCCGGGCGTCCAGATCTCCTAAAAGGTTTAGGAACTAATATTATACTCGCAATTCGTCCTTATGAGCTATAGTAGCTTGATCATGAAAGTTGTCATGATAGGATGAATGAAAGATGTAGGTAAAATGTTTACTACACTAAAAGATTACTAAAGAATGGAATTTGGAAGAACGCCAAATATTTGATAATGGTGATCTACTTCAAAGTGCGAGTCCAAGGGTATTAGTGTTTGACTAATCATGCCTTGAACTATGTGCCATGTGTATGGCGCCACTATTGATGTTGATAGATTCTTCTAGACGAAAAAGAATTGCTAAAAGAGAATCCAAAATTTATTCTGGCGGAAAAGAAAAGACTGGAAATGTCCAGCTCAGGTATATAGAAGATATACATGTTATGGTTGTATTCGTTGCTTGTTAAAACAATGTGGTTCTTGGGTATTTGATACTAAATTGGTTGGTATGAACTGTCATACAACGCAATACAAGAACTACAATGGCCTAATTAACTAGCAAATGAATATCGGATGATTCTTATCGAAAACAAATAAAGTGTTATTGTGTTTCGTTGGAATTAAACCTAGCCTTCAAGATTTATTTGAATAATTGTTATTTTGTTCTGGTATTATGAGAACAATGGTTGTTCAAATTATTACCACATTCATAAAAGATGAATGAACGCTTATCTTGTTGGAGAAATCACATCTATAACACTGATGCTAAAAGTATCTGAAGACAAATGATTAGAAGATCACTTATGAGTGACACCACCGTTTAAATCATATTGGAAAGTAAACATGAAGAAACTCCATGTTGATGGAATTTTGGAGTCTTTTGATTTTGAATCAATTGACGCTTGTGAAAATTTCCAAGAGATGATTAAAACTCCGTTCATAGGCCAAAGAAGAATGGATGACTAACTTATTGGATATTGTACATGTTGATGTATATAGTCCATTATGTGTAGCCGTGTGTGGTGAATTCTTAAACTTCATTTTCTTTAACCGATGATTTGAGTAGATATATGTGTATATTTACTTGATAAGGAAGAAGCATGAAATATTTGAATATTGTTCAAAGTATTTCTAGATGAAGTTGAAAATCATTGTAACAAGAGAATAAAGAATTTATGATTTGATCATAAAGGAAGATATTTGAGTTACAAGTTTAGCAAACACCTAAAAGTTGAGGAATCGTTCCATAGACTTGTATTTACCGAAACACCATAGGAGTATGGAGTGTTCGAGAGATGAAATCAAACTTTGTTTGACATCATTGGATCAAAGGTGTCATCTATAAAACTGCCATTATATTTGAAGGATAAAGCTTTAGAGACTACCGCTTTTACACTGAAAAGAGCGCCATCATGATCCGTTGAAATGACACCATATGAGATATGGCATGGGATAAAACCCAAGTTGTCTTTTCTGAAATTTTGGTATGCTAGGCATATGTAAAATGTTTACAACCAAAGTCGGATAAATACGTCTTTGTAGGTTATCCCAAAATAGCTGTTGGGTATTCCTCCAGAACACTGAAGACAAAAGTGTTTGTCGCTAAAAACGTCAAGTTTCTTGAGAAGGAATTTTTCGCAAAAGGTCAAGTGGGAGGACAATAGAACTTTGATTAGGTTGTTGAACCTAAGCTATATGTGCTGAGTAGCGCAGCGCTGGGAAGTGTCCCGAAGGCGGCCACAATGCGCATGGCTATCGTACCTCAAAAGTTGTGGTCACATAGATATAAGTTCCTATTGAACCGCGTGAGTCGGATAACAATCAAATAGTTAGATTTGAGAACAGATCATTATTGTTTGACAATAATGAACCGACTACATGCAAATAAGCGATGATGGGCCCTGACTCCGTCAAATGGCTAGAAGCCATAAAATCCGTGATAGTTCCATACACGAGAAACTAAGTTTATGAACTTGGAAGACCCTCAAAAGGCATGAAGCCTAATGAACGTATTTGGATCTATAAAGACAAACATGGATGTTTAACATCTTTGAAATAGTCGACACATCGTTAAAAGAGTTTACGATTGTGTTCAATGAGTTGACTATGACAAGATTTGATCTTTCATAGCGATATTTTGTCTGGAAGGATTACTGTAGCAACCACTGCATGTGCCAAGTTTGGTATATGTTAGTTGAACAAACAAGACAACATTCTTCTAATAGAATGGTTACCTAGGACATGTACATGACATGGTCCAATGGGTTTTGTAAATTCAAAGGATGCTAAAAGGCATGCAAACTTCAATGGTTGAAGTAAGCATCGCGGAGTTGGAATATTCACCGTGATGAAATAATTAAAAGGTTTAGTTTCATCAGATACGATGAATATGCTTGCATTTGCAAGAAATTAAGTGGGAGCGCTGAGACATATTTTCAGTACATTATGTAGAAGACATATTGTTAATTGGAAATAATGTATCTTTTATTGGCATAGGTTAAGAATTTCATTAAAAGTAGATTTCAATGAAAGACTTAGGCAAAACCAAAATATTGGGTCTCGATGTCTATATAGATAGATCGAGGTACCAATATGGTTGTGCCAAAGTACATAGATGAAATATTGAATGAAGTTCAATATGGAAACGACAAGAAAAGTTCTTGTCGCATGGAAGAGGTTGAAACAAGATTCAGGTGTTTTTAATACTTGATGAGTGAAGCTACATGAATGATTTGATCGATCATGTATACCATGATATGTACATATCCAGATATGTCCTATGCTCTAAATGTTATGAGCATATACCAGAGTGATAAAAGTCATAAGATGATCACTGGACAATAGTAGAGATATCCTTATGTGCTTTGGAAGGACTAAGGATATATATTATGTATGACAAAGTGACACATAATTCATTGTAAAGTGTTACATTGATACTAGGTTTGTCACAAGATACAAATTAAGTTTATCTCAATTTTAGCTGTATGTTTAGGTGGCACAGTGTAATGGAAGGAAGTTCCATGATGGATTTGGATGAGTTCCAAAGTTAAGACATTGTGATGGATTCTACAACAAAGGTTGGGTATATGGCTACTTTAGAAGTAGCAAAAGAGGGCATTTGTGTCAAGAAGTTTGTTATCAAACTAGGTGTAGTTCCAAGCTGGCTATTACTGTGAAGATCTATTGTGCGACAATAGTGACAACATAATTTTAGCTAAAGGAACTAAGGTCTCACCAAAGGACCAAATTTATACCCAACTATCTCATTTGAGAATGAGTGATGCGTAGAGACGCAAAGACATGCAAATACACACAGAACTGAAAGTGTCAGATCTGGAGATCAGATTAACCACTGCAACGCGTACGGATAACACGTGAAAGTCATAAGTGTTATATACGCAAGTATCAACTAGATTATTGACTCTAGTGCAAGTGGGAGACTGAAGGGAATATGCCCGAGAGGCAATAATAAAGTGGTTATTATCATATTCCATGTTTATGATAAATGTTTATTTCTCATGCTAGAATTGTATTAATCGGAAACATTAATACATGTGTGATTAATAAACTAAAAGGTTCCTAGTAAAGCCTCTCTTTTATACTAGCTCGTTGATTAACTGATGATCAAGGTTTCCTGATCATGAACATTGGATGTTGTTAATAACGAGGTCATATCATTAGAAGAATGATGTGATGAACACTCACACCCATAGTATGAATAGCAAAACGATCAAGTCATCAAGTTCATTGCTATATCAAACTCATGCGAAGTAGTTCTAATCTTTAGACCATGAGATCATGTTAATCACTGATACCAGAAGGGTACTTGATGATATCAAACGTCACACCATAATAGGGTGATTATAAAGGTTGATTTGGGTACTCTGAAAGTATTAGTTGAGGCTCATGGATCAAGAATGGGATTTGTCCATCCGGATGACGGAAAGATATTCTCTGGGCCCTTCTCGGTGATATTGCATTGGAATAGCTTGCAAGCATGTGACTAGGTCACGGGAATGCATTATCACGGAACGAGTAAAGAGACTTGTCGGGAACGAGATCGAACTAGGTATGGTTGATACCAAATGATCGGATCTCGGACAAGTAATAATATCGCGAGACAAAAGGAATTAACTATGTTCGTTACCGGTTCACACGATCACTAGTTCATCGTTGAGTAAGTGGGAGTCATCATGGATTTCCAGATCCCGCTGTTGATTATTGATCGGAGAGGAGTCTCGATCATGTCCACGTTATTCACGAACCGTAGGGTGACACACTTAAGGCTCGTTGTCGTTTTTGAGTGGATACGATACTCCGATCGAATTACAGGACAGCATAAGGGTTGTTTCTGAAAAGCACCGAAACTGTTTCGGGATATCGAAATAACTCAAGGGTGTATTTGTTAATGTTTGTTAATTGAATGAATTAACAAATATTAAAGAAATAAAAATGTTTTATTAAATCAATAAGTGTGATTTTAATTGGCATGAATGTCATGCATTAAAATGGGGGTTACCTCATGTTGATGAGGGAGTAATCACCATAAAAGGGAATGAAGAGGGGGCAATGAAGAGGGAGGAGACCCTTGGGCCGGCCACCCCTTGGCTGCCCTCCTCCTCTATATAAACCCCCCCTCTCTCCCTTGTACACACACTTCTTGATCCTCCCCTCCCTTGCATAGTTGCTGCCCAAATTCCGTCTCTGCTTAGCGAAGCTCTGCCGAAATTATAGTTCGTAGTTCATACACTTAGAGAAGTGTGTGGAGGAGTGTCCGGCGGATCCCTTCTTCCGCTGCCCCGCTGGACCGAGGGCGTGGAGGAGTCGACGTCGAGCTGCACGTGTGTGCGAGTACGGGGGCGCTGCCACTTGTGGCGCCGGGTACACGATCTTGTGATCGTCAAGTGAACCACGACATCGACTACGTCAAGTGAACAACTACGTCGACTACGTGCGTCTTCACCAACTCTCCATCGTCAACGTTTGTGCGGGAACGTAATCCCCGCATACGGTCGTCGAGGGTGAGTATCCGTTGCTACCACCTCGTAGAGTATCTTGGCCAGTTTATGCGTTTTTTCGTAGGAAAATTTTTGTTTTCTATGCTACGAACCCATCACATATTTCTACCAAAATTATACCACTTTTGGGCCGTTTCAAATTACCAAAATTATATTCCCTAAAAGAAAAGGAATGCTAAAGATAGTTGATAATTGTTAGAGGGGTGATGAATAATCCATTCACCGAAATCCCCCAAATATGCCAAATATGTATGTCTCATGTTTCTACCAAAATTATACCACTTTTGGGCTGTTTCAAATTACCAAAACTATATTCCCTAAAAGAAAAGGAATGCTAAAGATAGTTGATAATTGTTAGAGGGGTGATAAATAATCCATTCATCAAAATCCCTCAAATATGTATGCCTCATGTGTTATACCAAAATTATACCACAAACTATATTCCCTAAAAGAAAAGGAATGCTAAAGAGAGTTGATAATTGTTAGAGGGGTGACAAATAATGCATTCAACGAAATCTGCAAATATGTATGTCTCTTGTTTACACCAAAATTATACCACTTTTTAGTTTAACATATTTAGATCATGGAAAATAATGCATAAATAGAGGGAATATAGTTACGTGACAAACTCGTTATTGCACATAAATAGAGGGGTGGCACTGTCCACCGACAGAGAGAGAGAGGGGTGGCCACGAAGAGACGGAGAGGGGTATACTGCCCGTTAGATCAGTGGGTCAACGGTTGGTGGAGTCGATCCGTGTGACAACGGCTCAACCAATCAGGATAAGTTTGGGCTTCTGTGAGCATTTGTGACAGTATTTGAGGGCAAAACTGAGTAGTACTAAGAAACCAAGGGCATGTAAATAGTAAATAGACTAAGGGATTCAAACAAAAGAATTACAAAATGAAAAATGCGTGTTTTGTACAATATAATTCATATTGGGCTACATCAAATTATTTGCAATTCAAATATACATGAGTGTGACAATTATGGCCTCATTTAGGCAAACTATGTTTTGGGGAAGATGTTTTGCAAAGGGGTTTGAGTGGAAAACCATGCATCTTCATAGCTACTAGTGATTCTGAGAAGTGGCAATTTATGGTAAAACTTGATTTATCTATGTTTGTTAAGGTTTCCTAGGTGGCAGGTTGCGTAGGAAGACTCCATGAGTAGGTGCCACTATGTTTTTATTTTTTTGGATTTTTTTGCGCAAGAAATGACTCAATTAGCTATGTTAATCTCATTTGTTGACTCTCTGTTGACCAGCTACTTGAGGGTAGAACTGAGTATATTGCACTTGCCAGTCTAAGTACTCGAGGGGAAAACTGAGTACAGATAAAATTTCTATATAAGGCCCGAGGTTATAACTGAGTACACCAAACGTGCCAGGGTTAGCCTCGTGTCGCGGTGCACGCTGCAGCCGCGCATAGCGGACGCGTGTTGCGGTACATGCCACCTTCGTCTTTATAGAGCCTCTCTTTCTCTCCCTCGACGCTCGCCCACCCTCTCATTCTCACTGCAACCGCCTCTCCTGTCCCATCATCTTCTCCGCAACCGAAGAAAAAACCCCAAAAGAAAAAAACCCCGGCGATGGAGAAGAATGAGATGCCCATTGTCGGCGATTCCGACGTAGCCGCCGGCGCATCGGCCGTCGCCCCTGTCTAGGCCCCCATTGCTGCTTCTAACGTAGCTGCCGGCGCATCAGCCGCCGGTGCATCGGCCTCCGCCCCCGTCTAGGCCCCCATCGCTGCTTCTGACGTAGCCGCTGGCGCATTGGCCGCCGCCCCCGTCTAGGTCCCCCGTCGCTTGGGACCCATACGAACCAGTGTTGTACGTCGCGCTGGAGAACCCCTACGACACCAGCATCGTCGACGACGAGCCGGAGGTAACCCTTTGTTGCCTTGTTCTTATCCCATTTCAATCCTTTTGTGTTAGATCTTGCGTTATTAGGGTTCGTCTGTTCCTAGTTCAATTCTTTTGTGTTAGATCTTGCGTTATTAGGGTTCATCTGTTCCTAGTTCTATCCTTTTGTGTTAGATCTTGCGTTATTAGGGTTTGTCTGTTCCTAGTTCAATCCTTTTGTGTTAGATCTTGCGTTATTAGGGTTCGTCTATTCCTAGTTCTATATCTTGCGTTATTAGTGTTTGTGATTTGCTTTTGTTAAGATTCGGTTAACTTATGTGAGTAATCAATCCCATCCGGTTAATTTGTGCCGATGATGATGAATATTTGGGCACAAATTGATTCAGGGTTTTGTCATTGAACAATTGGTGTGTACAAATTTGTTGTGCATGATCTTTGGTTCAGTGACTCAAATCCTGGATATAAGTGTGTCCAATGTAACTGAGGCTACCTCTTTTTTTCGTGCCCATATTATTATGCATGATCTTTTGTTCACTCTCTGTTCCATCATCGCTGCAATTGACTCCGTGTTTTTCGATCTTTGGTGCTACGTGACAGGTGCAGAGCAGCGACGCCGACAGCGACGACGAGTCCTTCCACACCAAGACTCGTCACATCCTCAGGAGGCTGCAGTCTGGCCATTACGATGGCCACTTTGTTCGAGGCGTTTACAGGTGCCCCTTCTGCAACAGGAGGCTCCGTGCCACCGACTTCAACTGCTTGGTGGACCATGCTGAATCCATTGGCAGATCCATTGGCGGTGCTAGAGTTGGAACGACCGTGAACGTGCATGCGTTCATGGCCAAACACAAAGCACTTGGGATTCACCTGCGCAGCCTCCAAGCTTAAATTCATGTAAAATGTAGCTTATGTTGGATCTATCGGTAGTACTGTTGGATCTGTCGTGAATATATCTATGCTATATTGGCTGATGTATGCAGCTTATCCTATATTTTCTCTGGATTTGTGCCCTAGATTTCCTACCCGATTGGATAAAAACGAAGGCATAAAGAAATGAATGGCGTTAAAAAACAGAAGGAGAAGCTGTTTTAGATTTGCTACCAATTTGGGCAATCAAGAATGAATGAGATCGAGCGAGAGAGAGGAAAAAGGTGCATTGAAAACTGCTAATCTGGGTGATTACTTCGGTTGTGATGATGAAAATGACCGATCAGTTGGGAGCCCTAAGAGGAAGGTATGATGAGCACAGCAGCAAGTTTTCCCCTAGTAAGAAACCAAGGTTTTATCGTCCAGGAAAAAGTCAGTACTCCAGAAGGTGATGCTTGCTAGCTTCGCGACGGCTCCGGACAATTTATAAGGCGCCTCGTCCAGGCTTTGCTTTGCGAGCGGCAACGTGGAACCTGCACACAACACAACCAAATACTTTGTTTCCAACTTACGATGAGGTTGTCAATCTCACCGGTTTGCTTGAAACAAAGGGTATGAGCGTATCGAGTGGAAAATAGTAGTAATATGCAAGTAAAGTAAACAGTGCAGGTAAAGTAAACAGGTGATAGCAATATGATAGAAATAGGACCGGGGTCCACAGTTCACTAGTGGTGTCTCTCCATAAGATAAATAATACATGCTGGGTAAACAAATTACAGTTGGGCAATTGATAAAATAAAGATAACGTGATATGTCAAGAAGATCACTATGCGATTTACTCTGGGCATTACAACAAAATACATAGACCGCCATCCAACTGCATCTATGACTAATAATCCACTTGTGGCGAATCAATCCGAGAACTCCACAAGTATTAAGTTGCGAACAACAGATAATTGCATTAAGCAAAGTGTGTAATGCAGACAAAGCATATGCCCTCGAGCATATGAATGTTGTTTTCTCCCTAGTGGCAACAGCACATCTACAACCTTAGAGGTTTCTGTCACTCCCCCAGATTCAATAGAGGCATGAACCCAACTATTGATCATAAATACCCCCTTTTGGAGTTACTAGCAACTACTCGGCCAAGATAGCTGCTAACAACGGAGAACATGCAAGATCATAAACAACATAGAGATAACATAAGATAAATTTCAGAACATCAACTTAATCATAACACCAATATTCATCAGATCCCAACAAACACAACATGTAGAATTACATAACGGTGATCTCAATCATGTAAGGCCGCTCATGAGATCTAAACATGAAGCACATGGTGGAGAGAACAACCATCTAGCTACTTCTATGGACCCATAGTCCAGGGTAGACTACTCACTCATCGCGCCGGAGGCAAGCATGGCGATGAAGAAGACCTCCGGTGGCGATTCCCCTCTCCGGCAGGGTGCTGGGAAGAGCTTCTAGACCCTCCCGATCTTCGGGTCGATGGCGGCAGCGGATCGCGATGTGTTCTGGAATTCTGATCGGGTACTTAGGTTTTTCCCGTCGAGGGTTCTTTATAGGCGAATGGGCAACGTCAGGAGTGGGCCAAGGCGCCGTCACACTTAGGGGGTGCGGCCAGGGGCCAGGCCACGCCGCCCTATTGTGTGGGGCCCTCGTGGCCCCACTCCGTCTCCTCTTCGGTTCTCTGGAAGCTTCGGTGAATTTTTGGACGTTTGGATTTTGTTTCGTCCAATTCCGAGAATATTTCCTGTGTAACTTTTCTGAAACATAAAAACAGCAGAAAACAAGAAACTGGCACTGTGGCGACTTGTTAATAGGTTAGTTCCGGAAAATGCATAAAAGTGCCACAAAGTGT
The DNA here is from genome assembly GCA_007115705.1 of Dactylis glomerata. Taxonomy (NCBI): domain Eukaryota; kingdom Viridiplantae; phylum Streptophyta; class Magnoliopsida; order Poales; family Poaceae; genus Dactylis; species Dactylis glomerata. Next base: position 282,126 of record QXEO01001369.1, read on the forward strand.
AACGAAACACTAAGCAAATGGTGTAAAAACAAGCATGGAGCATCAAAAATTATAGGTACGTTTTGGACGTATCAAGCATCCCCAAGCTTAACTCCTGCTCTTCCTCGAGTAGGTAAGTGATAACAAAAGAAATAATTTTTGAGGTGACATGCACCTACACAATCTTGATCATCTATGTAAGCATTGAGTGCTGGGATCAAAAGAACTTAAAACATGGGCATGGAAGATATAATCTTGATAGAAGAAACTTAGCAACCATGTTGTAACATGAAATAGAACACAAACAAAAGATCATGAACAATGAAACAATGAAAGTCAAACGTGTGTTCAAATCATAAGGAAAAACATACAAATGGTTTTCAGCTTGTCCTTCATGGAGAGCAAAACATAAATGCATAGGACACCTTCAAGTTTAAGAGGGCGACTAGATACAAATAATTTAAGAACAAGTGAAACCATGATCATGAATCAATCAATGAAAACTTTGGGACAATGCACATTATACTCAGAATGACAACTATGCTCTCTTCGACGGTGCATAAAGGTAGAAGGTGGTGACTCAACATAAAAGTAAAAAGAACGGGCCCTTCGCGGAGGGAAGCAGTGATTGCAAGTTTTATAAACCTTCAAAAATTATGGTACTTACTAGCTTTGAGCTCTCATTGCCCCCATCATAAGCATCTTGAATGGTTAAAGTTAATGCGAGTACAATTATGATGCATATGCTTGACAAATCATAAGTTGAAAACCTCGTGTCCCGTGAATACGAGTACCCAAACCTCGTGCTACTTTGCTTAGGTCCCAAGCAAGTTCTTGTCATTGTAAGTATACGCGTATCATCGAGAACCGCCAACGGGGTACCTCCGTGCCCGATGACATGGAACAAGCCCATATCAAAATGACAGGACAAGCAGACAATGAACACCTCGACATCTCTTTTATTTACCATTTGTATAGCTTTTTATTTTGAGATGCGTCGTCGAATGTCTACTATGGGCATGCTGCAAATTTCCATCATGAATTATGCATGCCTTAGATTGGCGGCCCAGGCGTTTCTCTAACACATATACAAACTCCATGAACTCCATAAGATTCCAATTTATTTCACACCATGAGCATCCATAAACAAAAGATCACAATATCAACTCAAATAAGATGAAGTGCAATGTCGAAAGCTTGCCCCGTGATAGCATGGATGGGCTAATTTCCAACTTACAACTTGAAAGCATAACAACTCAACATAAGAGAGCCACAATTTCAAATTTTTAAGAACGAGAAAAATAAAGTGTGCCATCAGGTTCGTGAGAGCTTTACTGACCAATTTTCGCATAACACTGGTAAGAGTTTAATTTGAAGAGTAGATAAAAGCAAGTCAAATATACTTTGGAATAGCAAATTGCTAATAGGTATGTATGGTGGACACGTTGGAACAAATTGGTTTTTAGGAGTTGGATGCACGAGTAGAGCTCATACTCAGTACAAAAACAAGGGCTAGCAAAAGACTGGGAGCGACCAACTAAGAGAGCAATAACGGCCATAATCATGCAAAGCGACAAAGCAACATTAAAAGAAGCATAAGATGGCATCAAAAGTCAAAAACTAAATGATCATAGAGGCTATTGGCGACTTTGTAAGAGTCTAACATGCGTGAGCATGCACCAAGTCAACCCAAATAAAGCATCAAGGAGAAAACCAAAATAATGCTTCCAAACGATAAAAACAACGCATGATTTTTCAAAGGCTCATTAAGCAATCTCAGTTATTTGAGACAAGTCATGCTACAGCAAAACCACTAAGCATACTATCAAAAAGAAATCAAGCATGACATGAAAAAGTCTAAGCCGCAGTCTAAACAAGCTCCTTTTTGTACCACTTTTTTGCATAAATCTTTTTCTCTTTTCCAACACCATTCGAACTTTTTTAAACCAACTCTTTTGATGAAAACCAACATGGTCCAAAGGCAAAAATACACCTTGATAAAAAGATACAAGAAGATTTGAACGCAAATCAAGGCAAAAATAAAAACCAAAAGCAGTAGCAGAAAAAGAAGAACACTCGGTTTTTGATAAGAATGAAAACTAGAACATTCTTGGCAAATGAAAAGCAAGGCAACTTATCCAAAAGAAATTTGTTGGGGTCCAACCATTTATTTCAGCAAACTAAACTAAACTAATAATGAAAACTAAAACAACTGATGCTCCAAGAAAAACGCATAGTGCATGAAGCAATAAAAATATAGTGTCTTGAAAGGTGACCTGATTTTTGCTGATGAAGAAGGGGTACCTCGGGGGCATCCCCAAGCTTTGACGCTTGTACTTCTTGGATATTTCTTGGGGTGATGCATGGGCATCCCCAAGCTTGAGCTTTTGTCCATTCTTCAACTCATCTCATCATTCTCCAATCCCTACACTTGAAAACTTTCTTCATACAAAACTCAACACAATTCTATTAGCAACATTAGTGTAAGCATAACAATGAATCAACCTCTTTTGCTTCAGGTTTCAACCCAAAACCACCACATATAAAGTATATACTACTGTAGCAACTTCCCCAAAAGTTCCGTGATCAAAAGAACTCAAAAAGAAAGCGATAAAGCGGCTACAATGAATAGTGGCAGAAATCCGTCAAAACAGAATAGCTGATAAAGGCCGATTTTTTTAAGGGGTTTTCTGTTGCTCAAATCAAAAAGTGTTCAACTAATGAAAGTTTGTATATAACCTGGGGAATAAGCACAAGAAATCGCAAGTCCAAAAGATATACAGAGAATTTCACGAATTTTTATGGTGCAGCACCAAAAACTGTTTCAGGACAGCAACATCCCCAAATCTTACCTCGCTCAAATTAGAGGCTTCTCTTGGCACAACAATGAAATAAAACTGATAAGGAGAGGTCATTACAGTAGTAATGACTTCCAAGACTCAAATAAAAGAAAAAGTACTGAAAAGAAAACATTGGGTTATCTCCCAAGAGTGCTTTTTTTTAACGCCTTTGAGCTAGGCGCAGAAAGTGAGAAGATGCTCATATAAGAAATATGAATTGAAGTAAAAGAGAGCATCAAGGAGCAAATATGAAACACATTTAAGTCTAACCCACTTCCTATGCATAGGAATCTTGTAATAAAATAAATCAAAGAAGCACATAGTAACAAGCATGGGTAGATAAAACAAGAGCAACTTCGGAACTTTCAATATAAAGAGAGGTGTTTTAGTAACATGAAAATTCCAACAACCATATTTCCATCTCTCATAATAATTTTCAGTACCATCATGAGCAAACTCAACAATATAAATATCACACTCATCCTCCTTTGATAAGCATGGAGGGATATCAAATAAGGTATTAGTTAAAGAGTTACTCTTATTGGGAGGTAGACATGGGTAACTCCATTCTTCCTCCTCTTGATCATCACTCTCCTCCTCTTTTTCATCCAATGAGCTTCCAGTTTCAGCAATTTCTTCTTCCATAGGCTCCTTCAAGGCATTAGTCTCTTCCGTTGGAGAGCATCTATTAAGATATTTGAGAATATAGCCATTTTCTTCCATGTAATTATCAAAGCAAAATTTAAGTATATCATAAACCTCATATTTATAAAGTGCATCATCAGTATTTTCAAGCCAATAAGCAAGTTCGAATGCACCCTTCCAAACAATAAATTCTTCAATTTGTTCCACATCATAAAAGTCATAATTTCCATTAATATAAGAAGACAAAAACAAAACTATACACACCGTGGTAGCTACACACCGCCTTAGAAACCGACACCTGGCTAACGTCGTCAAATATATCCGTTCCCCTACCCACCACCGCCCTCTACTCTCTCTCTTCTTCACAACCTTTGTCCACCCAAAAGCACCGCAGACCATCTCGTGAGAGCTCGAGACACCGCCTCCAGAGGTCGACCCCGTCCATCAGGCCACAAGGAGGTGGGCGCATGTCCCAACTCCAGCTTCGAGCATGCAGGTGCTGGGCGGCTCCGGGTACCAGGCCGCGAGGAGGTGGGCGTCTCCGGCTGCGAGCGCGCAGGTGCTAGGCGGTTCCGTCCACTAGGGCGCAGGTGCTGGGCGGCTCTGCTACTCGGTGATGGCGCCAGAAAAAAGCTGTGGCGTTTAGTTGACGTGGGAGCAGTAAGTCCTTGTGCGTGGTGATGACCAGCCCGTTGGGAACCCCAAGAGGAAGGTATGATGAGTGTAGCGGCTAGTTTTCTCTCAGTTAAGATACCAAGGTATGTCGATCTTGGAGAGGAGAGACGGTGACGACTGAAGGTGATGCGGACTGGCTTAGTAACACTTCAACAAGGGCGCCGTTAACGATACTTGTTGACTCGTCTTCGGCCAGCAGCAACGCGGAACCTGCACACACACAAACAAATACTTTGTTCCCAACTTACGATGAGGTTGTCAATCTCACCGGTTTGCTTGAAACAAAGGTTATGAGCGTATCGAGTGGAAAACAGTAATAATATGCGAGTAAAGTAAACAGTGCGGGAAAAGTAAACAGGTGATTGCAATATGATTAAAATAGGACCGGGGTCCACAGTTCACTAGTGGTGTCTCTCCATAGATAAAATAACATGCTGGGTAAACAAATTACAGTTGGGCAATTGATAGAATAAAGATAACGTGATATGTCAAGAAGATCACTATGAGATTTACTCTGGGCATTACAACAAAATACATAGACCGCCATCCAACTGCATCTATGACTAATAATCCACTCCCGGGGATATCATCCGAACACCCTAGAAGTATTAAGTTGCGAACAACAGATAATTGCATTAAGCAAAGTGTGTAATGTAAACAAAGCATATGCCCTTGAGCATATGAATGTTGTTTTCTCCCTAGTAGCAACAACACATCTACCACCTTAGAGGTTTCTGTCACTCCCCCAGGTGAAATAGAGACATGAACCCACTATCGAGCATAAATACCCCCTCTTGGAGTCACTAGCAACTACTCGGCCAAGATAGCTACTAACAACGGAGAGCATGCAAGATCATAAACAACATAGAGGTAACAAAAGATATAATTCAGTACAGCAACTTAATCATAAACACCAATATTCATCGGATCCCAACAAACCAAACATGTAGAATTACATAACGGTGATCTCAATCATGTAGGGCAGCTCATGAGATCTAAACATGAAGCACATGGTGGAGAAGACAACCATCTAGCTACTGCTATGGACCCATAGTCCAAGGTAGACTACTCACTCATCGCTCCGGAGGCAAGCATGGCGATGAAGAAGACCTCCGGTGGCGATTCCCCTCTCTGGCAGGGTGCCGGGAAGAGCTTCTGGACCCTCCCGATCTTCGGGTCGACGGCGGCAGCGGATCGCGATGTGTTCTGGAAAACTGATCGGGCACTTAGGTTTTTCTCGTCGGGGGGTATTTATAGGAGAAGGGGCGATGTCAGAGGTGGAGCCAGGCTCCCTCACACAGGGGTGGCGCGGCCAGGGGCCAGGCCGCGCCGCCCCCTTGTGTGGGTCCCTGGTGGCCCCTCTCCGTCTCTCCTTCGGATGTCTGGAAGCTTCCGGGTAAAATATGACTTCAGGAACTTGTTTCGTCCAATTCCGAGAATATTTCCTGTGTATCACTTCTGAAACACAAAAACAGCAGAAAACAGGAAACTGGCACTGTGGCACTTCGTTAATAGGTTAGTTCCGGAAAATGCATAAAAGTGCCACTAAGTGTAACGAAACAATAGGCAAATGGTGTAAAAACAAGCATGGAGCATCAAAAATTATAGATACGTTTGAGACGTATCAAGCATCCCCAAGCTTAACTCCTGCTCGTCCTCGAGTAGGTAAGTGATAACAAAAGAATAATTTTTGAGGTGACATGCACCTACACAATCTTGATCATATATGTAAGCATTGGTGAGCTGGGATCAATAGAACTTAAAACATGGGCATGAAAGATATGATCATGACAATAAGAAACTTAGCAACCATGTTGTAAACATGCAATTGAACACAAACAAAAGATCATGATAATGAAACAATGAAAGGCAAACGTGTGTTCAAATCATAAGGAAAAACATACAAATGGTTTTCAGCTTGTCCTTCAAAGAGAGCAAAACATAAATGCATAGGACACCTCAAAGTTTAAGAGGGCGACTAGATACAATTAATTTAAGAACAAGTGAAACCAATCATCATGAATCAATCAATGAACTTTGGGACAATGCATATCACACTAAGAATGACAACTATGCTCTCTTAATGGTGCATAAAGAAAGAAGGTGGTGACTCAACATAAAAGTAAAAGAAAGGCCCTTCGCAGAGGGAAGCAGTGATTGCAAGTTTTATAACCTTCAAAAATTATGGTACTTACTGGCTTTGAGCTCTCATTGCCCCCATCATAAGCATCTTGAATGGTTAAAGTTAATGCGAGAACAATTATGATGCATATGCTTGACAAATCATAAGTTGAAAACCTCGTGTCCCGTGAATACGAGTACCCAAACCTCATGCTACTTTACTTAGAGTCCCAAGCAAGGCTCTTGTCATTGTAAGTATATGCATATCATTGAGAACCGCCAATGGGGTACCTCCGTGCCCGATGACATGGAACAAGCCCACACCAAAATGACAGGACAAGCAGACAATGAACACCTTGACATCTCTTTTATTTGCTATATTGTTTAGCTTTTTATTATGAGATGCGTCGTCGAATGTTCACCATGGGTATGCTGCAAATTTCCACCATGAATTATGCATGGCTTAGATTGGCGGCCCGGCGTTTCCCTAACACATATAAAAACTCCATGATCCTCACAAGATTCCCAATTCATTTCACACCGCGGGCATCCATAAACAAAAGATCACGATATCAACTAAAATAGAAGTGCAATGTTGAAAGCTTGCCCATGACAGCATGGCTGGGCTAGAATCCAACTTACAACTTGCAAGCATAACAACTCAACATAAAAGACCACAATGTCAAATTTTTAAGAACAGGAAAAAGTAAAGTGTGCCTTCCGGTTCGTGAGAGCTTTACTAACCGAATTTCGCATAACACTGGTAAGAGTTTAATTTGAAGAGAAAATAAAAGCAAGTCAAATTTACTTGGAATAGCAAATTGCTAGTAGGTATGTATGGTGGACACAATGGAAAACTTTGGCTTTTAGGAGTTGGATGCACGAGTAGAGCTCCTACTCAGTACAAGGCGAGGGCTAGCAAAAGACTGGGAGCGACCAACTAAGAGAGCAATAATGGCCATAATCATGCAAAGCGACATTAAAAGAAGCATAAGATGGCATCAAAAGTCAAAAACTAAATGATCATGAAGGCTATTGGCGACTTTGTAAGAGTCTAACATGTGTGAGCATGCGCCAAGTCAACCCAAATAAAGCATCAAGGAGAAAACCAAAATAATGCTTCCATACAATAAAAACAACGCATGATTTTTTCAAAGGCTCATTAAGCAATCTCAGTTATTTGAGACAAGTCATGCTACAGTAAAACCACTAAGCATACTATCAAAAAGACATCAAGCATGACATGAAAAAGCCTAAGCCGCAGTCTACACAAGCTCCTTCTTGTACCACTATTTTGCACAAAGCTTTTTCTCTTTTCCAACACCATTTGAAATTTTTAAAGACACCTCTTTTGATGAAAACCAATAAAGATCAGAGGCAAAAATGCACCTTGATGAAAACATATGACAAGATCTGAACGCGAATCAAGGCGAAAACGAAAACCAAAAGCAGTAGCAGAAAAAGTAGAACACTCGATTTTTAATAAGAGTGAAAACTAGAGCGTTCTTTGCAAATGAAAACAAGCAACTTCTCCAAAAGAAAATTTGTTGGGGTCCAACCATTTATTGCAGCAAACAAACAAACTAAACCAACTAAGAAAACTAAAATAACTGACGCTCCAAGAAAAACACATAGTGCATGAAGCAATAAAAATATAGTGTTTTGAAAGGTGACCTGATTATTGCCGATGAAGAAGGGGTGCCTCGGGGGCATCCCCAAGCTTTGACGCTTGTACTTCTTGGATATTTCTTGGGGTGATGCATGGGCATCCCCAATCTTGAGCTTTTGTCCATTCTTCAACTCATCTCATCATTCTCCAATCCCTACACTTGAAAACTTCCTTCATACAAAACTAAACACAATTCTATTAGCAACATTAGTGTAAGCATAAAATATATTCAACCTCTTTTAGCTTCAGGTTTCAACCCAAAACCACCACATATAAAGTATATACTACTGTAGCAACTTCCATAAGAGTTCCATGATAAAAAAGAACTCAAAAGAAAGCGATAAAGTGGCAAAAACAAATATTGGCAGAAATCTGTCAAAACTGAACAGCTGACAAAGGACGAATTTTTGAGGGATTTTATGTTGCTCAAATCAAAAAGTGTTCAACTAAGAAAAGTTTGGATATAACCTGGGGCATATGCACAAGAAATCGCAGGTCCAAAAGATAAACAGAGAATTTTCACGAATTTTTACGGTGCAGCACCGAAAACAGTTTCAGGACAGCAACATCCCCAAATCTTTACCTCACTCAAATTAGAGGCTTCTCTTGGCACAAAAACGAAATAAACAAGATAAGGAGTGGTCATTACAGTAGTAATGACTTCCAAGACTCAAATAAAAGAAAAATTACTGAAAGAAAACATTGGGTTATCTCCCAAGAGTGCTTTTCTTTAACGTCTTTAAGCTAGGCGCAGAAAAGTGCGAATTAAGTAATATCAAGTGATGAAGCATCAAGATCAACAGCTGAGATCTTTTCAACAATGAAGGAAAATGTGTTCAACTGAGTTTTTGAAACTCCTTTACGATCACGCTTTGGCACATTACTTTCATCGAAAAGATTTTCAGGACAAATCCAACTGGAATTCTTTTCCCAAGCATCATGAATTCCTATAAGTTCATAAGGTATTGGTACTTTAAAATCGGGCATACCAACCTTAACAGGCGAGCCAAGCTTATTAAACTTCTTAAAAACTTTCCTAGCCTCAATTGCAACATCTCTAAATTCTGTGCGCAAGGTTTCTAAGATAAAAGCTTTCTTTTCGGGATCCTCAATTTCATGAAGCTTAAGGAACATGTATTGCATATATGGATTAAGACTAGCAAACCTAGATTCTAACATGTGAACTAAATGAGCAGAAGCAACTTCATAACTAGGAGCTAACTCAACCAAAGACTTTTCCTCAACTTCCTCATGCATACTAATGTGATTAAAGAACTCCTCAATGTTACTTTTGCCAATAATCGAACCACTACCTACTGAGAGGTCCTCCAGAACGTACTTAGGGATCAACATGATAAACTAAAGTAAAGAAATAACAACTACCAAGGATTCTAATTTTTTTTGGGTTTTTGATAAAAAGCAATGCAGGTAAAATAAAATAAAGTAAAGCAAAACAATAAAACAAAGTAAAGAATGTGTGTGCGAAAAACTCCCCTCGCAGAAGTCTTCTCTTCCTCCCCGGCAACGGCGCCAGAAAAGAAGCTGCTACTCGGTGATGGCGCCAGAAAAGAGCTGTGGCGTTTAGTTGACGTGGGAGCAGTAAGTCCTTGTGCGTGGTGATGACCAGCCCGTTGGGAACCCCAAGAGGAAGGTATGATGAGTGTAGCGGCTAGTTTTCCCTCAGTTAAGATACCAAGGTATGTCGATCTTGGAGAGGAGAGACGGTGACGACTGAAGGTGATGCGGACTGGCTTAGTAACACTTCAACAAGGGCGCCGTTAACGATACTTGTTGACTCGTCTTCGGCCAGCAGCAACGCGGAACCTGCACACACACAAACAAATACTTTGTTCCCAACTTACGATGAGGTTGTCAATCTCACCGGTTTGCTTGAAACAAAGGTTATGAGCGTATCGAGTGGAAAACAGTAATAATATGCGAGTAAAGTAAACAGTGCGGGAAAAGTAAACAGGTGATTGCAATATGAGTAAAATAGGACCGGGGTCCACAGTTCACTAGTGGTGTCTCTCCATAGATAAAATAACATGCTGGGTAAACAAATTACAGTTGGGCAATTGATAGAATAAAGATAACGTGATATGTCAAGAAGATCACTATGAGATTTACTCTGGGCATTACAACAAAATACATAGACCGCCATCCAACTGCATCTATGACTAATAATCCACTCCCGGGGATATCATCCGAACACCCTAGAAGTATTAAGTTGCGAACAACAGATAATTGCATTAAGCAAAGTGTGTAATGTAAACAAAGCATATGCCCTTGAGCATATGAATGTTGTTTTCTCCCTAGTAGCAACAGCACATCTACCACCTTAGAGGTTTCTGTCACTCCCCCAGGTGAAATAGAGACATGAACCCACTATCGAGCATAAATACCCCCTCTTGGAGTCACTAGCAACTACTCGGCCAAGATAGCTACTAACAACGGAGAGCATGCAAGATCATAAACAACATAGAGATAACAAAAGATATAATTCAGTACAGCAACTTAATCATAAACACCAATATTTATCGGATCCCAACAAACCAAACATGTAGAATTACATAACGGTGATCTCAATCATGTAGGGCAGCTCATGAGATCTAAACATGAAGCACATGGTGGAGAAGACAACCATCTAGCTAGTGCTATGGACCCATAGTCCAAGGTAGACTACTCACTCATCGCTCCGGAGGCAAGCATGGCGATGAAGAAGACCTCCGGTGGCGATTCCCCTCTCCGGCAGGGTGCCGGGAAGAGCTTCTGGACCCTCCCGATCTTCGGGTCGACGGCGGCAGCGGATCGCGATGTGTTCTGGAAAACTGATCGGGCACTTAGGTTTTTCTCGTCGGGGGGTCTTTATAGGCGAAGGGGCGATGTCAAAGGTGGAGCCAGGCTCCCTCACACAGGGGTGGCACGGCCAGGGGCCAGGCCGCGCCGCCCCCTTGTGTGGGGCCCTGGTGGCCCCTCTCCGTCTCTCCTTCGGATGTCTGGAAGCTTCCGGGTAAAATATGACTTCAGGAACTTGTTTCGTCCAATTCCGAGAATATTTCCTGTGTATCACTTCTGAAATACAAAAACAGCAGAAAACAGGAAACTGGCACTGTGGCACTTCGTTAATAGGTTAGTTCCGGAAAATGCATAAAAGTGCCACTAAGTGTAACGAAACAATAGGCAAATGGTGTAAAAACAAGCATGGAGCATCAAAAATTATAGATACGTTTGAGACGTATCAGGCTCCGGCTGCGAGCACGCAGGTGCTGGGTGACCTCCGGGAGCCCATCCCTCTTCCGAGATCTCCAACCATCAGAGGGAAAGAGGATTTCTGGGCTAGAGCTCGTTGGGCGACGAGATCCCGACGGAGCTTGCCACCGATGGGCGTCGTCCCTCGTCCTGGAGCAACCGATGCGAGCATGCGCAGGGCCTCGGAGGCTAGGAGACGGCTGGGCGGCTCGAGCGCGAGCACACGGCAGCGCGGCGCTCGCGATATACCTAAACTGCGATTTCTTATTTTCCCGAGGCTCTCCTAGCCGCTCCGCGTCTCCGCCGGCAGGTCTGTTTCGTAGGCTGTTCCTTCTTTTTTGTCCAATAATAGTTGATTTTCTTTTCCTCTTCATGGTGTATGCGATGATTTCGTGGTGTGTTGTCATGGTGTATGAGATGATAGCAGAAACGCGAGGGCCAGAACGTCGAGTGCTCCTGCGACCTGACGTGGTGCGGTGGAAGAGCTGTCCCCGACCTGTTAATTTGCCGCTAATTAGCTATCTTGAAGCAGTTAATTTGCCACTATTTAGCTATCCCAAGGCTGTTATTTTGCTTCTAATTAGCTATTTTCCGCTAAGCTTCTAACTAGCTGCTACTAGCTGGTAATTAGCGTAGACTTATTTGGTTGAGGCAGTTTGTCACTCTAGGATGGAATCGAATCTTGGTCAATAGTTCCAATGACAAGGCACTTGGCAACAAGATGTGGAGCATCTTTTATTTTTTATTATCTCTCTAATGTCACTTCTACGCATGCATGCCGTGTAGTGGTCGTCTGTTACCTGTTAGTGACCGGAAGAATCCAACGGTTATATGCAAGATCCAACGGTGGTCAGGGGGTGAGTAGCTACCCAGGTGAGTACCAAATCCACTCTCTATAAGAAGATATGGTAACATCATCATTATACTCACATTGAAAAGGGAGGTGTTTATACCTCCTACAGCAACAAGATCTATCAAAGCAATAAGTAACATTATAAGTAGAGCACACGTTTCTAGCAATGATATACAATCTATTGATTTGTTCCCATAAGTGTTTCCCTTTTTGTGACAAGCGGTGTTCCTCATAATAATTTTGCTGCTCTTCCGTGAACCCACCTTGCCAAAAAGATTTAGTTTCAAAGAAACCAACCATTGATAGAAAGCATGATAAAGCAAGACAATAACAGACCAACAAAAATAGCAACTATAGTAGGAACTAATTTTTTGTATTTTCGATAAAAATGATGCAAGTAAAATAAAATAAAGCAAAACTTAAAACAAAGTAAAGGATGTGTGTGCGAAACTCCCCTTGCAGAAGTCTTCTTTTCCCCGGCAACGACGCCAGAAAAATTGCTTGATTGCTTCGGTTGTGATGATGAAAATAATCGATCAGTTGGGAACCCCAAGAGGAAGGTATGATGAGCACATCAGCAAGTTTTCCCTCAGTAAGAAACCAAGGTTTTATCGTCCAGGAAAAGTCAATATTCCAGAAGGTGATGCTTGCTAGCTTCGCGACGGCTCCAGACAATTTATAAGGTGCCTCGTCCAGGCTTTGCTTTGCGAGCGGCAACATGGAACCTGCACACAACATAACCAAATACTTTGTTCCCAACTTATGATGAGGTTGTCAATCTGACCGGTTTGCTTGAAACAAAGGGTATGAGCGTATCGAGTGGAAAACAGTAGTAATATGCAAGTAACGTAAACAGTGCGAGTAAAGTAAACAGGTGATAGGAATATGATGGAAATAGGATCGGGGTCCACAGTTCACTAGTGGTGTCTCTCCATAAGATAAATAACACATGCTGGGTAAACAAATTACAGTTGGGCAATTGATAGAATAAAGATAACGTGATATGTCAAGAAGATCACTATGCGATTTACTCTGGGCATTACAACAAAATACATAGACCGCCACCCAACTACATCTATGACTAATAATACACTTGTGGCGAATCAATCCGAGAACTCCACAAGTATTAAGTTGCGAACAACAGATAATTGCATTAAGCAAAGTGTGTAATCAAAACAAAGCATATGCCCTCGAGGATATGAATGTTGTTTTCTCCCTAGTGGCAACAGCACATCTACAACCTTAGAGGTTTCTGTCACTCCCCCCGATTCGATAGAGGTATGAACCCAACTATCGAGCATAAATACCCCCTCTTGGAGTTACTAGCAACTACTCGGGCAAGATAGCTATTAACAACGGAGAGAATGCAAGATCATAAACAACATAGAGATAACATAAGATAAATTTCAGAACAAGAACTTAATCATAACACCAATATTCATCGGATCCCAACAAATACAACATGTAGAATTACGTAACAGTGATCTCAATCATGTAAGGCAGCTCATGAGATCTAAACATGAAGCACATGGTGGAGAGAACAACCATCTAGCTACTGCTATGGACCCATAGTCTAGGGTAGACTACTCACTCATCGCGCCGGAGGCAAGCATGGCGATGAAGAAGACCTCTGGTGGCGATTCCCCTCTCCGGCAGGGTGCCGGAAAGAGCTTCTGGACCCTCCCGATCATCGGGTCGACGGCGGCGGCGGATCGCGATATGTTCTAGAATTCTGATCGGGTACTTAGGTTTTTCCCGTCGAGGGGTCTTTATAGGCGAAGGGGCAACGTCAGGAGTGGGCCGAGGCGTCGTCACACATAGAGGGCGCGGCCAGGGGCCAGGCCGCGCCGCCCTATTGTGTGGGGCCCTCGTGGCCCCACTCCGTCTCCTCTTCGGTTCTCTGGAAGCTTTGGTGAATTTTTGGACGTTCAGCTTTTGTTTCGTCCAATTCCGAGAATATTTCCTGTGTAACTTTTCTGAAACACAAAAACAGCAGAAAAACAGGGAACAGGCACTGTGGCGACTTGTTAATAGGTTAGTTCTGGAAAATGCATAAAAGTACCACGAAGTGTAACGAAACACTAAGCAAATGGTGTAAAAACAAGCATGGAGCATCAAAAATTATAGATACATTTTGGACGTATCACTGGGCAAAAGAGACAGAAACCACTCGTGCCCACGTCCCGGACCCACACGGCTCCACACGCTACGGCCCCACACGCTATGGCCCCCGCTCCGCTCGTATGACCAAACACGGTCTCATCCTGTCCCACATGGTTCCTTTCTACCAGCCCCACACAATGCGGCCCCACACGACGCGGCCCCACTCATCAGCACGGAACGGTCAACTGAATGGGATTCCTCCCATCCGAGCTCCTTGTGAGGGTTTCAGACAAGGGATTGGGGAAAACTGAGGAAAAACTAAGGAGCTGGGGAAAACTGAGTACAACTAAGGACCCAAGGGCACGAAAATAGAAATCCCTAAAATAAATATCAACATGCTGGGTAAACAAATTACAGTTGGGCAATTGATAGAATAAAGACAACATGCATATGTCGCGAGGATCACTATGAGATTTACTCTGGGCATTACAACAAGATACATAGACCGCCATCCAACTGCATCTATGACTAATAATCCACTCGCGGGGAATCATCCGAGGACCCCAAAAGTATTAAGTTGCGAACAACAGATAACTACATTAAGCAAAGTGTGTAATGTAAACGAAGCATATGTCCTTGGACATAAGAATGTTGTTTTCTCCCTAGTGGAAACAGCACATCTACAACCTTAGAGGTTTCTGTCACTCCCCCAGATTAAATAGAGGCATGAACCCAACGGAGAGCTAGTATCTTGGAGTCACTAGTATCTACTTGGCCAAGATAGCTACTAACAACGGAGAGCATGCAAGATCATAAACAACATGAGATAACATAAGATATATGATTCAGCACATCAACTCAACATAACACCAATATTCATCGGATCCTAATAAACACAACATGTAGAATTACATAACAGTGGTCTCGATCATGCAAGGCAGCTCACGAGATCTAAACATGAAGCACATGGTGGAGAAGACAACCATCTAGCTACTGCTATGGACCCATAGTCCAAGGTAGACTACTCACTCATCGCGCCGGAGGCAAGCATGGCGATGAAGAAGACCTCCGGTGGCAATTCCCCACTTCGACAGGGTGCCGGGAAGAGCTTCTGGACCCTCCCGATCTCGGGTCGACGACGACGGCGGATCGCGATGTGTTTCTGGAAAATTGATCGGGTCCTTAGGTTTTTCCCGTCGGGGGGTCTTTATAGGCGAAGGGGCAGCGTCAGAAGTGGACCAGGGCGGTCACACACGTAGGGGGCGCGGCCAGGGGCTAGGCCGCGCCACCCTGTTGTGTGGCCCGCCAGTGGCCCCTCTCTGTCTCCTCTTCGGACTTCTGGAAGCTTCGGTAAATTTCTGGATGTTCGGCTTTTGTTTCGTCCAATTCCGAGAATATTTCCTGTGTAACTTTTCTGAAACACAAAAACAACAGAAAACAGGGAACTGGCACTGTGGCATCTTGTTAATAGGTTAGTTCCAGAAAATGCATAAAAACGCCACGAAGTGTAACGAAACATTAAGCAAATGGTGTACAAACAAGCATGGAGCATCAAAAATTATAGATACGTTTGAGACGTATCAGCATCCCCAAGCTTAACTCCTGCTCGTCCTCGAGTAGGTAAGTGATAACAAAAGAAATAATTTTTGAGGTGACATGCACCTACACAATCTTGATCATCTATGTAAAGCATTGAGTGCTAGGATCAAAAGAACTTAAAACATGGGCATGAAAGATATAATCTTGATAGAAGAAACTTAGCAACCATGTTATAACATGAAAAAGAACACAAACGAAAGATCATGAAAATGAAACAATGAAAGTCAAACGTTTGTTCAAATCATATGGAAAAACATACAAAATGGTTTTCAGCTTGTCCTTCATGAGAGATCAAAACATAAATGCATAGGACACCTTCAAGTTTAAGAGGGTGACTAGATACAAATAATTTAAGAACAAGTGAAACCAAAATCATGAATCAATCAATGAAAACTTTGGGACAATGCACATTATACTCAGAATGACAACTATGCTCTCTTAGACGGTGCATAAAGATAGAAGGTGGCGACTCAACATAAAAGTAAAAGAAAGGCCCTTCGCAGAGGGAAGCAGTGATTGCAAGTTTTATAAACCTTCAAAAATTATGGTACTTACTAGCTTTGAGCTCTCATTGCCCCCATCATAGGCATCTTGAATGGTTAAAGTTAATGCAAATACAATTATGAAGCATATGCTTGACAAATCATAAGTTGAAAACCTCGAGTCCCATGAAGTACGAATACCCAAACCTCATCCTACTCGATTTAGAGTCCCAAGCAAGCTTTTGTCATTGTAAGTATACACGTATCATCGAGAACCGCCAACGCAGTACCTCCGTGCCCGATGACATTGAACAAGCCCACATCAAAATGACAAGACAAACAGACAATGAACACCTCGGCATCTCTTTTATTTACCATTGGTATAGCTTTTTATTTTGAGATGCATCATCGAATGTTCACTATGGGCATGCTGTAAATTTCCACCATGAATTATGCATAGCTTAGATTAGCGGCCCAGGCATTTCTCTAACACGTATATAAACTCCATGATCCCGCAAGATTCCCAATTTATTTCACATTGCGAGTATCCATAAACAAAAGATCACGATATCAACTCAAATAAGAAGTGCAATGTTGAAAGCTTACCCCATGACGGCATGGTTTGGCTAATTTCCAACTTACAACTTGCAAGCATAACAACTCAACATAAGAGAGCCACAATGTCAAATTTTTAAGAACGAGAAAAATAAAGTGTGCCATCAGGTTCGTGAGAGCTTTACTGACCAATTTTCGCATAACACCAAAAAGAGTTTAATTTGAAGGATAGATAAAAGCAAGTCAAATGTACTTTGGAATAGCAAATTGCTAATTGGTATGTATGGTGAAAACATTGGAACAACTTGGTTTTTAGGAGTTGGATGCACGAGTAGAGCTCATACTTTGTACAAAATGAGGACTAGCAAAAGACTGGGAGCGACCAACTAAGAGAGCAATAACGGCCATAATCATGCAAAGCGACAAAGCATCATTAAAAGAAGCATAAGATGGCATCAAAAGTAAAAAACTAAATGATCATCGAGGCTTATGGCGACTTTGTATGAGTCAAACATGTGTGAGCATGTGCCAAGTCAACCAAAATAAAGCATCAAGGAGAAAACCAAATTAATGCTTCCAAATGATAAAAACAACGCATGATTTTTTTCAAAGGCTCATTAAGGAATCTCAGTCATTTGAGACAAGTCATGCTACAGCAAAACCACTAAGCATACTATCAAAATGACATAAAGCACGACATGCAAAAGTCTAAGCCGCAGTCTACACAAGCTCATTTTGTACCACTTTTTTGCATAAAATTTTTCTCTTTTCCAACACCATTCGAACTTTTTAAAACAACTCTTTTGATGAAAACCAACATGGACCAGAGGTCAAAATACACCTTGATGTAAAGATATAAGAAGATCTGAACAAAAATCAAGGCGAAAATGAAAGCTAAATGCAGTAGCAGAAAAAGAGAACACTCGTTGAACGATAAGAGTGAAAAACGGAGTGTTCTTGGCAAATGAAAAGCAAGGCAACTTCTCCAAAAGAAATTTGTTGGGGTACAACCATTTATTGCAGCAAAAAAAACTAAACAAAACTGAAAACTAAAACAACTGACGCTCCAAGAAAAACGCATAGTGCATGAAGCAATAAAAATATAGTGTGTTGAAAGGTGACCTGATTTTTGCCGATGAAGAAGGGGTGCCTCGGGGGCATCCCCAAGCTTTGATGCTTGTACCTCTTGGATATTTCTTGGGGTGCGTGGGCATCCCCAATCTTGAGCTTTTGTCCATTCTTCAACTCATCTCATCATTCTCCAATCCCTACACTTGAAAACTTCCTTCATACAAAACTAAACACAATTTTATTAGCAACATTAGTGTAAGCATAATAATGAATCAACCCTTTTTGCTTAAGATTTCAACTCAAAACCACCACATATAAAGCATATACTACTGTAGCAACTTCCCCAAAAGTTCCGTGATCAAAAGAACTAAAAAAGAAAGCGATCGAGAGGCAAACACAAATAGTGACAGAACTCTGTCAAAACAGAACAGCTGACAAAGGTAAATTTTTTTAGAGGGTTTTCTGTTGCTCAAATCAAAAAGTGTATAACTAATGAAAGTTTGGATATAACCTGGGGAATATGCACAAGAAATCGCAGGTCAAAAAGATATACTGAGAATTTTCACGAATTTTTACGGTGCAGCACCGAAATCTGTTTCACGACAGCAACATCCCCAAATCTTACCTCACTCAAATTAGAGGCTTCTCTTGGCACAACAACGAAATAAAAAGGATAAGGAGCGGTTATTACAGTAGTAATAACTACCAAGACTCAAATAAAATAAAAAGAACTGAAAGTAAAACAATGGGTTATCTCCCAAAAGTGCTTTTCTTTAACGCCTTTGAGCTAGGCGCAGAAAGGTGCAAATCAAGTAATATCAAGTGATGAAGCATCAAGCTCATAATTTGCTCTAAGAATAGAGTCAAAAAGTAATTTATTTCTCTTTCTAGGGAAGTGTTCCATACCTTTCTTGAGTGGGAATTGATATTTGATGGTGCCTTCCCTCATATCAATGATGGCACCTACAGTTCGAAGAAAGGGTCTTCCCAAAATAATAGGACATGAAGCATTGCATTCAACATCCATAACAAGAAAATCAACGGGAACAAGGTTATTGTTAACCATAATAGGAACAACATTAATCCTTCCCAAAGGTTTCTTCTTAGCAACACCAGCAATAGGAACATCATAATAACACTTTTCAAGCGGTGGTAAATCAAGCATGTCATAAATATTTCTAGGCATAATAGAAATACTAGCACCTAGATCACATAAAGCATGGCAATCAAAACCATTTACATGCATATCAATGATGGGTTCCCAACCACCTTCTAACTTCTTGGGAATAGAAGCTTTTTGCTTCAACTTTTTATCCCTAATTTTCATGAGCGCATTGGTAATATGCTTAGTAGAAGCAACATTTATAGGACTAGCATTAGGAGTCAAAGCAAGATTTTGCAAGAACAAAATAACTTCAGATATATTGGAGCCATCAACATCAAAATCATTAAAAGAAATAGAGCTATCATCTCCTATACTCTAAAAAATTTCAGCACTCTTTTGAGAAAAAGTTTTTGCTGTTTTGGGCTTTTTAACACAAGGAGTTGGAGTTTTCTCTACACCAATCAAAGTAAGAGGATTGCTAGCATTTGGAACAACATCATTAGAGGTAGTAATGGTACAGACCTTCATCTTTCTAGCCATCTCATCTTCTCTTTCCCACCTGGCATGTAATTCTGCTAGCATCCTAACATTTTCATCAATTCTAACTTGGATAGCATTAGCAGTGGCAAAAGTATTGTTCTCCTTCACATCATTAGGCAACACTTTTAATTTCAAAAGTCCAACATCATGAGCAAGGCTATCAACTTTAGAAGTAAGAATATCAATTTTGCCTAACTTTTCCTCAACAGACTTGTTAAAAGCAGTTTGCTTACCGATGAAGTCCTTGAGCATTACCTCAAGCTCAGAGGGCGCGGCCCTAGTGTTGTTGGAGGAATTACCATAAGAGTTGTCATAACCATTACCATTGGTAGAAGGATACGGCCTATAATTGTTACTAGCAAAATTATTCCTATAAGCATTGTTATTAAAACTATTATTTCTAATGAAGTTTACATCAACATGCTCTTCTTGAGCAACCAAAGAGGCCAAAGGAACATTATTAGGATCAACATGATTCCTATCATTAGAAAGCATAAGCATTATAGCATCAATCTTATCACTCAAGGAAGAGGTTTCCTCAACAGAATTTACCTTCTTACCTTGTGGAGCTCTCTCGGTGTGCCATTCAGAATAATTTACCATCATATTGTCGAGAAGCTTTGTTGCGGCACCCAAGGTAAGGGACATAAAAGTGCCTCCAGCAGCTGAATCCAATAGGTTCCTTGAAGAAAAATTCAGTCCTGCATAAAAAGTTTGGATAATCATCCAAGTAGTCAGTCCATGAGTAGGGCAATTCTTTAACATAGATTTCATTCTTTCCCAAGCCTGAGCAACATGTTCATTATCAAACTGGCTAAACTTCATAATATTGATACGCAAAGCTATAATCTTAGCAGGAGGATAGTATCTTCCAATAAAAGCATCCTTACACTTAGCCCATGAATCAATACTATTTTTAGGCAAAGATAGCAACCAATCCTTAGCTTTTTCTCTCAAAGAAAAAGGAAACAACTTAAGCTTAATAATATCACTCTCTACATCCTTATATTTCTGCATCTCACATAGCTCAACAAAATTGTTGAGATGAGCTGCAGCATCATCAGTACTAGCACCAGAAAATTACTCTTTCATAACAAGGTTCAACAAAGCAGGCTTAATCTCATAAAAATTTGCAGCAAGAGCATGTGATAGGAGTGCAGATAAAATCACTATTATTAGTGCTAGTAAAATCACACAACTTGGTGTTCTCATGAGTACCCATTCTAGCAAAGCTAAAAGCAGACAAGTAAAAATAACAACTAATAGGAAACTAACTTTTTTTGTATTTTTGATAAAATGATGCAAGTAAAAATAAAGTAAAGCAAAACAATAAACAAAGTAAAGGATGTGCTTGCGAAACTCCCCTTGCAGAAGTCTTCTTCCTCCCTGGCAACGGCGCCAGAAAACAGCTTGATGGCACCGGTGTTGATATATAGATCACCGACCAGTTGGGAACCCCAAGAGGAAGGTATGATGAGCACAGCAGCAATTTTACCTCAGTAAGAAACTAAGGTTTATCGAACCAGTAGGAGAAAGCCAAACTTAAGAAGGTGATGCTTGCTAGCTTAGTGACACTCCAACAAGGGCGCCGTTAACGATACTTGTTAGCGCGTCTTTAACTAGTAGCAACGCGGAACCTGCTGCTGTGGTGGTGTGTGATAGTGTAAATCACCATCCAGTTGGGAACCCCAAGAGGAAGGTTTGATGAGTACAGCAACGAGTTTTCCCTCAGTAAGAAACCAAGGTTTGTCAGTCCAAGAAAAAGCCAAACTCCAGAAGGTGATGCTTGCTAGCCTAGTGACTCTCCAACAAGGGCGCCGTTAATGATAACGAGTTAGCGCGTCTTCAACTAGTAGCAACGTGGAACCTGCACACAACACAACCAAATACTTTGCTCCCAACTTACGATGATGTTGTCAATTTCACCGGTTTGCTTGAAACAAAGTGTATGAGCGTATCGAGTGGAAGGTGATAATAGTATCGAGTAAAGTAAACAGTGCGAGTAAAGTAAACAGGTGATAGCAATATAAAGGAAATAGGACCGGGGTCCACAGTTCACTAGTGGTGTCTCTCCATAAGATAAAATAACACATGCTGGGTAAACAAATTACAGTTGGGCAATTGATAGAATAAAGACAACGTGCATATGTCGAGAGGATCACTATGAGATTTTCACCGTCCAGTTGGGAACCCCAAGAGGAAGGTATGATGAATATAGGAGCAAGGTTTTCCCTCTGTTAAGAAACCAAGGTATGTCGATCAGGAGAGGAAGGAGCCAATACGACTGAAGATGATGCTTGATAGCCTAGTGACACTCCAACAAGGGCACCGTTTACGACACTTGTTAGTGCGTCTTCAACTAGTAGCAACGTGGAACCTGCACACAACACAACCAAATACTTTGTTCCCAACTTACGATGAGGTTGTCAATCTCACCGGTTTGCTGTAAACAAAGGAATGAGCGTATTGAGTGGAAAATAGTAATAGTATGCGAGTAAAGTAAATAGTGCAAGTAAAGTAAACAGGTGATAGCAATATAAAGGAAATAGGACCGGGGTCCACAGTTCACTAGTGGTGTCTCTCCATAAGATAAAATAATACATGCTGGGTAAACAAATTACAGTTAGGCAATTGATAGAATAAAGACAACGTGCATATGTTGAGAGGATCACTATGAGATTTACTCTGGGCATTACAACAAGATACATAGACCACCATCCAACTGCATCTATGACTAATAATCTACTTGTGGCGAATCAATCCGATAACTCCACAAGTATTAAGTTGCGAACAACAGATAATTGCATTAAGCAAAGTGTGTAATGTAAACAAAGCATATGCCCTCGAGCATATGAATATTGTTTTCCCCCTAGTAGCAACATCACATCTACAACCTTAGAGGTTTCTGTCACTCCCCCAGATTAAATAGAGGCATGAACCCACTATCGAGCATAAATACCCCCTCTTGGAGTCACTAGCAACTACTCGACCAAGATAGCTACTAACAACGGAGAGCATGCAAGATCATAAACAACATAGAGATAACATAAGATAAAATTCAGTACTTCAACTCAATCATAACACCAATATTCATCGGATCCCAACAAACACAACATGTAGAATTACATAACGGTGATCTCAATCATGTAAGGCAGCTCATGAGATCTAAACATGAAGCACAAGGTGGAGAAGACAACCATCTAGCTACTGCTATGGACCCATAGTCCAAGGTAGACTACTCACTCATCGCTCCGGAGGCAAGCATGGCGATGAAGAAGACCTCCGATGGCGATTCCCCTCTCCGGCAGGGTGCCGGGAAGAGCTTCTGGACCCTCCCGATCTTTGGGTCGATGGCGGCGGCGGATCGCGATGTGTTCTAGAAAAGTGATGGGGTACTTAGGTTTTTTCCGTCGGGGGTCTTTATAGGCGAAGGGGCATTGTCAGGAGTGGGCCGAGGCACCCTCACACATAGGGGGCGCGGCCAGGGGCTAGGCCGCACCGCCCTATTGTGTGGGGCCCTCGTGGCCCCACTCCATCTCCTCTCCTGTGTAGCTTTTCTGAAACACAAAAATAGCAGAAAACAGGGAACTGGCACTATGGCGTCTTGTTAATAGGTTAGTTCCGGAAAAATGCATAAAAGTGCCACGAAGTGTAATGAAACACTAAGCAAATGGTGTAAAAACAAGCATGGAGCATAAAAAATTATAGATACGTTTGAGACGTATCAGCATCCCCAAGCTTAACTCCTGCTCGTCCTCGAGTAGGTAAGTGATAACGAAAGAAATAATTTTTGAGGTGACATGCACCTACACAATCTTGATCATCTATGTAAGCGTTGTGCGCTGGGATCAAAAGAACTTAAAACATGGGCATGAAAGATATAATCTTGATAGAAGAAACTTAGCAACCATGTTATAACATGAAAATGAACACAAACAAAAGATCATGAAAATGACACAATGAAAGTCAAACGTGTGTTCAAATCATAAGGAAAAACATAGCAAATGGTTTTCAGCTTGTCCTTCATGGAGAGCAAAACATAAATGCATAGGACACCTTCAAGTTTAAGAGGGCGACTAGATACAAATAATTTAAGAACAAGTGAAACCAACAATTTGGATCAATCAATGAAAACTTTGGGACAATGCACATTATACTCAGAATGACAACTATGCTCTCTTAATGGTGCATAAAGATAGAAGGTGGAGACTCAACATAAAAGTAAAAGAAAGCCCCTTCGCGGAGGGAAGCAGTGATTGCAAGTTTTATAAACCTTCAAAAATTATGGTACTTACCGGCTTTGAGCTCTCATTGCCCCCATCATAAGCATCTTGAATGATTAAAGTTAATGCGAGAACACTTATGCTGCATATGCTTAACAAATCATAAGTTGAAATCCTCATGTCCCGTGAATACGAGTACCCAAACCTCATGCTACTTTACTTAGAGTCCCAAGCAAGCTCTTGTCATTGTAAGTGATGGGTTCGTAGCATAGAAAACAAAAATTTTCCTACGCAAGAACACATAAACTAGCCAAGAATATCTACAAGATGGTAGCAACGGAGACTAACCCTCAAAGACCGGTAGCGGGGATTACGTTCCCGCACAAACGTTGCCGATGGGGAGTCGAGGAAGACGCACGTAGTCGACGTAGTCGTTCACTTGACGAAGTCGACGTAGTGGTTCACTTGACGATCATGAGATCGTGTACACGGCGCCACAACCAGCAGCGCCCCCGTGCTCGGTCACACGTACGGCTCGTCGTCGACTCCTCCACGTCCTTGGTCCAGCGGGGCAGCGGAAGAAGGGATCCGCCGGACACTCCAACACTCACTTCTCCAAGTGTGTGAAACTCAAACTAATAATCCGGCAGAGCTTCTCTAAGCCAAGACGGATTTGGGGCAGCAACTTTGTGGGAGAGGGGAAGGATCAAGCTTGCATGAACATGGAGGAGAGGGGGGCCTTTTCTAGGAGAGGATGGGCAGCCCCCAAGGGGTGGCCGGCCAAGGAGGCTCTCCTCCTCTTCATAGTCTTCTTCATTGTGGTAACCCCCTCTTCATGGTGGCAACCCCCTCATCAACATGAGGTAACCCCCCATTTAATTTTGCATGACATTCATGCTAATT
This sequence comes from Dactylis glomerata, assembly GCA_007115705.1. Classification (NCBI taxonomy): domain Eukaryota; kingdom Viridiplantae; phylum Streptophyta; class Magnoliopsida; order Poales; family Poaceae; genus Dactylis; species Dactylis glomerata. The sequence continues at coordinate 306,738 of QXEO01001369.1, forward strand.
AAATTCATACTAATTGATTTAATAAAACATTTTTATTTCTTTAATATTTGTTAATTCAATCAATTAACAAACATTAACAAATACCCCCTTGAGTTATTTCGATATACCGAAACAGTTTCGGTGTTTTTCTGAAACAACCCTCATGCTATCCTGTAATTCGATCGGAGTATCGTATCCACTCAAAAATGACGGCGAGCCTTAAGTGTGTCACCCTACAATTCGTGAATAACGTGGACATGATCGAGACTCCTCTCCGATCAATAGTCATCAGCGGGATCTGGAAATCCATGATGACTCCCACTTACTCAACGATGAATCTAGTGATCGTGTGAACCTTTAACGAACATAGTTAATTCCTTTTGTCTTGTAATATTATTACTTGTCCGAGATCCGATTATTTGGTATCAACCATACCTAGTTCGATCTTGTTCCTGACAAGTCTCTTTACTCGTTCCGTGATAATGCATTCCCGTGACCTAGTCACATGCTTGCAAGCGATTCCAATGCAATATCACCGAGAAGGGCCCAGAGAATATCTTCCCGTCATCGGGTCGGACAAATTCCACTCTTGATCCATGAGCCTCAACTAATACTTTTAGAATACCCAAATCAACCTTTATAATCACCCTGTAACGGTGTGATGTTTGATATCATCAAAGCACTCTTCCGGTATCTGTGATTAACATGATCTCATGGTCTGGGGATTAGAACTATTTCGTATGAGTTTGATATAGCAATGAACTTGATGACTCGGTCATATTGCTAATCTTACTATGGCTGTGAGTGTTCATCACATCATTCTTCTAATGATATGACCCCGTTATTAACAACATCCAATGTTCATGATCAGGAAACCTTGATCATTAGTTAATCAACGAGCTAGTATAAAAGAGAGGCTTTACTAGGAACCTTTTAGTTTATTAATCACACAAGTATTAATGTTTCCGATTAATACAATTCAAGCATGAGAAATAAACATTTATCATAAACATGGAATATGATAATAACCACTTTATTATTGCCTCTCGGGCATATTCCCTTCAGTCTCCCACTTGCACTAGAGTCAATAATCTAGTTGATACTTGCGTATATAACACTTATGGCTTTCACGTGTTATCTGTATGCGTTGCAGTGGTTAATCTGATATCTAGATCTGACACTTTCACTTCTGTGTGTATTTGCATGTCTTTGCGTCTCTACGCATCACTCATTCTCAAATGAGACAGTTGGGTATAAATTTGGTCCTTAGGTGAGACCTTAGTTCCTTTAGCTAAAATTATGTTGTCACTATTGTCACACAATAGATCTTCACAGTAATAGCCCGCTTGGAACTACACCTAGTTTGATAACAAACTTCTTGACACAAATGCCCTCCTTTGCTACTTCTAAAGCAGCCATATACTCAACCTTTGTTGTAGAATCCATCACAATGTCTTAACTTTGGAACTCATCCAAATCCATCATGGAACTTCCTTCCATTACATTGTGCCACCTAAACATATAGCTAAAATTGAGATAAACTTAATTTGTATCTTGTGACAAACTTAGTATCAATGTAACACTTTACAATGAACTAAGTGTCACTTCGTCATACATAATATATATCCTTAGTCCTTCCAAAACACATAAGGATATCCTTACTATTGTCCAGTGATCATCTTATGACATTTATCACTCTGGTATATGCTCATAACATTTAGAGCATAGGACATATCTGGATATGTACATATCACGGTATACATGATCGATCAAATCATTCATGTGGCTTCACTCGTCAAGTGTCAAAAACACCTGAATCTTGTTTCAACCTCTTCCATGCGGCAAGAACTTTTCTCGTCGTTTCCATATTGAACTTCATTCAATATTTCATCTATGTATGTTGGCATAACCATATTGGCACCTCGATCTATCTACATAGACATCGAGACCCAATATTTTGGTTTTGCCTAAGTCTTTCATTGAAATCTAATTTTAATGAAATTCTTAACCTATGTCAATAAAAGATACATCATTTCCAATTAACAATATGTCTTCTACATAATGTACTGAAAATATGTCTCAGCGCTCCCACTTAATTTCTTGCAAATGCAAGCATATTTATCGTATCTGATGAAACTAAACCTTTTAATTATTTCATCACGGTGAATATTCCAACTCCGCGATGCTTACTTCAACCATTGAAGTTTGCATGCCTTTTAGCATCCTTTGAATTTACAAAACCCATTGGACCATGTCATGTACATGTCCTAGGTAACCATTCTATTAGAAGAATGTTGTCTTGTTTGTTCAACTAACATATACCAAACTTGGCATATGTAGTGGTTGCTACAGTAATCCATCCAGACAAAATATCGCTATGAAAGATCAAATCTTGTCACAGTCAACTCCTTGAACATAATCGTAAACTCTTTTAATGATGGGTCGACTATTTCATAGATGTTAAACATCCATATCTATCTTTATAGATCCTAACACGTTCATTAGGCTTCATGCCTTTTGAGGGTCTTCCAAGTTCAAAAACTTGGTTTCTCGTGTATGGAGCTATCACGGATTTTATGGCTTCTAGCCATTTGATGGAGTCAGGGGCCATCATCGCTTCTTTGCATGTAGTCGGTTCATCATTGTCAAACAATAATGATCTATTCTCAAATCTAATTATTTGATTGTTACCCGACTCACGCGGTTCAATAGGAACTTAGATATCTGTGACCACAACTTTTGAGGTACCGTATCCATGCGCATTGTGGCCGCCTCCGGGACACTTCCCGGCGCTGCGCTACTCAGCACATATAGCTTAGGTTCAACAACCTAATCAAAGTTCTATTGTCCTCCCACTTGACTTTTTGCGAAAAATTCCTTCTCAAGAAACTTGACGTTTTTAGCGACAAACACTTTTGTCTTAGGTGTTCTGGAGGAATACCCAACATTTACTTTGGGATAACCTACAAAGACGTATTTATCCGACTTTGGTTGTAAACATTTTACATATGCATAGCATACCAAAATTTTAGAAAAGACAACTTGGGTTTTATCTCATGCCATATCTCATATGGTGTCATTTCAACGGATCATGATGGCGCTCTTTTCAGTGTAAAAGCGGTAGTCTCTAAAGCTTTATCCTTAAAATATAATGGCAGTTTTATAGACGACACCTTTGATCCAACGATGTCAAACAAAGTTTGATTTCATCTCTCGAACACTCCATACTCCTATGGTGTTTCAGGAAATATAAGTCTATGGAACGATTCCTCAACTTTTAGGTGTTTGCTAAACTTGTAACTCAAATATCTTCCTTTATGATCAAATCATAAATTCTTTATTCTCTTGTTACAATGATTTTCCACTTCATCTAGAAATACTTTGAACATTTTTCAAATATTTCATGCTTCTTCCTTATCAAGTAAATATACATATATATCTACTCAAATCATCGGTTAAAGTAAATGAAGTTCAAGAATTCACCACACACGGCTACACATAATGGACTATATACATCAACATGTACAATATCCAATAAGTTAGTCATCCGTTCTTCTTTGGCCTACAAACGGAGTTTTAATCATCTCTAGGAAATTTTCACAAGTGTCAATTGATCCAAAATCAAAAGACTCCAAAATTCCATCAACATGGAGTTTCTTCATGTTTACTTTCCAATATGATTTAAACGGTGGTGTCACTCATAAGTGATCTTCTAATCATTTGTCTTGAGACATTTTTAGCATCAGTGTTATGGATGTGATTTCTCCAACAAGATAAGCGTTCATCTATCTTTTATGAATGCGGTAATAATTTGAACAACCATTGTTCTCATAATACCAGAACAATATAACAATTATTCAAACAAATCTTGAAGGCTAGGTTTAATTCCAACGAAACACAATAACACTTTATTTGTTTTCGATGAGAATCATCCCATATTGATTTGCTAGTTAATTAGGCCATTGTAATTCTTGTATTGCGTTGTTTGTATGACAGTTCATACCAACCAATTTAGTATCAAATACCCAAGAACCACATTGTTTTAACAAGCAACGAATACACCCATAACATGTATATCTTCTATATACCTTAGCTGGACATTTCCAGTCTTTTCTTTTCTGCCAGAATAAATTTTGGATTCTCTTTTAGCAATTCTTTTTCATCTAGAAGAATCTATCAACATCAATAGTGGCGCCATACACATGGCACATAGTTCAAGGCATGATTAGTCAAACACTAATATCCTTGGACTCGCACTTTGAAGTAGATCACCATTATCAAATATTTGGCGTTCTTCCAAATTCCATTCTTTAGTAATCTTTTAGTGTAGTAAACATTTTACCTACATCTTCCATTCATCCTATCATGACGACTTTCATGATCAAGCTACTATAGCTCATGAGGACGAACTGTGAGTATAATGTTAGTTCCCAAAACCTTTTTAGGAGATCTGGACGCCTAGCGTCTCCAATCTTCACAAATTCTCATACAATACGAGAACATGTGTCTTACTAAATTATGCTCTATCACTTTGCAACCAAACATTGTTTCAGATATCACAATATCTTCCACACATGATAGTTTATGAAACAATTCTTTCAACTCCTAGATAACCTTGATACTAAAAACAACTTTTGAATATCAAGGATCATGGAGGCAAGTGTGATACTTAGATACTAACACTGGAATTGTTACTCTTGATTTAATACTACTTATTAAATTTTATCGAGTAACCAAGGTTTGCTAAAAGTTTGCAATAGGACTTTAAACTTTAGATTGACATTTAAACAATACGATACCAGTTCGTAAAGTTAACATCCATAATTCTATAGTTCTATTATCTCAATTATAGCTAATCTCAAGGTAGTAAACGGATGCCAATGCCTACAACAAACTATGCAAATTCACTTTGATTTAGTTCATGATAAATTGAGTTCTATAATTCAAAATTACTAAGTGAACTCCCACTTAAAAACAACATCCCTCTTAGTTTTCTTAAGTGATTACACGAACCAAATTCACTATACCGCAACCGATCATCACGTGCAACGGCATAGTTTCAAAGGCGAACATCACCATGTTCATCATATCAACCATATGACTCATGCTTAACCTTTCGGTTCGTGTTCCGAGGCCATGTCTGTATATGCTAGGCTCGCCAAGTAGAACTATAGCACTTGCGTGTGTAAAACTATCTTACACCCGTCGTATGTGAACGTAGAGTCTGTCACACCCGATCATCACGTGGTGTCTCGAAACGACAAACTTTCTTGACGGTGCATGCTATGGAAGAACACATTTTATCTTGATATTTATGTGAGAGTGATCATCTTATAATGCTACCGCGTGATCAAATCTAAGCAAAATAAGATGCATAAAGGATAAACATCACATGCATATATAATGTGATATGATATGGTCCTTCACGCATTCGATCTCCATCTTGTGTGTCATGGCATGATCTCCATCATTCCACCGGCGTAGCTCCAAGGTCCATGGCGCGCCACCTTGGTTATCTTCCTCCATTACAATATATCACTTGGATATATATATTCGGCACGCAGGCCATTTAAATGTAAAGACAACCATATCACATCACATGCCCCGCAAAAACAAGTTAGACGTTTCTAATTTGTCTTGCATATTTTACGTGGTTTGGGGCTTTCAAGGAAGAATCGTTCTTACCTACGAACATGTAACCACAATGGTGATAAAATATTATTACCAACTCTTTGTAAAATAGATCATAACTATAGTGGGAGAAACGTGCACCCGCAAAGCCACATATGCCGAAGCATGTCAAGTGTGGGACAAGTCTTGTGAACGTGGTCACGTAAGGTTAGTCTCGGGCAGCTTCAATCCCACTATGCCACTATGATCCAAAATACAAAATAAATTGCAATAACATGATCATCAACGCCCACATCCACATGTGTTCTAACCGTGCATACCAACTACGCATAGAGATTGCTCTGATACCACCGATGGGTTCGTAGCATAGAAAACAAAAAATTTCCTACGCAAGAACACATAAACTAGCCAAGAACATCTACGAGATGGTAGCAACGGAGACTAACCCTCGAAGACCGGTAGCAGGGATTACGTTCTCACACAAACATTGCCGATGGAGAGTCGAGGAAGACGCACGTAGTCGACATAGTGGTTCACTTGACGTAGTCGACGTAGTGGTTCACTTGACGATCACGAGATCGTGTACACGGCGCCACAACCGGCAGCGCCCCCGTGCTCGGTCACACGTACGGCTCGTCGTCGACTCCTCCACGCCCTCGGTCCAGCGGGGCAGCGGAAGAAGGGATCCGCCGGACACTCCAACACTCACTTCTCCAAGTGTGTGAAACTCGAACTAACAATCCGGCAGAGCTTCTCTAAGCCAAGACAGATTTGGGGCAGCAACTTTAGGGGAGAGGGGAAGGATCAAGCTTGCATGAACATGGAGGAGAGGGGGGCCTTTTATAGGAGAGGATGGGCAGCCCCCAAGGGGTGGCCGGCCAAGGAGGCTCTCCTCCTCTTCATGGTCCTCTTCATTGTGGTAACCCCCTCTTCATGGTGGTAACCCCCTCATCAACATGAGGTAACCCCCCATTTAATTTTGCATGACATTCATGCTAATTAAATTCATACTAATTGATTTAATAAAACATTTTTATTTCTTTAATATTTGTTAATTCAATCAATTAACAAACATTAACAAATACCCCCTTGAGTTATTTCGATATACCAAAACAGTTTCGGTGCTTTTCTGAAACAACCCTCATGTTGTCCTGTAATTCGATCAGAGTATCGTATCCACTCAAAAACGACGGCGAACCTTAAGTGTGTCACCCTACGGTTCATGAATAACGTGGATATGATCGAGACTCCTCTCCGATCAATAGTCATCAGCGGGATCTGGAAATCCATGACGACTCCCACTTACTTAACGATGAATCTAGTGATTGTGTGAACCTTTAATGAACATAGTTAATTCCTTTTGTCTCGCGATATTATTACTTGTCTGAGATCCGATCATTTGGTATCAACCATACCTAGTTCGATCTCGTTCTCGACAAGTCTCTTTACTCGTTCCGTGATAATGTATTCCCGTGACCTAGTCACATGCTTGCAAGCGATTCCAATGCAATATCACCGAGAAGGGCCTAGAGAATATCTTCCCGTGATCGGGTCGGACAAATTCCACTCTTGATCCATGAGCCTCAACTAATACTTTCAGAATACCCAAATCAACCTTTATAATCACCCTGTAACAGTGTGACATTTGATATCATCAAAGCACTCTTCCGGTATCAGTGATTAACATGATCTCATGGTCTGAGGATTAGAACTATTTCATATGAGTTTGATATAGCAATGAACTGGATGACTTGATCGTATTGCTAATCTTACTATGGGTGTGAGTGTTCATCACATCATTCTTCTAATGATATGACACCATTATTAACAACATCCAATGTTCATGATCAGGAAACCTTGATCATCAGTTAATCAACGAGCTAGTATAAAAGAGAGGCTTTACTAGGAACCTTTTAGTTTATTAATCGCACAAGTATTAATGTTTCCGATTAATACAATTATAGCATGAGAAATAAATATTTATCATAAACATGGAATATGATAATAACCACTTTATTATTGCCTCTCGGGTATATTCCCTTCAGTAAGTATACACGTATCATCGAGAACCGCCAACGGGGTACCTCCGTGCCCGATGACATGGAACAAGCCCACATCAAAATGACAGGACAAGCAGACAATGAACACCTCGACATCTCTTTTATTTACCATTTGTATAGCTTTTTATTTTGAGATGCATCATCGAATGTCCACTATGGGCAAGCTGCAAATTTCCACCATGAATTATGCATGGCTTAGATTGGCGGCACAGGCGTTTCTCTAACACATATACAAACTCCATGATCCTGCAAGATTCCCAATTCATTTCACACCGTGAGTATCCATAAACAAAAGATCACGATATCAACTCAAATAAGAAGTGCAATGTTGAAAGCTTGCCCCATGACGGCATGGCTGGGCTAATTCCCAACTTACAACTTGCAAGCATAACAACTCAACATAAGAGACCACAATGTCAAAATTTTAAAGCGAGAAAAGTAAAGTGTGCCTTCTGGTTCGTGAGAGCTTTACTGACCAATTTTCGCATAACACTGGTAAGAGTTTCATTTGAAGAGTAGATAAAAGCAAGTCAAATGTACTTTGGAATAGAAAATTGCTAATAGGTATGTATGGTGGACACTTTGGAAAAACTTGGTTTTTAGGAGTTGGATGCACGAGTAGAGCTCATACTCGGCACAAAATGAAGGCTAGCAAAAGACTGGGAGCGACCAACTAAGAGAGCAATAACGGCCATAATCATGCAGAGCGACAAAGCAACATTAAAAGAAGCATAAGATAGAATCAAAAGTCAAAAACTAAATGATCATAGAGGCTTATGGCGACTTTGTATGAGTCTAACATGTGTGAGCATGTGCCAAGTCAACCCAAATAAAGCATCAAGGAGAAAACCAAAATAATGCTTTCAAACGATAAAAACAACGCATGATTTTTTCAAAGGCTCATTAAGCAATCTCAGTTATTTGAGACAAGTCATGCTACAGCAAAACCACTAAGCATACTATCAAAAAGACATCAAGCATGACATGCAAAAGCTTAGGCCGCAGTCTACACAAGCTCCTTCTTGTACAACTTTTTTTTGCATAAAGCTTTTTCTCTTTTCCAACACCATTCAAACTTTTTATAAACACCTCTTTTGATAAAAACCAATATAGACCAGAGGCAAAAATACACCTTGATGTAAATATATAAGAAGATCTGAATAGTAATCAAGGTGAAAATGAAAGCTAAATGCAGTTCTAGAAAAAGAAGAACACTCGTTGAAACGAATAGAGTGAAAAACGGAGTGTTCTTGGCAAATGAAAAGCAAGGCAACTTCTCCAAAAGGAATTTGTTGGGGTCCAACCATTTATTGCAGCAAACAAAACAAAACTAAACTGAAAACTAAAAACAACTGACGCTCCAAGAAAAACGCATAATGCATGAAAGCAATAAAAATATAGCGTATTGAAAGGTGACCTGATTTTTGCCGATGAAGAAGGGGTGCCTCGGGGGCATCCCCAAGCTTTGGCGCTTGTACTTCTTGGATATTTCTTGGGGTGATGCATGGGAATCCCCAAGCTTGAGCTTTTGTCCATTCTTCAAATCATCTCATCATTCTCCGATCCCTACACTTGAAAACTTCCTTCATACAAAACTAAACACAAATCTATTAGCAACATTAGTGTAAGCATAACATTGAATCAACCCTTTTTGCTTCAGGTTTCAACTCAAAACCACCACATATAAAGTATATACTACTGTAGCAACTTCCCCAAAAGTTCCGTGATCAAAAGAACTCAAAAATAAAGCGATAAAGCGGCAAACACAAATATTGGCAGAAATCTGTCAAAACAGAACAGCTGACAAAGGTACAATTTTTAAAGGGTTTTATGTTGCTCAAATCAATAAGTGTTCAACTAATGAAAGTTTGGATATAACCTGGGGCATATACAGAGAATTTTCACGAATTTTTACGGTGCAGCACCGAAAACTGTTTCAGGACAGCAACATCACCAAATCTTACCTCGCTCAAATTAGAGGCTTCTCTTGGCACAAAAACGAAATAAAAAGGATAAGGAGCGGTTATTACAGTAGTAATAACTTCCAAGACTCAAATAAAAGAAAAAGAACTGAATGTAAAAACATTGGGTTATCTCCCAAGAGTGCTTTTCTTTAACGCCTTTGAGCTAGGCGCAGAAAGTTGCGAATCAAGTAATATCAAGTGATGAAGCATCAAGCTCATAATTTGCTCTAAGAATAGAGTCAAAAAGCAATTTCTTTCTCTTTCTAGGGAAGTGTTCCATACCTTTCTTAAGTGGGAATTGATATTTGATGGTGCCTTCCCTCATATCAATGATGGCACCTACAGTTCGAAGAAAGGGTCTTCCGAAAATAATAGGACATGAAGCATTGCATTCAACATCCATGACAAGAAAATCAACGGGAACAAGGTTATTGTTAACCACAATAAGAACATCATTAATTCTTCCCAAAGGTTTCTTCTTAGCAACATCAGCAATATGAACATCATAATAACACTTTTCAAGCGGTGGTAAATCAAGCATATCATAAATCTTTCTAGGCATGATAGAAATACTAGCACCTAGATCACGTAAAGCATGGCAATCAAAACCATTAACATGCATATCAATGATGGGTTCCCAACCATCTTCTAACTTCTTGGGAACAGAAGCTTTTTGCTTCAACTTTTCATCCCGAATTTTCATAAGAGCATTGGTAATATGCTTAGTAAAAGCAACATTTATAGAACTAGCATTAGGAGTCAAAGCAAGCTTTTGCAAGAACAAAATAACTTCAGATATATTGCAGCCATCAACATCAAAATCATTAAAGGAAATAGAGCTAGCATCTCCTACACTCTGAAACATTTCAGCACTCTTTTGACACAAGGAGTGGGAGTTTTCTCTACACCAATCAAAGTAAGAGGATTGCTAGCATTAGGAGCAACATCATTAGAGGTAGTAATGGTACATACCTTCATCACTCTAGCCATCTCATCTTCTCTTTCGCACCTGGCATGCAATTCTGCTAGCATCCTAATATTTTCATCAATTCTAACTTGGATAGCATTAGCAGTAGCAAAAACATTGTTCTCTTTCACATCATTAGGCAACACTTTTAATTTCAGAAGTTCAACATCATGAGCAAGGCTATCAACTTTAGAAGCAAGAATATCAATTTTGCCAAACTTTTCCTCAACAGACTTGTTAAAAGCATTTTGCTTACCGATGAAGTCCTTGAGCATTACCTCAAGCTCGGAGGGCGCGGCCCTAGTGTTGTTGGAGGAATTACCATAAGAGTTACCATAACCATTACCATTGGTAGAAGGATACTGCCTATAATTGTTACTAGTAAAATTGTTCCTATAAGCATTGTTGTTAAAATTATTATTTCTAATGAAGTTTACATCAACATGCTCTTCTTGAGCAACCAAAGAGGCCAAAGGAACATTATTAGGATCTACATGAGTCCTATCATTTGAAAGCATAAGCATAATAGCATCAATCTTATCACTCAAGGAAGAGGTTTCCTCAACAGAATTTACTTTCTTACCTTGTGGAGCTCTCTCAGTGTGCCATTCAGAGTAATTTACCATCATATTGTCGAGAAGCTTCATTGTGGCGCCCAAGGTAAGGGACATAAAAGTGCCTCCAGCAGCTGAATCAAGTAGGTTCCTCGAAGAAAAATTCAGTCCTGCATAAAAAGTTTGAACAATCATCCAAGTAGTCAGTCCATGAGTGGGACAATTCTTTATCATAGATTTCATTCTTTCCCAAGCTTGAGCAACATGTCCATTATCAAACTGGCTAAACTTCATAATATTGCTACGCAAAGCTATAATCTTAGCTGGAGGATAGTATCTACCAATAAAAGCATCCTTACACTTAGCCCATGAATCAATACTATTTTTAGGCAAAAACAGCAACCAATCCTTAGCTTTTCCTCTCAAAGAAAAAGGAAACAACTTAAGCTTAATAATATCACTTTCAACATCCTTATATTTCTGCATCTCACATAGCTCAACAAAATTGTTGAGATGAGCTGTAGCATCATCAGTACTAGCACCAGAAAATTGCTCTTTCATAACAAGGTTCAACAAAGTAGGCTTAATCTCATAAAAATTTGCAGCAGGAGCAGGTGGCGCAATCGGAGTGCAGATAAAATCACTATTATTCGTGCTAGTAAAGTCACACAACTTGGTGTTTTCTGGAGTAGCCATTCTAGCAAACTAAAAGCAGACAAGTAAAAACAACTACAAATGATACTATTTTTTTTGGATTTTTGATAAAACGATGCAAGTAAAAAATAAAGTAAAGCAAAACTCAAACAAAGTAAAGGATGTGCGTGCGGAAACTCCCCTCGCAGAAGTCTTCTTCTTCCTCCCCGGCAATGGCGCCAGAAAAGAGCTTGATGCGGTACGGTGTTGATAGCTTTTCACCGTCCAGTTGGGAACCCCAAGAGGAAGGTATGATGAATATAGCAGCAAGGTTTTCCCTCAGTTAAGAAACCAAGGTATGTCGATCAGGAGAGGAAGGAGCCAATACGACTGAAGGTGATGCTTGCTAGCCTAGTGACACTCCAACAAGGGCGCCGTTTACAACACTTGTTAGTGCGTCTTCAACTATTAGCAACGTGGAACCTGCACACAACACAACCAAATACTTTGTTCCCAACTTACGATGAGGTTGTCAATCTCACCGGTTTGCTGTAAACAAAGGAATAAGCATATCGAGTGGAAAATAGTAATAGTATGCGAGTAAAATAAACAGTGCAAATAAAGTAAACAGGTGATAGCAATACAAAGTAAATAGGACCGGGGTCCACAGTTCACTAGTGGTGTCTCTCCATAAGAAAAAATAATACATGCTGGGTAAACAAATTACAGTTGGGCAATTGATAGAATAAAGACAACGTGCATATGTCGAGAGGATCACTATGAGATTTACTCTGGGCATTACAACAAGATACATAGACCGCCATCTAACCGCATCTATGACTAATAATCCACTTGTGGCGAATCAATCCGAGAACTCCACAAGTATTAAGTTGGGAACAACAGATAATTGCATTAAGCAAAGTGTGTAATGTAAACAAAGCATATGCCCTCGAGCATATGAATGTTGTTTTCCCCCCTAGTAGCAACAGCACATCTACAATCTTAGAGGTTTCTGTCACTCCCCCAGATTAAATAGAGGCATGAACCCACTATCGAGCATAAATACCCCCTCTTGGAGTCACTAGCAACTACTCGGCCAAGATAGCTACTAACAACGGAGAGCATGCAAGATCATAAACAACATAGAGATAACATAAGATAAAATTCAGTACTTCAACTCAATCATAACACCAATATTCATCGGATCCCAACAAACACAACATGTAGAATTACATAATGGTGATCTCAATCATGTAAGGCAGCTCATGAGATCTAAACATGAAGCACAAGGTGGAGAAGACAACCATCTAGCTACTGCTATGGACCCATAGTCCAAGGTAGACTACTCACTCATCGCTCCGGAGGCAAGCATGGCAATGAAGAAGACCTCTGGTGGCGATTCCCCTCACCGGCAGGGTGCCGGGAAGAGCTTCTGGACCCTCCCGATCTTCTGGTCGACGACGGCGGTGGATCACGATGTGTTCTGGAAAAGTGATCGGATACTTAGGTTTTTTCCGTCGGAGGGACTTTATAGGCGAAGGGGCATCATCAGGAGTGTGCCGAGGCGCCCTCAGACATAGGGGGCGTGGCCAGGGGCTAGGCCACGCCGCCCTGTTGTGTGGGGCCCTCGTGGCCCCACTCCGTCTCCTCTTCGGTTCTCTGTAAGCTTCGGTGAATTTCTGGACGTTCGGCTTTTGTTTTGTCCAATTCCGAGAATATTTTCTGTGTAGCTTTTCTAAAACACAAAAATAGCAGAAAACAGGGAACTGACACTGTGGCGACTTGTTAATAGGTTAGTTCCGGAAAATGCATAAAAGTGCCACGAAGTGTAACGAAACACTAAGCAAATGGTGTAAAAACAAGCATGGAGCATCAAAAATTATAGATACGTTTGAGACGTATCAGAGTCACTAGCAACTACTCGGCCAAGATAGCTACTAACAACGGAGAGCATGCAAGATCATAAACAACATAGAGATAACATAAGATAATATTCAGCACATCAACTCAATCATAACACCAATATTCATCGGATCCCAACAAACACAACATGTAGAATTATATAAAGGTAGTCTCGATCATGTAAAGCAGCTCACGAGATCAAAACATGAAGCACATGGTGGAGAAGACAACCAACTAGCTACTGCTATGGACCCATAGTCCAAGGTAGACTACTCACTCATCGCGCCGAAGGCAAGCATGGCGATGAAGAAGACCTCCGGTGGCGATTCCCCTCTCCGGCAGGGTGCCGGGAAGAGCTTCTGGACCCTCCCAATCTCGGGTCGACGACGGCGGCGGATCGCGATGTATTCTGGAAAAGTGATCGGGTGTTTAGGTTTTTCCCGTCGGGAGGTCCTTATAGGCGAAGGGGCGGCATCAGAAGTGGACCTGGTGGGGCTCACCACAGGTGGGCGTGGGCTAGCCCTAGGCCGCGCCCCTGGTGGTGTGGCCCACCAGTGGCTCCTCTCCATCTCCTCTTCGGTTCTCTGGAAGCTCCGGTAAATTTTTGGACGTCTGGCTTTTGTTTCGTCCAATTTCGAGAATATTTCCTATGTAGCTTTTCTGAAACACAAAAACAGTAGAAAACAGGGAACTGGCACTGTGGCATCTCGTTAATAGGTTAGTTCCGGAAAATGCATAAAAATGTCACGAAGTGTAATGAAACACTAAGAAAATGGTGTAAAAACAAGCATGGAGCATCAAAAATTATAGATACGTTAGAGACGTATCACCTGCACACAACACAACCAAATACTTTGCTCCCAACTTACGATGAGGTTGTCAATCTCACCGGTTTGCTGTAAACAAAGGAATGAACGTATCGAGTGGAAATCAATAGTAGTATGCGAGAAAGTAAACAATACGAGTAATAGTAAAACGGTGTAACAATGTAAAGGAAATTGGACCGGGGTCCACAGTTCACTAGTGGTGTCTCTCCATAAAATAAATAACAACATGTTGGGTAAACAAATTACAGTTGGGCAATTGATAGAATAAAGGTAACGTGCATATGTCGCGAGGATCACTATGAGATTTACTCTGGGCATTACAACAAGATACATAGACCGCCATCCAACTGCATCTATGACTAATAATCCACTCGTGGGGAATCATCCGAGGACCCCGAAAGTATTAAGTTGCGAACAACAGATAGCTACTAACAACAAAGAGCATGCAAGATCATAAACAACATAGAGATAACATAAGATATATGATTCAGCACATCAACTCAACATAACACCAATATTCATCGGATCCCAACAAACACAACGTGTAGAATTACATAATGGTGATCTCGATCATGTAAGGCAGCTCACGAGATCTAAACATGAAGCACATGGTGGAGAAGACAACCATCTAGCTACTGCTATGGACCCATAGTCCAAGGTAGACTACTCACTCATCGCGCCGGAGGCAAGCATGGCGATGAAGAAGACCTCCGGTGGCGATTTCCCTCTTCGGCAGGGTGCCGGGAAGAGCTTCTGGACCCTCCCGATCTCGAGTCGACGATGACGGTGGATCGCAATGTGTTTCTTGAAAATTGATCGGGTCCTTAGGTTTTTCCCGTCGGGGGGTCTTTATAGGCGAAGGGGCAGCGTCAGAAGTGGACCAGGGCGGTCACACACGTAGGGGGCGCGGCCAGGGGCTGGGCCGCACCGCCCTATTGTGTGGCCAGCCTGTGGCCCCTCTCTGTCTCCTCTTCGGACTTCTGGAAGCTTGGTAAATTTCTGGATGTTTGATGTCTACGCACGCGTCTGTTCTTGTAGACAATGTTGGGCCTCCAAGTGCAGAGGTTTGTAGAGCAGCAGCAAGTTTCCCTTAAGTGGATCACCCAAGGTTTATCGAACTCAGGGAGGAAGAGGTCAAAGCTATCCCTCTCAAGCAACCCTGCAATTACGATACAAAAAGTCTCTTGTGTCCCCAACACACCCAATACACTTGTCAGATGTATAGGTGCACTAGTTCGGCGAAGAGATAGTGAAATACAAGCGGTAGTGATGATTATAAGTAGTAACTGTAATATGAAATAAGTATCGCTGCGAGCAAACATGTAACAAAACAGGAAGTAAACGGTGTGCAATGCTTGGAAACAAGGCCTAGGGATCATACTTTCACTAGTGGACACACTCCCAACAAATATAACATAATTGAACCAATAGATACTATCATCAATATGCAACTCAAAATAATTCTCCAATGGAAAACATACACTAATCATGCGTAGGGCTACGAAGCACTCCTCAAAGTCCGTATGTACCCAAACTAGATTGTCCCACACTATCACCGTGAACGCACTAGATGGTTCCAACAAACACCAACATTTCATAGAGACATTAACCAAAAAGATACACATGATGCACACACTAGTCACCTTTACACCATGATACGAGGTATCTCCGGAGAGTATAATAATAAAGCATAGGAGTAGCATGATATCTGAATAATAACATCTACCAATTCAACTAGATACAAAGCTCACGATCACATAAAGATCACATCATGGGAGAGAGAGGTGAACCACATAGCTACCGGTAGAGCCCTCAGCCCCAGGGGAGAACTACTCCCTCCTCATCATAGGAGACAGCAAGGTTGATGGAGATAGCGGTGAGGTCGATGGAGACGGCGGAGACGGCGATGGAGACCGATGGAGATGGCTCCGGGGGCACTTCCCCGTCCTGGCAGGGTGCCGGAACAGAGACTTCTGTTCCCCGAAATTCGTCAGCGGTGGCGGCGGAGCTGCGGAACTCTTTCTGGAAAATTGCCGATTCCCTTAGGGTTTTCCATCCCGAGGCTTCTTATAGGCGAAGGGGCGTCGTCAGGAGTGGCCCCAGGCCTCCTCACACCTAGGCAACGCGGCCAGGGCCTGGGCCACGCCGGCCTAGTGTGAGGCTGGCCTGTGGCCCCTCTCCTTCGCCTCTTCGGATCTCTGGAGCTTCCGGGAAAAATAAGACTTGAGGAACTTGTTTCGTCCAATTCCGAGAATATTTCCTGTGTAGATTTTCTGAAACACAAAAACAGCAGAAAACAGGGAACTGGCACTGTGGCATCTTGTCAATAGGTTAGTTCCGGAAATCGCATAAAAATGCCACGAAGTGTAACGAAACACAAGGCAAATGGTGTAAAAACAAGCATAGAGCATCAAAAAATATAGATACGTTTGAGACGTATCAGCATCCCCAAGCTTAACTCCTGCTCGTCCTCAAGTAGGTAAGTGATAACAAAAGAAATAATTTTTGAGGTGACATGCACCTACACAATCTTGATCATATATGTAAGCATTGAGTGCTGGGATCATAGAACTTAAAACATGGGCATGAAAGACATAATCTTGATAATAGAAACTTAGCAACCATGTTGTAAACATGAAAATGAACACAAACAAAAGATCATGAAAATGAAACAATGAAAGTCAAACGTGTGTTCAAATCATAAGGAAAAACATACAAATAGTTTTCAGCTTGTCCTTCATAGAGAGCAAAACATAAATGCATAGGACACCTTCAAGTTTAAGAGGGCGACTAGATACAAATAATTTAAGAACAAGTGAAACCATAGTCATGAATCAATCAATGATAAACTTTGGGACAATGCACATTATAATCAGAATGACAACTATGCTCTCTTAATGGTGCATAAAGGTAGAAGGTGGTGACTCAACATAAAAGTAAAAGAAAGGCCCTTCGCGGAGGGAAGCAGTGATTAAACATGTGCTAGAGCTTTTCATTTGTAAAACAGAGAGATAAAAATTGGTTTTGAGAGGCGGTTGCTTTTGTCAACGACTGGCAATGGGGTTCTTACTATCTTCCATACAAAAATGAAGCAAGTTTTTGAGAGAGAGATTGGCACTTTTGTGCTCTTTTATAAAGCTTGGCACTCCTCCCCACCTCTTTTCCTTTCTCAAACCATGGCTAACCGATTCCATCGGGTGCCCACCAACATTCACATACCATGGAGGAGTGCCGTTTTTTCTTTCTTTTTTCCTCTTTTTTTTCTTTTTGGAATAAGACAATATGGAAGATAGCAAATCTGACCACTACGTCCCCATGAGCTGAAAATAGTGTCACAAAATGAGAAGTATTTTGAAGGTTTTTTGAAAGGTAGCACATGAAAATTTACTTGGAATGGCTTACAAATGCCATGCATAGGAATTTATAGTGGACACAATGGCAAACTTGGTTTTTGGGAGTTGGATGCACGAGTAGAGCTCATACTCAGTACAAAATGAGGGCTAGCAAAAGACTGGGAGCGACCAACTAAGAGAGCAATAATGGCCATAATCATGCAAAGCGACAAAGTAACATTAAAAGAAGCATAAGATGGCATCAAAAGTCAAAAACTAAATGATCATGGAGGCTATTGGTGACTTTGTAAGAGTCTAACATGTGTGAGCATGCGCCAAGTCAACCCAAATAAAGCATCAAGGAGAAAACCAAAATAATGCTTCCAAATAATTAAAACAACGCATGATTTTTTCAAAGGCTCATTAAGCATCTCAGTTATTTGAGACAAGTCATGCTACAGAAAACCACTAAGCATACTATCAAAAAGACATCAAGCACTACATGCAAAAGCCTAAGCCGCAGTCTACACAAGCTCCTTCTTGTACCACATTTTTGCATAAATCTTTTTCTCTTTTCCAACACCATTCAAACTTTTTTAATCCAACTCTTTTGAGGAAAACCAACATGGTCCAGAGGAAAAAATACACCTTGATAAATAGATATAAGAATATCTGAATGCAAATCAAGGCAAAAACGAAAACCAAAAGCAGTAGCAGAAAAAGAAGAACACTCGGTTTTTGATAAGAGTGAAAACTAGAGTGTTCTTGGCAATGAAAAGCGAGTTCATCTCCTCCAAAAGAAACATGATATGATCTAACCATTTATTGCAGCAAACAAAACAAAAGAAAACTGAAAACAAAAACAACTGACGCTCCAAGAAAAACGCATAGTGCATGAAACAATAAAAATATAGTGTTTTGAAAGGTGACCTAATTTTTGTCGATGAAGAAGGGGTGCCTCGGGGGCATCCCCAAGCTTTGACGCTTGTACTTCTTGGATATTTCTTGGTTTGCATGGGCATCCCCAAGCTTGAGGTTTTGCCCATTCTTCAACTCATCTCATCATTCTCCAATCCCTACACTTGAAAACTTCCTTCATACAAAACTAAACACAATTCTATTAGCAACATTAGTGCAAGCATAACATATAATCAACCTGTTTTTGCTTCAGGTTTCAACCCAAAACCACCACTATATAGCATATACTACTGTAGCAACTTCCCCAAAAGTTCTGTGATCAAAAGAAAGCGATAAAGCGGCAAAAACGAATAGTGGCTAAAATCTGTCAAAACAGAACAGCTGACAAAGGTCGAATTTTTGAGGGATTTTCTGTTGCTCAAATCAAAAAGTGTTCAACTAACGAAAGTTTGGATATAACCTGGGGCATATGCACAAGAAATCGTAGGTCCAAAATATATACAGATAATTTATACGAATTTTTACGGTGCAGCACCGAAAACAGTTTCAGGACAGCAACATCCCCAAATCTTTACCTCACTCGAATTAGAGTCTTCTCTTGGCACAACAATAAAATAAAAAGGATAAGGAGCGGCCATTGCAGTAGTAATAACTTCCAAGACTCAAATAAAAGAAAAAGTACTGAAAATAAACAATGGGTTATCTCCCAAGAGTGCTTTTCTTTAACGCCTTTGAGCTAGGCGCAGTAATTTCAAAGATGCTCATGTGGGCGCCATATAAGAGCTTGAGGCAAAGGCGCCATATAGGAACTTAAAGCAATAGAGAGCATAAAAAAGCATGTATGAAACACATTTAAATCTAAACCACTTCCTATGCATAGGAATCTTGTAAGAAAATAAATCAACGAGGCACATTGTAGCAAGCATGGATAGATAAAACAAGTGCCACTGCAAGATTTGCAACATAAAGAGGGGAAACTTAATATTGTTGAGATCCATCAAACCATGTTTTCCTCTCTCATAATAACTTTTAGTAGCATCATGAATAGAACTAACAATATAACTATCACATAAAGCATCCCTATCGTGAGCCACATGCATAAAAGAATTAATACTCACCACAAGAACAATAGTAGTAGGAGCAGATTCAACAGAATAATTATTCTCATCACCATAATCATCAAAAACAGGAGGCATATTGTAATCATAACTAATTTTATCCTCAATAGTAGGTGAACTGAAAATATTATACTCATCATCATAACCATCATAAACTAGAGGTTTCGTATCATCACAAGCTAAAGAACAACTATTTCGCAAAGCATATTCTTCAAACATATCATCATAAGAAGGAACATCACATATGGGAGATAAAATATCATCAGAGCAAATTTTCTCCACTAAAGCTGGGGAACTAAAAATATCATGCTTAACAAAACCAGCTTCCCCAAGCTTAGACTTTTCTATAGCATTAGCAATAACAGTGTTCGAAACATTCATACTAACATCACTATTAGCATGCAAATTAAGCTCCAATGGTTTTTCAATTTTCTCTTCAAACACTTCATATCTAAACTCAGGAAAAAGACTAAAGAACTCTTTGTTTTCCATTAAGCCAAACTAGTGAAAATAAAAACAAGAAACAAAAAGATGTAATTGCAGAATCTAAAGGAAATAACTTCGAGCACTCACACAGGAGGATACGAGTACCTTTTACCTTACCTCCCCGGCAACGGCGCCAGAAAAGAGCTTGATGTCTACGCACGCGTCTATTCTTGTAGACAGTGTTGGGCCTCCAAGTACATAGGTTTGTAGAGCAGCAGCAAGTTTCCCTTAAGTGGATCACCCAAGGTTTATCAAACTCAGGGAGGAAGAGGCCAAAGCTATCCCTCTCAAGCAACCCTGCAATTACGATACAAAAAGTCTCTTGTGTCCCCAACACACCCAATACACTTGTCAGATGTATAGGTGCACTAGTTCGGCGAAGAGATAGTGAAATATAAGCGGTAGTGATGATTATAAGTAGTAACTGTAATATGAAATAAGTATCGCTGCGAGCAAACATGTAACAAAACAGGAAGTAAACGGTGTGCAATGCTTGGAAACAAGGCCTAGGGATCATACTTTCACTAGTGGACACACTCCCAACAAATATAACATAATTGAACCAATAGATACTATCATCAATATGCAACTCAAAATAATTCTCCAATGGAAAACATACACTAATCATGCGTAGGGCTACGAAGCACTCCTCAAAGTCCGTATGTACCCAAACTAGATTGTCCCACACTATCACCATGAACGCACTAGATGGTTCCAACAAACACCAACATTTCATAGAGACATTAACCAAAAAGATACACATGATGCACACACTAGTCACCTTTACACCATGATACGAGGTATCTCCGGAGAGTATAATAATAAAGCATAGGAGTAGCATGATATCTGAATAATAACATCTACCAATTCAACTAGATACAAAGCTCACGATCACATAAAGATCACATCATGGGAGAGAGAGGTGAACCACATAGCTACCGGTAGAGCCCTCAGCCCTAGGGGAGAACTACTCCCTCCTCATCATAGGAGACAGCAAGGTTGATGGAGATGGTGGTGAGGTCGATGGAGACGGCAGAGACGGCGATGGAGACCGATGGACATGGCTCCGGGGGCACTTCCCGTCCCGGCAGGGTGCCGGAACAGAGACTTCTGTCCCCCGAAATTCATCGGCGGTGGCGGCGGAGCTGCGAAACTCTTTCTGGAAAATTGCCGATTCCCTTAGGGTTTTCCATCCCGAGGCTTCTTATAGGCGAAGGGGCGTCGTCAGGAGTGGCCCCAGGCCTCCTCACACCTAGGCGGCGCGGCCAGGGCCTGGGCCACACCGGCCTAGTGTGAGGCTGTCCTGTGGCCCCTCTCCTTCGCCTCTTCGGATCTCTGGAAGCTTCCGGGAAAAATAAGACTTCAGGAACTTGTTTCGTCCAATTCCGAGAATATTTCCTGTGTAGCTTTTCTGAAACACAAAAACAGCAGAAAACAGGGAACTGGCACTATGGCATCTTGTCAATAGGTTAGTTCCGGAAATCGCATAAAAATGCCACGAAGTGTAACGAAACACAAGGCAAATGGTGTAAAAACAAGCATGGAGCATCAAAAATTATAGATACGTTTGAGACGTATCAATGTTTGGCTTTTGTTTTGTCCAATTCCGAGAATATTTCCTGTGTAACTTTTCTGAAACACAAAAACAGCAGAAAACAGGGAACTGGCACTGTGGCATCTTGTTAATAGGTTAGTTCCGGAAAATGCATAAAAACGCCATAAAGTGTAACGAAACACTAAGCAAATGGTGTAAAAACAAGCAAGGACATCAAAAATTATAGATACGTTTGAGACATATCAACAACTTACAACATGAAAAAAAACAAGAACAAACAACAACGTTTACAATTGGACTATTCTCCCGGCAAGAGATCACTCAAACATTTCTCACCAATGGTTACCCAGAGATTTGATTCCCTCTTGATCTTCCAAAAAAGTTATCATGGTCGACACATATTTGTTATTAAACACTCGAGCGCATTCCAAATTTTCCACGTCACAAGTGTAGTTAGGGAGCCCAAAGGCCTTACAGATGGAATAGGTGACCTGGTCATGTGTAGCAACCAAGTTTTGAGGACTTACAATGGCCAATCATGAAAGTTAGGCGATTCAATTTACAATCACAGTCACCACACTCGATCAATACTGGCAGCATAGCATGTATGGATTTTGCAGTCTGCAGACGCCGCACCGGCCCTGGGCAGAGAGTAAAGACTCTTCTATCGGACATAAGAGCATCTCCACTCGCCCCCCCCCAAACGGCAGCCGGCACAAGCGATATTGAGGCTGTTTGGGGGGGGGGGGCGGCGCTGAATTCCGTATGGGGGCGGCATTTTCCCAGCCTCACCCCCCAAACGGCACCCCAAAGCAGCCCATTTTATTGTAGATTCAGCCCAATTTTTTTTTAAAAAAGGCATTCCCGCCGCTGCGCCGATGCTACCAGAAATAGCGCCGATGTGAGCGGCAAGAAATATAGCCACCGGATTCATATAAATTATTGAAATTATTGTTCATACACACAAATAATAGTTTGAAATCCAAATAAATAAAATTTAAATAAAAAAATAAACCTAGGCGTTGTTTCCTTTGAGCATCCACAAATGCTCCACCAAATCATCTTGCAGCTGGCTATGGGTATTTGCATCTCGGATTTCTTGACGCATGGTAAGATAGGCAGCAAATGCGGCGGGCACCTGGTGATCAACATTCGCAAGAGGACCTTGTCGGTGATATGGTTCAGGGTCAAACACCGGATGCTCCCGCTCACTTTCAATAATCATGTTATGCATGATGACACATGCATTTATGGTCTCCCACATCTGAGTCTTTGACCATGTAAGTGCAGGAAACTGGACAACAGCGAATCGAGCTTGGAGCACACCAAATGCACGCTCGACATCCTTCCTGCAAGCCTCCTGACACTTTGCGAACCAAGATTTTTTACCTCCTGGCACAGCGCCAGTGATAGTCTCACAAATGTTGCCCATCTTGGATAGATGCCATCCGCCAAATAGTATCCTTTGTTGTACTCATGGCCATTGATAACAAAGTTCACCAAAGGAGTATGGCCTTCAACTAGCCGGGAGAACACATTCAAGCACTACAGTACGTTGATGTCATTGTGAGATCCTGTCATGCTGAAGAAAGCATGCCAAATCCATAGGTCCTGGTCAGCCACAGCCTCTAGTACCACACTGCAACCTCCTTTGTGACCTTTGTACATACCCTGCCAAGCAAACGGACAGTTCTTCCATTTCCAATGCATACAATTGATGCTTCCAAGCATCCCAGGAAATCCGCGCTCTGCATTCTGGGTCAAAATGCGAGCAGTGTCTTCTTCATTGGGTGTTCTCAGGTAATCTGATCCGAACACCTACACCACTGCCCTGCAGAATCTAGACATACACTCCATGGCCATAGACTCGGCCATGCGTATGTAATCATCCTGTGCATCACCTGGAGCTCTATATGCAAGTATCCGCGAAGCAGCAGTGCACTTCTGAAGTGAGGAAAAACCAACCATATAAGTGCAATCCTTCTTGCATATGAAGTAGTTGTCAAAATGCCGAACGGCGTAGACAATGTCGAGGAAGAGCTTTCGGCTCATCCGAAAACGGCGCCAAAATACCACCTCGCCGTGCAATGGGTCGTCGGCGAAGTAGTCGGCGTAGAGAATGCAGTAGCCTTCCAACCTCTGCCACGGCTTGCTCTTGCGGCAGCCAGGCACCGACCCTCCGCGGCGCGGCTTCGCATCAGAGCGGCCGTACAACGCCATTAGGCACGACAGCATCATCGTCGCCGACAGCGATCTCGGCTTCCTTCTCCATCAGAGCGGCGAACATGGTCTCGTCGTCGGAGTCCATGAGCTCGTCCATGGCCTAGGCAATACGTCGAACACCTCCTGGGCAAGGTCGAGGTGGGTGGTGCCGCGGGAGAGCCCGGCGATACGGCAGACCACCTCGAAAAGTTGCCGGGCGGGGCGATACGGCGTGCTACTGCGGTGATTTGCTGGAAGAAAGGTGCACCATCTGGGAATGGTGCGACGAGGCGGCGCGGTGGCGATCTGGTGGGTGTGCGAGATGCGATGGCGGATTTTGGGGGAGAATGGTAGCGTCTCACCGACAGGATGGCCCACAACGTTTTTGGGCGTAGCCGGCGCCCCCGCTCCCCCCCCCCCCCCCCCGACGAAAAAACACCCCGCGCCGGATGAAAAAATATATATGGGGGGCGCGGCTGGGCGGGATTTTTGGCGCCGGCGCCCAAACAGTGTTTGGGGGGCCTTTAGGGGGGGGAGTGGAGATGCTCTAAGACAGCTGGAGGCGCAAAGCCCCTGGATCGGAACAGTGGTGACTATCAAGGCTCCAATCATTAGCTGCATTTGCAACAGACATACTCTCTCCGTTTTAAAATATAAGATGTTTTAGATTTGTAAAATAAATATATTTAGACATATTTTAGTATGTGTATTTGAATAAACCTACACTCTAAAAAAATGTTATAAATATATATACTTTACAAAGCTAAAACATCTTATATTTAAAAATGGAGGAATTAGCGTCATCGTGCATGTGTGCGCGTTGCTGGAGACTGGAGGGAACAGCACACGAGACCAGTGTAAACCACGCATATGCACGGTTTGATCACAGCAACCGCAGAATTGCAGCTGCTTGCCGCTGCTAGATGGACCATGACTGGTGGTTACAAGTGTACAGCTTACGAAGCATGCATATGCACGTACGCGTGCGTCGTCGCCTCTCGCGCCGAGATGCATGGATCATCAGCACGTACGGTTGCCCGCGGTGGAGTGTCGTATTTTTTCTGTTCTCAAATAAGTGTATATATTTCAAGCTTTTATCTAAAGTTAAATATTTAAATTTTAAATAATTTTAATAAAAATAGTAGCAACATATATCACATAAATCGATACAATATGGAAGTACATTTGAATACGTACCTGGTGATACTGAATTTTCTGGTAAAGTTAGTCGAACTTTAAAAGATTTGACTTAGGGCAGGATTTAGAAGTACGCTTATATGAGGAGGGAGGGAATATGTACTTATCGTTCGTGCATGTTGCTGAGGCCTCAAATGTCTAAATTTCTCATTCGACAAAACTAAGCTGCACTATACTATTCTACATATTAGGATATATATTAGACCCTGCAGTAGAATGCTCTATCCTGATTTTTATTTTGAATCTTGACAAAAGGCTTACCATCTTCATTGATAAACAAGGAGACTTAGAGGTCTTACATACCAAATATGGCCAAAAGGCCAAAAAGTCTCGTGATATTATATTACTCAACGTTTCCCATGGCAAGGAACCACATCGCCGTCTGCAAAATTACATTTAACATATTTTAATACTAGATCCAAGTGACATAAATAGGCTGTTTTAGTCGATGTTGTCTGCTTGTACATTGTTCAAATGTATACGGAACATTGTTTGCCAAGATGTCTTAGTCCCAGAATTAAACAAACATACCAAGTCTTTGGGATGTAATGTTGCTCCACTTGTAATGATTGATCGTTTGAGATGTATAATAATTAAATAAAAGTGGTGTACTACCAACATGGTTATATCGTTATGTTGCTAAACAAAGTAGAAAATAGTTTTAAAATTGTTTAATAATTAGTTTTATCAATTAAAACCTAATCAATTTAGTGAAAATAGCTATGCAACTATACAAGTTTCGCGTAAATATGCAACACCAATAGGAACCTCTCGTATATTGGGGTCATGTATACCGACTCTAGTGTCAAATTTGAAATGCTATTCACCAACTGCGTTCTCGAGAGAAATAAGACAGCAAAGACCAGGGCCAAGCCAGCAAAATTTGGTGTCATGTGCAAAACTTTAAAATAAACCCCTATTTCATAAGAAAAGTTAAACTAATAAATAATCAAAATTATAAGCCTCGGATAAACATTTAAAGTCAAGAGATACTCTCTACCCGGTAGATTCTAAACCTGTGGTAATATTGTGTTGAAGCAAATTTTAAGAGAAAACACATAGTTTTAAAACCAATCGGAACTGCAGTTTTGACCCCAAAACGCGGACATGTGATGATTTTATACATATGAACTTTTGGGTTTAAGACATTAGAAACATATTTTTAAGACATCAAAGTCTTATATCATGTAAAGCCACCGTTGCTAACAAATACATGTATGTAGATAATCCCATTAAAAGATCGCCCGTCGTGAGACAGCTGGAGGCGCAAAGCCCCTCGATCGATTGGAACAGTGGCGACGATCAAGGCGCCAAGTATCGGACGTAGCTTCAGTGACTTTGTGAACTCAAGTCTCACACTGACTTACCCCAACATTCAACTTCCATTTCCGATCCAATGTACCACACTGGCTTAGGTTTTCAAAACTAAAAATACTTGGAAAAAAATTGAAAAAAAATTCGGTAAAATTATAAACCCCTCATTTTGAATCCTGGGAAAGTTTCATCCCATTTAGATCACTAGTTTGTGATTAAATAGCTTTTATTGTTTCAAGCACTAGTTTAAATTAAAAAAATATTTAATCATTAACCGTGATCAAAATTGAATGAAACTTCACTCCTAACTTTTTTACATAGTTTATATACCTCTGTTGCATACATGCATCTTGTGCATTGTATGTCTGTCACTCTGTAGGAGCAACAAACGCTTCAGAGCAGGACGCAGCGGCGCGGCCGTGAATCAAAAATGGCTGGCTCCACATCTTTGTCTGGACCATGCACGGCTACAACGACACCAGTGTACCACTGCTAACTACTACTAACACCACCAGCTCCGATCAGATCAGATCAGACGGACATTAAACCTGCACGTGCGACGGCGTACGGCCGACCTACATGCACAGCTCCGAGCTGTTGCCCTTGCATGCACGCATGCATGCGGCGCACGTTCCCGGCTAGCAGGGAGGGAGCCCCTCGCTGGAGATCGGGGAAGGGCACGATTGGTAGTCTGTAATTTTTTTTTTGCTCTTTGGGTTTGGGGGTTATGTTGTACCGTGCAATCTAAAAGTTAATTTAGGCTTTTATTTAGTGGTCAATATCGCATCTAGAGAGTCAAAAGGCCCAGGTTGATTAGTTGTGTGCAGACTCTTGTGTACTCTCATATTTTATCCATATGGTGGACTTACCATATAACAACATAGACACTGTTTCCCAACTAGTTGTTGCGGGGCAGAGGTCAAGGTGATGCCGCCGCGCCGCCACTTGCCACCGGTAGCTGCCGAAGTTGATGAGTCCGTCGTGCCACGCTGGCGCTCGCCGCCAGTAGGCACCGAAGCCGGCAAGTCCGAGCGCGGTGAGCATGAGCACCTGACAAACATTGTAACAAGAACAATGTATGGGCACTGTGAAGAGGCCGGGCCGACGCTGCCATGACGCCGAAGCCGGCGAGTCCGTCTCGCCGCGTCGGCGCTCGTCACCGGTAGCCACCGAAATCGATGAGTCTGTCGCACCGCGCCATGCTCCGACGATCTATGCTACAACAACGAGTATGAACACCTTCAGACCAGAGAGATGAACACCTTCAGTCCACATAGGATGAACACACGTACGTACATCATTGCAATATACAAGAGATGCAGACCAAATTTTCTATGATCACCGAAACAAAAAACTTAGAACACGAAAGTTGTGTGAAACAGTGTGGTGAAGCTACTCGCGAAAGAAAATTTTAAATGGCGGATCATGTGCGACGAATTTGACAAAATTTGATCAAATCGCTTTGAAACGCAATTGAAGGTTACACCAAACAAAACTCGAAAGGATAGTCGAAATGGATTCACCTCATCAAGACGTATCTTTTTTATGTCAAACACATGATTAAACGAACCATGGTTATCCTAACTAGAACACCACGACACATAGACATATGTATACCATAGCAGTATACAAGAGAGATACAGACTATATTTTCTATGATCACCGAAACAAAAAAACTTAGAACACGAAAGTTGTGTGGAACAGTGTGGTGAAGCTACTCGCCAAAGGAAATTTTAAACGGCAGACTATGTGCGACGAATTTGACAAAATTTGGTCAAATCATTTTCAAACAAAATTGAAGGTTACACCAAACAAAACTCGAAACAGATAGTCAGAATAGATTCACCTCGTCGAGGTGCATCTTTTTCATGTAAAACACATGTTTAAACGAAGTACGGTTGTGTTAATATGAGGGCTTAGGATGGAATAGTATTAGGAGGGTGAGCGGAAGCAAAGCATAGGTATCCCACGTGCAAGATTCTCTCCCTTTGAGCTCCCCAGCACCTGGCCTTGGGGAAACGGCCGATTTGAACGCATCCCCAGAGCCTGTATAGAGGATACTTTTGGGTGCTTTAAAGGGCGTGCAGTACGAGATATGGAGGAACCCATGGCATCCAATCAACTTGGTTTCTTCTCCCCAGGGCCTGGTCCAACTGCTCACAAGCAACCAATCGCGCCCGAAATGTGTGCAAACCGTTGACACGTGGCACACCCTTTTGTTTCGTACTCTGACGGCTCCATGCACGGATGTTGATCCGATCGTGGATGTCGCAACTCTCTGGACTTTGAGGAGCATTAAAGCATCACGATCCATCAAATTTGGATAGTTGTTTTGTTTGAATTTTAAAAACACTGAAGCAACATGAGTGTATTACCGATATGTGTGTCCCATCTGCAACTCAAAAACCTCAGCCGCAACCTCTATGGTAACTGACAAATCTCATGTGCAACCCACTTGCAACTCATAGGACATGGTGTAAATGCGACAATTCTTGAGTTAAATAGGCTCTAACTCAATTCTGAAACGATTGAGAATTAGCAAAACCGATGTCTTATTTGCGTACTCAAGGATCTAATTTTGCCTCCACATTGACCTTCTTTCATATTGTATTAATATTTCTCAAAGATGATGCACTAACATACAACTAAAAAAGACCAAGTTGATCTCTCCAAGTGTTTTCTCTCTCTCTCTCTCTCTCTCTCTCTCTCTCTCTCTCTCTCTCTCTCTCTCTCTCTCTCTCTCTCTCTCTCTCTCTCTCTCTCTCTCTCTCTCGCGCGCGCGCGCGTGTGAGCGCACATACTTACACGTGCAGACACATTTTATTAATGTCAGCAACACCCCTCTTACTCCATCCTCATCGTCATGTTTGACGGATCATCCTCCTTCCTCGCTGGCATTTCCTACGAAAGTTTGTAAGTATTGGTGCATGAGACCTTGCACACTAAGACTAGATGGGGCTCTTTATGTGTTGACAAATTAGAACCCTAAAACGTTATATGAAAGTACATAACAGAATTAAAGTATAACTTTAGCACCACTTATGCTATAATTCCAAAGACCGTTGCTCAATCTTAGAACGAAACATATGATTCAAACATATATGGAGAAACACAATTCGGCCTAAACCTAACACAAGGCCTAGGTGCAAACAACAGCTATGTACTACAAATACTAGCTAATTTCAACAACATGTAGGGCAAATACTAGTAGCTACCAACCCAAAAGTGCAACAACAAGCATCAACACGGAAATACTAGATTTTACGTGGAAAACCACTTAACTTGAGGGGAAAAACCACGACCCAAGGCCACCTAAACCTTCTTTGACTAATATCAAATGTAGAAGTTATTCTCTATACAGTACTAGAGCATCTGATAACTCAAGATAATATAGATATTGAATGCCAGCAAGATGATTCTGGACACAAGAGTTTGGGATTGGAACAATCTCACCAGAGATGGTGTGGACCAGACCTTAAAGTATACAATGGAGTGGATCTGGACATCATAACATTTTTGGAAACACCGAGTGTTTGATCTCAATTTTCTTCCTTCAACTTACTATCTTTCTGTTTTGTCTTGATTTTTCTTCCTTCATCACAATGGAGGCTAATCCGATATTTTAGTCACTCCACCTAGTGTTGGTTAGATAAAAGGCTTATCATTCCCATTTGTTCATGTGCAAAATTCAACCCTTGGTCATACCCTAATGGTCAGTGGGCTCTTGCAGAGGCGGAGATTAGTGTTGGTCGGGGGAGGGGCACAACGGTATGCATGTATATGACAGTTCATTTTTGCAGCATGATCTCATATACGTTTATTGTCTATTATCATGGATGGAGTAGTACTAGAAACAATGAAGGGAGGAGTACGTGGATACGAATGAGATGTTGGGGTCAGGTGGTCCTGGATGATGGCCTAATGATGATTCATCGAGTAAACCCTCATCGACTCAAGCGTCAATGATGGTTAGATGCATGTCTCTCGCTGGGCAAGGCCAGACCTTCTTGTTGTAGGTGTACCTAGAATCCTGGTAGCATGTTGGTTAACGTTGTAAGTGTGATGTGGTGGTCATTGCAAGAATTTGTATCGACCCGGCCTCTTTTTCTCTGTGTTAGATATGTCTCTCAGCACATATCATTGAAAAACATGCATATCTCGATCTGGCTATATGTATAATTTTTGGTCTATCAATTAAGTAACAGTGGCTCCATATTTCATTTTCACGCCAATCTCGTGTTTCCCAATCCACGTCGATAATTTTGTCTATATATACGCAATGTATATATTGATGTATACGGGCAATTAGATATGATACTCCATCTTTCGGCACGGTGTAGTGTACATATATATACATACAGACAGATCGACAGTGCTCTCAAGGGATACATGCGTGCGTATGTGTAGCTGGCTAGCTGTAAGCATGTAACGGATTCCAGGGACCATGCATCACATCTACATTTCGATCGGCTATGAGTGCTCCCTCGCATGTCATGTCGATCGATGGATCGACGGCAACGGCTTCCATGTGCAAGATTTTATTTCGTAATGATGCGATCGCTGCAGCAGGCCGCAACATGCCTGGTTGCGCATGTTGTCTCCAGCGAAACAGCAGGCAGTACGTAGTACGTACACGCGCGCTGACGACGGGTACGATGTCGTCCCGAGCTCCCGTTGTTAACAAACTCAGCTCAGCGGTACGACAAATGTAAAAGCCGTTACTCGGCGCGTGATGCTCATCAAGGTCATTGCCGTGTAGCTATATGTTTCAGAAATGAAGGTGAGATTTGGATACACCATACACGAATCATTGAACTTAAGGTCGTCGTTACTCGTCTTGGTTATCGTACATCATGATACGTAATTCATGGTCAGTAAATATGACTTAATAGTTCATCTATGGTCACTAGTCATCGTAGAAAGTCGTATTTGCTGACGTGGTCACTTGTGGACCATGTCCATCAGATTCCATCCTGGTTTCATTTTGCAAAAAACTCCAATATAGTTTGTTCCTTCCACCCTAGAGTCCCTCCACTATTTCCTCACTAAAAAGGAAAAAAAATCCCAACCACGACTAGGGAAAGGACGCCGGAGGGGATTGCCGGAGGAGGAAGAGGAGGACGTCAAAGGGGCCTTGAAGGGGCGCGGAAGGATCAGCCGGAGGAGGGCGGAGGGTGAAAGGAATATGCCCGAGAGGCAATAATAAAGTTGTTATTATATTATTCTGTGTTCATAATAGATGTTTATTTTTCATGCTAGAATTGTATTAATCGAAAACATTAATACTTGTGTGATTAATAAACTAAAAGGGTTCCTAGTAAAGCCTCTCTTTTATACTAGCTCGTTGATTAACTGATGATCAAGGTTTCCTGATCATGAACATTGGATGTTGTTAATAACGGGGTCATATCATTAGAAGAATGATGTGATGAACACTCACACCCATAGTACGAATAGCAATACGATCAAGTCATCAAGTTCATTGCTATATCAAACTCATGCGAAGTAGTTCTAATCCTTAGACTATGAGATCATGTTAATCACTGATACCGGAAGGGTACTTTGATGATATCAAACGTCACACCGTAATAGGGTGATTATAAAGGTTGATTTGGGTACTCTGAAAGTATTAGTTGAGGCTCATGGATCAAGAGTGGGATTTGTCCATCCGGATGACGGAAAGATATTCTCTGGGCCCTTCTCGGTGATATTGCATTGGAATCGCTTGCAAGCATGTGACTAGGTCACAGGAATGCATTATCACGAAACGAGTAAAGAGACTTGTCGGGAACGAGATCGAACTAGGTATGGTTGATACCAAATGATCGGATCTCGGACAAGTAATAATATCGTGAGACAAAAGGAATTAACTATGTTCGTTACCGGTTCACACGATCACTAGTTCATCGTTGAGTAAGTGGGAGTCATCATGGATTTCCAGATCCCGCTGTTGATTATTGATCGGAGAGGAGTCTCGATCATGTCCACGTTATTCATGAACCGTAGGGTGACACACTTAAGGCTCGTTGTCGTTTTTGAGTGGATACGATACTCCGATCGAATTACAGGACAGCATAAGGGTTGTTTCTGAAAAGCACCGAAACTGTTTCGGGATATCGAAATAACTCAAGGGTGTATTTGTTAATGTTTGTTAAT
This sequence comes from Dactylis glomerata, assembly GCA_007115705.1. NCBI lineage: Eukaryota > Viridiplantae > Streptophyta > Magnoliopsida > Poales > Poaceae > Dactylis > Dactylis glomerata. The sequence goes on from QXEO01001369.1 coordinate 339,533, forward strand.
TGAATGAATTAACAAATATTAAAGAAATAAAAATGTTTTATTAAATCAATAAGTGTGATTTTAATTGGCATGAATGTCATGCATTAAAATGGGGGTTACCTCATGTTGATGAGGGAGTAATCACCATAAAAGGGAATGAAGAGGGGACAATGAAGAGGGAGGAGACCCTTGGGCCGGCCACCCCTTGGCTGCCCTCCTCCTCTATATAAACCCCCCCCTCTCTCCCTTGTACACACACTTCTTGATCCTCCCTCCCTTGCATAGTTGCTGCCCACTTTCCGTCTTGGCTTAGCGAAGCTCAGCCGGAATTGTAGTTCGTAGTTCACACACTTGGAGAAGTGTGTGGAGGAGTGTCCGGCGGATCCCTTCTTCTGCTGCCCCGCTGGACCGAGGGCGTGGTGGAGTCGACGTCGAGCTGCACGTGTGTGCGAGTACGGGGGCGCTGCCACTTATGGCGCCGGGTACACGATCTTGTGATCGTCAAGTGAACCACGACATCGACTACGTCAAGTGAACAACTACGTCGACTACGTGCGTCTTCACCAACTCTCCATCGTCAACGTTTGTGCGGGAACGTAATCCCCGCTTACGGTCGTCGAGGGTTAGTCTCCGTTGCTACCATCTCGTAGAGTTTTCTTGGCTAGTTTTGTGTTCATGCGTAGGAAATTTTTTGTTTTCTATGCTACGAACCCATCAGTGGTATCTGAGCCATCTCTATGCGTAGTTGGTATGCACGGTTAGAACACATGTGGATGTGGGCGTTGATGATCATGTTATTGCAATTTTTTGGTATTTTGGATCATAGTGGCATAGTGGGATTGAAGCTGCCCGAGACTAACCTTACGTGACCGCGTTCACGAGACTTGTCCCACACTTGACATGCTTCGGCATATGTGGCTTTGCGGGTGTACGTTTCTCCCACTATAGTTATGATCTATTTTACAAAGAATTGTTGATAATATTTTTATCACCGTTGTGGTTCTTGTTCGTAGGTAAGAACGGTTCTTCCTAGAAAGCCCCAAACCACGTAAAATATGCAAGACAAATTAGAAACGTCTAACTTGTTTTTGCAGGGCATGTGATGTGATATGGTCAAATTGTTTATGTTACAAATTGTATGTGATGATCCTTTTTGTAAGTTATAAACAACCGGCAGGAGCCATATGGTTGTTTTTATATTTAAATGGCCTGCGTGCCGTATATATATATCCAAGTGATATATTGTAATGGAGGAAGACAATCAAGGTGGCGCGCCATGGACCTTGGTGCTACGCCGGTGGAATGATGGAGATCATGCCATGATACACAAGATGGAGATCGAGTGCATGAAGGACCATATCATATCACATTATATATGCATGTGATGTTTATCCTTTTATGCATCTTATTCTGCTTAGATTTGATCGCGCGGTAGCATTATAAGATGATCCCTCTCACATAAATATCAAGATAAAATGTGTTCTCCCATAACATGCACCGTCACGAAAGTTCGTCGTTTTGAGACACCTCGTGATGATCGGGTGTGATAGACTCTACGTTCACATATGACGGGTGTAAGACAGTTTTACACACGCAAATGTTATGGTTCTACTTGGCGAGCCTAGCATGTACAGACATGGCCTCGGAACACGAACCGAAAGGTTAAGCATGAGTCATATGGTTGATATGATGAACATGGTGATGTTCGCCTTTGAAACTATACCGTTGCACGTGATGATCGGTTGCGGTATAGTGGATTTGGTTCGTGTAATCACTTAAGAAAACTAGGAGGGATGTTGTTTTTAAGTGGGAGTTCACGTAGAATTTGATTTAACCTGAACTCATTCTATTATGGACTTAGTCTAAGTTAACTTTGCAAATAATTTGTAGATCATGGCACCACCTGCTCTGAATTTCAATGCGTTCATGGAGAAAGAAAAACTAGCCACCAACGGTAGCAACTTCACCAATTGGGCACTTAACTTGAGGATCCTCCTCAATGCCTCTCAAAAGGGCTATGTGCTTGAGGCACCGCTAGGTAACCCGCCTGCAGAAGATGCTCCCGATGAAGAGAAAATGTTTTTCTGACTCGTAAGGAGGACCACAGTTTAGTTCATTGCGGCATACTGTATGGACTTGAGCCGGAGCTGCGAAAACGTTTCGAGAACAGCAACGCTTATGATACAATGGGAGAGTTGAAACTGATCTTCGACTCCCATACTGCCGTAGAGAGTTATGATGCTTCAGAAAAGTTCTTTAGCTGCATGATGGAAGAGAACAGCTCCGTTAGTGAGCACGTACTCAAAATATCTGGGTACGCCGATAAGCTCATCTCCTTGGGAATAACGATTCCCAATGAGTTGGGAATACATCGGGTTCTCTAATCTCTCCCACCTAGCTTCAAAGGCTTTGTGATGAACTACAACATGCAGGGCATGAGGAAGTCTCTCCCCGAGCTTCTCTCAATGCTTAAGACTGCATAAGTGGAGATCAAAAAGGAACATCAAGTGTTGATGGTCAATAAGACCACTAGTTTCAAGAGAGGTAGAAAGGATAATAAGTCCAAGGGTAGAAACAAGAAGGACGGCAAATCTGTTGCCGGTTCTGAGAAGAAACCCAAGGCTGGTCCTAAACCTGAAACTGAGTGTTTCTACTGCAAGGAAACGGGGCACTGGAAGCGCAACTGCCCAAAGTATCTGGCGGATAAGAAGAACGGGAAGATTAACAAAGGTATATATGATATACATGTTATTGATGTGTACCTTACTAGTAGTCGCAATAGCACCTGGGTATTTGATACCGGTTCGGTTGCTCACATATGTAACTCGAAACAGGGGCTAAAGAATAGGCGGCAACTTGCGAAGGATGAGGTCACGATGTGCGTCGGCAATGGATCAAAAGTTGATGTGATCGCCGTCGGGACACTGCCTCTACATTTACCATCTGGATTAGTTTTAAACCTGAATAAATGTTATTTGGTGCCTGCGTTGAGCATGAACATTATTTCTGGATCTTGTTTAATGCGAGACAATTATTCATTCCAGTCTGAGAACAATGGTTGTTCGATTTATATGAATAATATCTTTTATGGACATGCACCTGAGAAGAAAGGTTTATTTCTTTTGAATCTTGATAGTAATGAAACACATATTCATAACGTGAATGCCAAAAGAATTAAGTCAAATGATGATATAGCCGCATACATGTGGCACTGCCGTTTAGGTCATATTGGTGTTAAACGCATGAAGAAACTTCATTCGGATGGACTTCTGGAATCACTTGATTATGAATCATTTGAAACATGCGAGCCATGCCTTATGGGCAAGATGACTAGAACGCCGTTTTCCGGTTCAATGGAACGGGCGACAGACTTATTGGAAATCATACATACCGATGTATGTGGACCTATGAGTGTGCCGGCGCGTGGTGGATATCGTTATTTTGTTACTTTCACTGATGACTTAAGTAGATATGGGTATATTTACTTAATGAAACACAAGTCTGAAACGTTTGAAAAGTTCAAAGAATTTCAGAGTGAAGTAGAAAATCATCGTAACAGAAAGATTAAATTTCTACGATCTGATCGTGGAGGAGAATATCTTAGTTACCAGTTTGGCGCACATATGAGAGAATGTGGAATAGTTTCACAACTCACTCCCGCTGGAACGCCACAACGAAATGGTGTATCCGAACGTCGTAACCGTACTTTATTGGATATGGTTCGGTCTATGATGTCTCTTACCGATCTGCCACTATCTTTTTGGGGTTATGCGCTAGAAACAGCCGCTTTCACTTTAAATAGGGCTCCATCTAAATCCGTTGAAACGACACCGTATGAATTGTGGTTTGGAAACAAACCTAAGCTGTCATTTCTAAAAGTTTGGGGATGCGATGTTTATGTGAAGAAACTTCAGCCTGATAAACTCGAACCCAAAGCGGAAAAATGTGTCTTCATAGGATACCCTAAAGAAACAATTGGGTACACCTTCTATCACAGATCCGAAGGCAAAGTGTTTGTTGCTAAGAACGGATCCTTTTTGGAGAAGGAGTTTCTCTCGAAAGGTGTGAATAGTAGGAAGGTAGAACTCGATGAGGTTATTGAACCTCCTCTTCATGAATTGGCGAGTGGCGCAGCGCCAGAAACCGTTCCGGTGGTGACTTCACCAAATGAAGTGGGAGCTAATGATAAAGATCATGAAACTCCAAAAGAGGATACTACCGAACCTCGCAGGTCGACAAGAACACGCGCTGCTCCTGAATGGTACGGTGATCTTGTCGTAAATGCCATTGTTGAGAACGATGACCCTGCGACGTATGATGAAGCGATGATGAGCCCAGATTCCAACAAATGGCATGAAGCCATGAAATCCGAAATGGAATCCATGTATGAAAACCAAGTATGGACTTTGGTGGAACTTCCCAATGACCGAAAGGCCGTTGAGAATAAATGGATTTTCAAGAAGAAAACAGACGCTGATGGTAATGTGACCGTCTATAAAGCACGACTTGTCGCAAAAGGTTTTCGACAAATTCAAGGAATTGACTACGATGAGACTTTCTCACCCGTAGCGATGCTAAAGTCTGTTAGGATTATGTTAGCAATTGCTGCATTTTTCGATTATGAAATTTGGCAGATGGATGTGAAAACCGCGTTCCTTAATGGTAACATTGAGGAAGAGTTGTACATGGTACAACCCAAGGGTTTTGTTGATCCTAAGGATGCTAACAAGGTATGCAAACTTCAGCGATCCATTTATGGACTGAAGCAAGCATCCCGGAGTTGGAATCTCCGTTTTGACGAAGTTATCAAAGGGTTTGGATTTGTCAAAACTTATGGAGAAACTTGTATTTACAAGAAAGTGAGTGGGAGCTCTGTAGCATTTCTAATATTATATGTGGATGACATATTGCTGATTGGAAATGATACGAAACTTTTGAAGAGCGTAAAAGATTACTTAAACAGTAAGTTTTCAATGAAAGATCTTGGTGAAGCGGCGTATATTTTAGGCATCAAAATCTATAGAGATAGATCAAGACGCTTAATTGGGCTATCACAGAGTACATACCTTGACAAGATTCTAAAGAGGTTTAGAATGGAAGATAGTAAGAAAGGGTTCTTACCTATGTTGCAAGGAAAGATCTTGAGTAAGACTCAAGGTCCGGCTACAGCTGAAGATAGAGAAGAGATGAATAAGATTCCCTATGCCTCTGCCATAGGCTCTATCATGTATGCCATGTTATGTACAAGACCAGATGTGGCACATGCTATTAGTTTGACTAGTAGGTACCAATCTGATCCAGGTTTGGAACACTGGACAGCGGTCAAGAATATCCTTAAGTACTTACGAAGGACTAAGGATATGTTTCTCGTATATGGCGGTGAAGAAGAGCTCGTCGCAAGTTGTTACGTCGATGCTAGCTTCGACACTGATCCGGATGACTCTAAGTCTCAATCCGGGTACGTATTTGTTATGAATGGAGGAGCAGTAAGCTGGAGGAGTTCCAAGCAAAGCGTGGTGGCGAGATCAACAACAGAGGCGGAATACATTGCTGCTTCAGAAGCGGCAGAAGAAGCAGTTTGGATGAAGGAGTTCATATCCGAACTGGGTGTGGTTCCGAGTGCATTGGATCCAATGGTTATCTATTGTGACAACAATGGTGCCATAGCCAATACTCAGGAGCCAAGGTCTCACAAGAAATTCAAGCATGTAAAGCGCCGATTTCACTCCATCCGTGAACATGTCGCGGATGGTGATGTAAAGATTTGCAAAGTGCACACGGATCTGAATGTGGCAGACCCGTTGACTAAAGCTCTCCCCAAGGCAAAACATGATCAGCACCAGAACTCAATGGGTGTTAGATTCATCACTATGTAATCTAGATTATTGACTCTAGTGCAAGTGGGAGACTGAAAGGAATATGCCCGAGAGGCAATAATAAAGTTGTTATTATATTATTCTGTGTTCATAATAGATGTTTATTTTTCATGCTAGAATTGTATTAATCGGAAACATTAATACTTGTGTGATTAATAAACTAAAAGGGTTCCTAGTAAAGCCTCTCTTTTATACTAGCTCGTTGATTAACTGATGATCAAGGTTTCCTGATCATGAACATTGGATGTTGTTAATAACGAGGTCATATCATTAGAAGAATGATGTGATGAACACTCACACCCATAGTACGAATAGCAATACGATCAAGTCATCAAGTTCATTGCTATATCAAACTCATGCGAAGTAGTTCTAATCCTTAGACCATGAGATCATGTTAATCACTGATACCGGAAGGGTACTTTGATGATATCAAACGTCACACCGTAATAGGGTGATTATAAAGGTTGATTTGGGTACTCTGAAAGTATTAGTTGAGGCTCATGGATCAAGAGTGGGATTTGTCCATCCGGATGACGGAAAGATATTCTCTGGGCCCTTCTCGGTGATATTGCATTGGAATCGCTTGCAAGCATGTGACTAGGTCACAGGAATGCATTATCACGGAACGAGTAAAGAGACTTGTCGGGAACGAGATCGAACTAGGTATGGTTGATACCAAATGATCGGATCTCGGACAAGTAATAATATCGTGAGACAAAAGGAATTAACTATGTTCGTTACCGGTTCACACGATCACTAGTTCATCGTTGAGTAAGTGGGAGTCATCATGGATTTCCAGATCCCGCTATTGATTATTGATCGGAGAGGAGTCTCGATCATGTCCACGTTATTCACGAACCGTAGGGTGACACACTTAAGGCTCGTTGTCGTTTTTGAGTGGATACGATACTCCGATCGAATTACAGGACAGCATAAGGGTTGTTTCTGAAAAGCACCAAAACTGTTTTGGGATATCGAAATAACTCAAGGGTGTATTTGTTAATGTTTGTTAATTGAATGAATTAACAAATATTAAAGAAATAAAAATGTTTTATTAAATCAATAAGTGTGATTTTAATTGGCATGAATGTCATGCATTAAAATGGGGGTTACCTCATGTTGATGAGGGAGTAATCACCATAAAAGGGAATGAAGAGGGGACAATGAAGAGGGAGGAGACCCTTGGGCCGGCCACCCCTTGGCTGCCCTCCTCTTCTATATAAACCCCCCCTCTCTCCCTTGTACACACACTTCTTGATCCTCCCTCCCTTGCATAGTTGCTGCCAACTTTCCGTCTTGGCTTAGCGAAGCTCTGCCGGAATTGTAGTTCGTAGTTCACACACTTGGAGAAGTGTGTGGAGGAGTGTCCGGCGGATCCCTTCTTCCGCTGCCCCGCTGGACCGAGGGCGTGGTGGAGTCGACGTCGAGCTGCACGTGTGTGCGAGTACGGGGGCGCTGCCACTTGTGGCGCCGGGTACACGATCTTGTGATCGTCAAGTGAACCACGACATCGACTACGTCAAGTGAACAACTACGTCGACTACGTGCGTCTTCACCAACTCTCCATCGTCAACGTTTGTGCGGGAATGTAATCTCCGCTTACGGTCGTCGAGGGTTAGTCTCCGTTGGTACCATCTCGTAGAGTTTTCTTGGCTAGTTTTGTGTTCATGCGTAGGAAAATTTTTGTTTTCTATGCTACGAACCCATCAGAGGGGCCCATCGGATGGGTGGCAGAGGAAGCGGTCGGAGGAGGGCGGAGGGGGTCATCCGGGCCGGCAGTTCCTCTTGTATGTGGTCGTCGTTGACGCGCCGGCGGAGCTGGACCTCGGCCAGAGCGCCCTCGTGAAGGAGTCCATGGAGAATATCTGGGGCCTCAAAGGCACGCTCGTCGATGCCCGCCTACTTGATCTCGTCCGCGCGAAACTTCTCAATCTCGTGCGCGGACTCGAGGCATCCCTACAGCCCCTTCGAGGCCAGCTGGTCCTTGGCCTTCTTGAGCAACTAGCGAACTCGACGAGGACGGCGGACAGGTAGTCGTCTCCCGCTCACCCGGCGCGGCCGCCGCCCTGCCATCTCCGGCCGCCCCTGCTCAAGACGCGGGGCAAGCTTGTGGTACGCCCACGCCGTGTTCAGGCTGCGCACGAAGATCCTAGCGACCGCGAGCGGGTGGCACACCATCTCGCCGGAAATTAGCGGAAGGTGGGGATGCGCCAGAACCTTGCTCAGCCGCCTGCGATAGTGCAATAAGAGGGGTAGCAGCATCTGACCGCAATTAGGGAAAGGAGCGCCGGAGGGCGGCGGGGCAGGAAGTCAGGGGTGCAGGGTGGGGAAACAGAGTAGGAAGAAGGTGGGCATCAGTGACCGTGATGAGTGGACCCCACCGGTCAGTCTGACGGTGGACCCTATTGGTTTGTCTGTAAAAGCTAGAATAAAAAATAGAAATAAGGTGGGTTTTTTTTTGCAAAATATCACTGATGAAGATTGGTCAACTCAGTGACACGTCAGCATATGCGAGGCTATACGGACTCGGGTGATGACCGATTAGACAGACTCACGTATTTAGTAACCGTAAATTTCGTATCGTACAACCATGACGAGTAAGGACCTTAAGTTCAATGACCAATGATGAATTTTACTCTTTTTTTAAGGTGGCCGGTGTATTAACTGGTCTTTTCAAATATTACATTCATTTCTGCCCGGTTAAACCCACACGATCAGCCACTTACGACCCACCGTGTTAAGCCGTACAGACCAAGAGGTCCTACTTGCCGCCCTATGCGTGCGTCATGGGAGCTCCGCCTAGGGAGCCTTTTATGGGTCGTTGCATCAAATGCGGCCCAATAAAAAACTGTTGTATTTTGTTATTTCATTTTATTGATAAAAAATCTACTTCCTTTGATCGAAAAAAGTGTCGGATGATTTAGAACAATTTAGTATAAAGTTTATACTAAGGCATCACTTTAAGAAAGTTTCTAATATTACACCCTGACGCTTTTTTCCAATAGTAGGGAGTATGAAGTTTATATTCATTTTATTGTTAGTTTAATAGTGGGAAATATATTTTTGCACCCTTGAATATATTTTTAACACGTGAATATTCTCTAAACCTGTAAGCGTATATATTCAGCACATCTGTGAACATTGTTTTAGACTTATGGAGAATTATTTTGAATTTGTTGACATTGTTTTGAACCATGAAGTATTTTTCAAACCTGGACATTTTTTAACATGAAGCTACTTATTTGAACCCGTCAATAGGAAAAGCGGAAGTAAAAAGGAAGAGAAAACCAAAAAGAAGAAAGAAGAAAGAAAACATAAACCACATGAAAAAAGAAAATGTATTGTTGAGCCCAACCCACAACCAAAACCTTGGACCGGGAACGATCTTATGGCATGCATTGAGGGACAAATACTATTTTACAACCACACCCATCTTAGTACTAGGCTCCTAATAAGGTAAGTTTTCTGATCAATGACAAGGGTAGTGCTTAGGACGTGGACACAATACGGACCTTCTTCGAGTATGAGTTGGCTGCCACAATTCTCGAGGTTCCTATAAGACAAGATGGGGGAAGGAGATTTGTGTCTTGGCTGCTGGACAAACTTGGGGCGTACACGGTAAGATCGACTCATAACCTCACTTAATCTAAAAAAAAGACTCATAACCTCACAAGAACTTCCTCTTTCTTTTTAGACCGGTTAGAACCGACAGAGGTTCGATTGCTAATCGTGAGTTCAGAGCTAAGACATGGAAGGCCATGTGGTACATACATGCTCCTAAATAAGGTGAAGATCACGCTTTGGCGGTCAATCCTTGATTGTCTACCTACATGTCACCAGTTAGATAATTGTCACATACCGACAGATGGTCGTTTTTCTGTGGCCAGGTGGAGCGTGCCGGACACCTCTTTGTGTCATGTCCTTTGGCGAGGGCAGTTTGGAATGCAGTGAAGGAGCACTACCCACTCCATCTTTGTAGAAGGTGTATGATGAATTTCTACTAGTGGGTCTTCGAACTCTTGCAACAAGAAAGTGAAACGAAAGCCTCGGTTTAGCAGTCACTTATTGGCATGTTTGGGACGCAAGTAATGATGTGAGGAACGGTTAAATATAAATACACTGCATAACCTCTTTCCATCAGTTTGGACTTATGATTGAGTTGGCTAGTGCATCAATCTTTTGTGGTATCAGAGCCAAGAGGTCTTGAGTTTAAGGACCTGCAGGCGTAGTTCAAAAAAAGAAAAGAAAAAAGATTCTACGACCTGCACTGAACCCATGCTAAGGGTTATAATAACCTAGACGTGAGGCGGTGAGGGGGACTGTTAAATATAAATACACTACATAGTATCTTTCTATCAGATCGGACTTTTGGTTGAGTTGGCTAGTGCATTAATCCTTAAGGAAGGACAAGGGACGAAAACATCCCACATGTGTAGCGTCGAACATTCTGATTTATGATGAGCTGATTATCTCTCATATGTCCAAACAAGAAGTGACATGCGCAGTGCGACTGTGGTGCCTCCTCGTTTGGTTCCCCGCTTGAGATGGATTGGGGAGTGGTGTTGAGAGACCATAATGGGAGGTTTTTGTTCTCCTGCACCGAAAGTTTGGAGGGGCTTGCCACCCCTGAGATGGTTTAGGCCAGTGGCGGAGACAGGGGACCAGCAGGGGCCTGGCCTCCCCTAACTTGGAAATTTTTGGTATATACCCCTGCATTTTTGTGCTAAAACACCCTTAAGATATGTAATTTTACTGGTTCGGCTCCCTCTAACAAATTTGATGCTCTATTTTCTTGCATTGGCCCCCCTCATAGTAATTTTCTGCCTCCGCCCCCGGTTGAGGCTTTAGTGGTTAGAAATACGCTGACGATGCCTCACGATCGATCCAAAGATCATCCTTGTGTCAGACTATGTCTTTGATTTAGTATATCTCTACTTCAGGTCATGATCGATCTATGGTTGGATCTGTGATTGGTGATATCTAACTTCCGGCAACAGACTTTGGGTCGCGCTCGTTTAAATTCTCTTGTCGTAATCTGAATGTTGTAGCACATAAATTGGTTTGTGCAGTTGAGCCTTTGGTTTGTAAGTCCTGTGTTGATGTGATTCCGGAGTTTATCCATGATGATCTTTGCAACGATGTTAGCTATTCCATAAAGTGCTATGTTTTCTAAAAAAAAAGGGGGGTTCTAGGATACTGTTACTTGTTTATTACTCCTTTCACAAAGGTGCACTACTGCTTGCGACAAAAATATGGTGGACTGGCGGCTTGGAATCCGGCGAAGATCCAAAGGAGGTGCGTAGACAACAACAAACCCAACTTCTTGGGGATTGCTATCTCAAGGTCTGGAAACATTTTGTCTCAGCAAAAGGTCCAAGCGAATAGCGACGTGCATAGAGAGACAACAACGAGTGCTCTTGCTCGGGGGTACCCCAAAGACAAACTTGGATCGGTGCGCAGGCATAGAACTTGTCGACGTTGGTTCTATGTTGTTAACAGCGGAGATGCGCACACCCTTACGTCGAGGTACATGGAGACATCCAAGATGTTCGATGCTCATCTGACATATATAGCCGTAGAAACTGTCGGATAAGTTCGATGCTGTGATTTTATTCGAATTTAAATCTACATAATATGGTGCTTCCCTAAATTGACCAGTCATGCGTGCTGCAGCTCAGTGCCTCAGTGGAGATGATCTTGACCTAGTAAACCTAGGAGCAGCAAGTGTGTTCAGACTTCAGAACATGTAAGACAAGAGCTTTACCGATTTGGGATGCTACTTCCCCAGTGGATGCAACTGAGCAACGTATCTCTGACGAAGTTCTGTGATCATCATCGTTTTCTTCTGGGAAGATAAGTTCACAAAACATGGATTTTAAGCCGCCAATGGTGAACGGTGGCTGTTTGCCGTAGTGCACACAAGTCCAGCAGTCTGCTTGCATGTCGCCAGCCGGTTGGCTGACAGTATGACTCTCCGACCAAACCACTGCTGTTTACGATCATCAGGCAGTTCGTAGTTCACACACTACACCCAGTCTGCTATTGATTGGACCTGCAGGAAACCGCCGCCAATGCACACAAAAATAGTCACGGAGAACAACGACAGGCTAAATACGTAGCACACTAGTAGAGCACTTCTGTTACTAGAATTAATTAACCGGCGCTAATTGCATGACCGATGCATGTGCACCACAATGAGACATTTTTAAACTTCCTGGCGGCGCAGCTCCTCTAATCGGACCGTTTCAGCAAGACACCCATTTTCCGTAGAGTACAAAGTACCAAGTACCTTAACTCGGTCACAATAAGTCAACTACGCACGGGTATATATACCCAACGAAACCCAGCCAGTGAAACCACAACAATCCTTTCTCCTTCGAGTCATTCCAAGAGCACACCACGCAAGAAAGCGTGTCCTAAGCCGGCTCGATCGATCAAACAATGGCTTCCACGGTGACACTACTGAAGAGGAGGACCACCGTACGGATGAGCGACGTCGCAGCCGCGGTGTCACCGATGAAGTCTCTTCTGCTGGAGGGGAGCAAAGGCAGCGACGCCGGCGGTGGCGTGGCGAAGCGGTGCTGCGGGCACAAGCACGAGCTCGTCGGCTACGACGCGCTCCCGGAGTTCCTCAAGCACAACGAGTTCGTCCTCGACTACTACCGCAGCGAGTGGCCCATCAAGCAGGCGCTGCTCAGCGTCTTCGCCCTCCACAACGAGACCATCAACGTCTGGACGTAAGCGTGTCTTCCCTTCCATCTCTCACGTACGAAAGCTCGTCCTTGTGACCATCACACATACGCTTTAACTGACGCTCGTTATGTACCCGCAGGCATTTGATCGGCTTCTTCGTGTTCCTCGCGCTCACCGTGTGCGCCGCCACGATGGTTCCAATGGAAGCCAGCGTGGCGACGTCCACAGGCCACCTGGCGAACTGCACCAGCAACCCCATGGTGCTGATGGCCAACTACAGCACCAGCGGTGCGTCCGTGGCAATGCAGGCGGTGCTGCGCCGCAACGTGTCCGCTTCCGTCGAGACGACGGAGCTCGCGGCGGCGGCGCTGTCGTCGGCGGGGCACCCGGTCACGCGGTGGCCGTTCTACGCGTACCTGTGCGGCGCCATGTTCTGCCTGCTGATGAGCAGCGGGTGCCACCTGCTGTCGTGCCACTCGGAGCACGCGTGCTACGTGCTGCTCCGCCTCGACTACGCCGGCATCACCGGCCTCATCGTCACCTCCTTCTACCCGCTCGTCTACTACACCTTCCTCTGCGACCCCTTCTACCGCAGTCTCTACCTGGGCGCCATCACCGTCTTCGGCGTCGCCGCCGTGGCCGTCTCGATGCTGCCCGTCTTCGAGGCGCCGGAGCTGCGGTGGGCGCGCGCCGCGCTGTTCGCGTGCATGGCCGCGTCGGGGCTCGTGCCAATCGTGCACAAGCTGCTCGTGTTCGGCGCGAGGCCGGAGGCGGTGCTCACCACGGGGTACGAGGTTGCCATGGGGGCGTTCTACCTCGCCGGCGTGGTGGTGTACGGCGCCAGGGTGCCGGAACGGTGGATGCCGGGCAAGTTTGACCTTTTCGGGCACAGCCACCAGCTGTTCCACGCCCTCGTCATCGCCGGCGCTTACACGCACTACAACGCGGGCTTGGTTTACTTGAGCTGGAGGGACATGGACATGTGCTCGCGATGATTTTCTTTTTGTTTAGGTCCATTTTTGAGAAGCAAAATGGTTACGCAGCCCAGTTTTGAATCGGAACTACAAATGCAGAGCTAAGCTCTACTTCTTTTTCAACTACAGGATAATTGTTATTTAGTCGACATTCATAGTTGTATGTCGAAGATCTATTGATCTGTTTTATATTCATTTGCAGGAATTGCAATAATCATACACAACTTGTTTGCCTCTAAATAGAAGATATAATTATTTTTGACGTTGACTTACAAATATATATTCTCAATTTCCTATAAATAGCATCCACATATCCTCTTGTATGAGCATTAGATAAGGACTTCACACACTAAAGCGGATTTTTGGCTCTCGGATGCTACACACCCCCATACTTGGAAAACATTAAAAAAATTCAAAAAAGGTTTAAGAAAATCAAACTTTTTTTGAAATCAAAGATGATCAGGTATTGTACTTGTATATTATATTTCCCTAGGAAATTACTTTTCATTGTAACCTGGGCAAAAAAACAAAATTATGACGAATATAAAGTGAATAGTGCTTGGTCATGGGGCGTTTCGAGTTTGTTTTTTACCCGGGATAAAATAAAAGTAATTTCCTAGGGGAATATTTTTATAAGTACAATACCGGTATTCATCTTTGGTTTCAATTTTTTTTAGATTTTTTAAACCTTTTTTGAATTATTATTTTATCTTCAAAGTATTGGGTGTGTAGCACCCGAGAGCTCCTATGCATTTCTCCTTCACACACGCTCCTCCTTCGCTGCCAGTTTTGCCACTGCAGTGTTGTTATATACTCACAATTTTGAAACCAAAGGAAAAAATCCGTGTTACTTTGGAAGATGGTGTGGGAACTGTTGGAATTATTGGATCACGGTGGAACTAAAGTTTAGTCTCATATGCTAGTTAGTGTAAGTTATATTCCTTATATGTAAGACTCTTCTACCACTTGTATGAACAATAGAAAAGGACATCTACACATCCACTCATCCTCCTCCGCCGCTCCCCTCGTCATGACGCAGGGGCGCTCACTAGGATTTCGGGAATGAGCCGAGACGAGGTAGCACTATTTGAGATAATGCTTCAAAAGCAATACTTTTAGCAATCAATTAACACTTTGTATTTGCGTACTCCATATTAGATTACATTAATAGTTTAATCTCTATTTATTAGTCATGTTTTATCTACTCTTTCTATGATTTAATTCATGTGAAAAATTGCTCGTGTTTCCAGCAATCCAAAAACCTTATTATAGGCAATTTTCTTGAACTCTCTTAATTTGTCATATCTCTGCGGCCTCCTACATAGAGGGTTTGCATTACAACAGATGGCATGTGAGAATAATTTTCTAGCTTTTAACTATGATAACCCTTTATGCAACTAAAGGCAAGCATGAAAGAGAGCTTATTCCTATTGAGAAAGATTTCCAGGAAGCCAACACCCTACTGAGGGGTGATATTCTTAGTGTTGTTGGCGAGAACATTGTTTACCCGGATTTGTCCATCACTACAAGCAAGATGTGGGATGCGCTCGAGGCGGAGTCCAGGATCTCGGTCGCATGTACTGAATTGTAGGTCATCGGACAAATCTATGATTACAAGATGACTCATGAGCGCTCCAACTTTGAGCAGGTTCATGAGGTACTATCTATTGCCAAGGAACTTGAGCAGTTCACGCGTGTCTTATTGGACAAGTTTATTGCGGGAGACATCAGTGCCAATCCTCCCTCTTGGAGAAATTTTGCAATTTCTCAGAAGCACAAGAGACATGAGTTATCTATTAAGTATCTCATTGGGTCAATTGATGTGGAAGAAAATGCGAGATCAAAAGACACACACCTGCTTGAGGTGTTGAGTGATGTTCTGTCAATACTTTTTCCGATATGACCATTGTCGGTCACCATATATATTGTCACACTCTCCCATGCCTTCACCAACGCAATGTCCTCTACTTTTGTGTAATTCATAGTTCTCTTTGATCTTCCATTTGCTTCAGGCGCATCGAACACCTCCTTACAAACCTCTTCCACATCATCATCACCATACTCATTATCAAATGCATCAAGTGGCGCACTATCAATGTTGACCTCATTCTTCTCTAATATGGTCACATATGAAGTATGGACCAAATGCAAATCAAAACAAAATAGAAAACCAGAAGTACTGAGAAGTATCAGCCAATTTGACACATCCGGAGAGGAGTGGCGAATTTTGCGGTACGGGCCGCAACATCAGTTCGGTGCCTTTTAACCTAAAACAACAAAATGACAATAATTTTTGCAGGTCAGGCCTTTTGCGATATCTTCTAGAGATTTTTTTTAAAATCTTCTGCTCTATAAGGACATGTTGAACTGCAATGAAGACTTAAATTTGTATGTTATACAGGTCGTTGGAAATGCTATTTCAAATGTGCTTATACAAAATGGACATGTGGATGTATGAGTTTTTTAAAGTTTTTTTTTGCATTTTGAATCTCTTTTATTGACCTGGTGCATATATGTGATCGGGTTTTTTTTGTCGGTTGAGAGAAAAATACAAATGGACAATCTTATTATTTGTTTACAAAATTTTGATAATACCGGTCATAATACCACCAAGACTATCCAAACAAATTTATAAGTTTGTCCAAAGTTAATCCAAATATATATTTCTCGCCCAGTAGTATTTTTTCTGGAGTAACATGAACACCGGTTTTCGACAAGATATTGGAAAAAACCTGGCCCATACTCATCATCTATTAGTTTTCATATTTTTTTAACTATAAATTATAAAATCATCACACAACACTTATCACAAGTTTGGCAAACAAACTTGACCTGACTCTGTTGTCTTCGTGGTGTGATCATTTCGGTCGATATTTTCAGGGCAGCCATATGCAGCATGCCTATAGTATAATCTAAAACACGTGTCGTTCACATCCTAGTGCTTGTTAATCGAGCGGGTGTGCAAACACGACAATTGATTGCTTATGTACGGTGGGCGGACTAACCTATGCTAGCTCTGGCGGTGCATACTCAGCCAACAATGCAGAAGAGTAAAGTCTGTAAAAAACCTTGAAGTCGTAGACTGTGTCAAAATCGGACCCTGAACTGTCAATCCCGGAAATGGGCACCCTCAATTCACTAATCCCGGTCTGTGGTGACTTTGCCATCGTTTCCAAACACCAGGATTCTGACGTGGCAAAGTATGAGTGGGGAGGCTGTGTTCGAAATGGGCTGTGACAGAAACGGTGAAGCATTGCGCGGCCCATTAGCCCATGCTATATTATTGGCGATCAGTTCCTGGACTCTTCCGTTCCCTTCCTGTTCGACCTCGACTGCTTCTCCTCCTCCTCTGCTTCGCGGCGACGGCCATGGCGAGCGGGTGATCGCGGCTGGGAGGCGACGAAAGCGGCGGACGACGCAGAGTAGGTAACTCCTCCACTCTAGCCCCTTCTCACTGGTTCCAATCCATAGATGCTACAGATTGTAGGGTTTGTTCTTGCGGTAAAGTTAAGGTTTTGGGGTATTAGGGGTAAATATGCAGAATTTCCGAATCAGATCCGTGGTTAAATCTAGCAGAAATTGAATTACGAACTGAAAGTTTCACTCTTTTTGCATTTTAGGGATTTAGGGTTTGGGCATGGATCCAACAGAGATTCTGACTGTTCGGTTTCATTATGGTGGGGAGTTCATCCGCATTGGGAACACGTTGGATTATGTTGGTGGGGATGAAGCACTATCTGATATAGAAAGGGACAAGCTTTCTCTGCAGGAGGTCAAGGGATTTTTGAGAGATCATATCCCTGTGGTGAAGGATGAGATGAAATTATATTTTCTAATGCCAGGCAAAGAACTAGTGAATGGGCTTCTTTTCCTGTTTGATGATGTAGGCTGCATGAAAATGTCAGACCATACAACTGAAGGAGGAGTTGCGGATGTATATGTGGAGTATCAAGGTGTTCAGTCTGATTGTGGTGAATCAAGTGGCAGTGATTTCGAAGACGAAATCATTACTTTGGAACATAGTTCTGAAGATGAATTGCCAGAAGTGATTACCGCAGAGGATTATGACAGTGTAGCAACTATGGGTGCTGATCGGGTTGAACCAGAAGCAATACTTGAGAATGTGCTAGTGCCAGATGACAGTGGTGTTATCACCCAAGTGCAGAATAGCCCTGGGAAGAGAATCAAGCTCACAAGTGATTCTGAAGTGCAAAACCCTGTTTGTGATGTTTTAGTGATTAAAGATGCTGCCAATACTGAAGAAAAAGGTGAAGAAGGTTCAGAGTCTGAAGATGATAGTGATTATGTGCCACACACTGATGACAGTGGAGAGGAGTCAGAGGTTGTGCAACTGAGAAAGAAAGCAAAGCAGTTCAAGAGGAAGATTAGAGCTTCTCAAAGGTGGGTTGAAGGTGAAAATGCTACAGGTGCTGTCCCTATTGACCTTGCTGCGAATGTTGAGGAAGTTTTGGAAGAAATCAACAAAGAAGATGAATTTGAGTCCTCTGATGAGGATTATTCTTATGATGAAGAAGAAGATGGCAATGTTGTTAGGAGGAAGAGCAAATACCCTAGATTTGATCCTGAAATAGAGATTTCTCAGTTCAGCTTGTCCATGGTATTCATGAGTAAAAGGCAGCTGGTTAAGGCAGTGAAAAGATATGACCTTGTCACCAAAAGGAGCCTCTCTTTCAAAAAGTCAGAGGCGGACAGGGTAAGGGTGAAGTGTGACTGGCCTAATTGTCCATGGCTACTGTATGCAGCTAAAAATACTCGATGCTCAAGGTTTCAGATCATTACTTATGATAATGACCATCACTGTGCACAAAACAGAGATAACCATCTAGTTACTGCTAGGGTTATAGCAAAAAGATATGAGCATTTCATACTTGCCAATCCAACTTGGAAAATTGAGAGCATGAAGTCCACTGTACTTCAAGATTTCTTTGCTGATGTGTCAACTTCTAAGTGCAAAGCAGCCAAAAAAATTGTCATGGACAAGCTGCTTAGTGGAATGAAAGGAGAATACAACAAAGTATTTGATTACCAGCTAGAACTGCTGAGGAGTAATCCCGGAACAACAGTGGCCGTTTCCCTTGATCTAACCATCCTGGAACAGAATATTTTTCAGAGTTTTTATGTCCGCTTCAATGCAATGAAGTTGGGTTTCAAAGCTGGTTGCAGAAAAGTCATTGGAATTGATGGTTGCTTTTTCAAAGGAGCATGCCAAGGTGAGCTGCTTTGTGCAATTGCAAGGGATGCAAATAATCAAATGTACCCTGTTGCTTGGGCTGTTGTTGAGCAAGAAACTGGAGACACATGGGAATGGTTTCTTGGCCTTCTCATAAAAGACTTGGACATAAATGACAGTGGAGCTGGGTGGATTTTTATTTTAGACAAGCAGAAGGTACATCTCATTCTTGTTGTCCTTGTCGTCTAGTCGAGCGAGCAATTTTTAATGATTACCTTTTCGTCTAGTCAAGCGAGCAATATTTTAGTGAGTACCTTGTCTTTGGATTGTAGGGCTTACTCAAAAGCATGAAAGCATACTTACCTAAAGCAGAACATAGAATGTGTGCTAGACACATCTATGCAAATTGGAGAAAGAAACATAGGCACCATGAATTTCAGAAAATGTTCTGGGCAATTGCTAAATCATGTAACAGAGAAGATTTCATGTACAACAAGGCAAAGCTTGCACAAAAAACTCCGGAAGGTGCTAAAGATATCATGAAAACAGATCCTAAGCATTGGGCCAGGTCCTTCTTTCAACTTGGTGTGAAGTGTGAATCAGTGGACAATAATCTTTGTGAGTCTTTCAATCATGCCATCATTGATGCTAGGTTCTACCCAATTATTACCATGCTTGAGAAGATTAGGGCAAAAATCCTAGTAAGAGTGCAAGAACAGAGAGAGAAGGGTGCAAAGTTTCATGGCACTATTTGCCCAGCCATCTTCAAGAAGCTCAAAGTAAGCATCAAAATGACTCAATTCTTAGAAGTCATGTGGAATGGTAAAGATGGATTTGAAGTGAGACATCTAAAAGGGAGACAGAGAAGATATACTGTAAACCTGCAACAAAGAACTTGTTCTTGTGGTTACTTTCAGTTGGCAGGGCTTCCATGTTGTCATGCAATATGTGCCATCTATAAATGTGGCAGGACAATTGATGAATTCATTGACAAATGCTACTCCATTGAAGTTTTCAACAAGATATATGAGCATTGCCTTGAACCTGTTGAAGGAGAGGAGAAGTGGCCAGTATCACCAAAACCAAGGCCACAGGCACCTGGATATGTTAGTATGCCTGGCAGGCCTAAGAAAAATGATAGGAGAAGGGAAGAAGGTGAAGCACCAAAAGGGAAGAAAATGAGCAGAGTTGGTATAGTGATCACATGTTCATATTGTGGTGTCACTGGGCACAACAAATCTGGATGCAATAAGAATCCTGAGAAGGGAAAGAAGAAAAATGCCCATCTTGTTAAATCTGGCAATAAAATTAAGCAAGCAGAGGTAATAAATAGTTCCATCTGCAGGGAAATAAAGTTCTGCATTTCTTTTATTTATGTACTAAATAGTTCCATCTGTGAGAAAAAAATCACTTGTCATTTCTTTTTTTCCTTTGGCAGCAAGCACCGACAGATGCGGGGAAAGCAAGTTTTGCACCAGCAAGTTCTTCTACACCAGCAACTAGTAGTACACCAGCAGCTAGTACAAACAAGTTCAAGCCTCCAAGAAAAGCACCAGCAGCTCCTACCAGATGTAGTCCAAGAAGAGCACCAGCAGCTCCTACGAGATCAAGTCCAAGAAGAGCACCAGCAGCTCCATCTGCTACAACTCCATCTGCAACACCAAGATATGGTACGGCTCCTACCAGATCAAGTCCAAGAAGAGCACCAGGAAGCACCAGCAATCAACCTACTACTGCCCCAAGAAGAGGAAAGAAAAGATTGTTGGATGGAAAAATGAAGGAGTACTTGACTGCATCTGGGAACTGCTGAATGTTGCTATGTTTTTATGGTTAACTAGAAAACTTGTCATTTTGTCAAGATCACGTAATGCCTCAGGAAACTGAACCTATGATCTTTTGTTAGTTACTATTTATGGGCACTAAACCAGATCTTCACTTAGTTTCTATTTGATTGCAGTTCTGCTATTTATGTGATATATTCTGTGATATTTTGTGAAATTATGGGAACTTCAACATTTCTATTTTCTGGCAATTATCAATTTACTCCATTGCACATACTTGCATACAAACAAGTTCTAGCATTACATTGCAAAGAAGTGCTACCATTACATTGCAAGAAAGTACTGCCATTACATTGCATGCAATTAGCTGCCATTTTGCTTCTTACAAATCTGAAACTACAATTCCTGCTACTAAACCTACAAGAAAATACAACAATCCCATACACAAAACATTTCTGCATTGCATTTCTCTCCATTTTTTGCAACCTTGCTCTAATTGCATCTATCTGGGCATTCTTTTGATCAATTTCCACTCTGAGTGCATCAGTATTGGAACCATCTCTGTGTACTTCAGGTCGACCTGTAACTTCAGAATCACTTGTGTATGAACAGTTCCTGTGTATGAACCTGAACATTATATGCACCTTGTCAATATATCGATAATACAATCTGATGGGATGTCTTGTCTCAACTTTAGTGTCAGTATATGTAAGAAACTCATTTGGCATATGTCCTGCAGATTGTTTATACCTTGGCATCATTTGTAAACAAGCAGCGGAGGTGGTTCTGAATCAGCAGGCTTCCAGGGAAATTTGCCTTCCAGCAACGCCATGCCTCACTAAGATGATGTAGTATGGTCCGGGCCTTGTTTTGCTTGATGCCCTCTCGCATGGCAGACATCATGCATATTTTGCACCTGCAACCTCCACACTGCATCACGCAGCAAATCACGAATAAAATCCGACGTCGGAGGAATCACACCACTCAACATCGCCACTCAACATCCGACGTCTATCTAAATTCGAGGAAAAAATTAGCGAAAATTAGCAAAAACAACTTCAAGATTAAGCCTCCTACATAGAGGGTTTGCATTACAACAGATGGCATGTGAGAATAATTTTCTAGCTTTTAACTATGATAACCCTTTATGCAACTAAAGGCAAGCATGAAAGAGAGCTTATTTCTATTGAGAAAGATTTCCAGGAAGCCAACACCCTACTGAGGGGTGATATTCTTAGTGTTGTTGGCGAGAACATTGTTTACCCGGATTTGTCCATCACTACAAGCAAGATGTGGGATGCGCTCGAGGCGGAGTCCAGGATCTCGGTCGCATGTACTGAATTGTAGGTCATCGGACAAATCTATGATTACAAGATGACTCATGAGCGCTCCAACTTTGAGCAGGTTCATGACGTACTATCTATTGCCAAGGAACTTGAGCAGTTCACGCGTGTCTTATTGGACAAGTTTATTGCGGGAGACATCAGTGCCAATCCTCCCTCTTGGAGAAATTTTGCAATTTCTCAGAAGCACAAGAGACATGAGTTATCTATTAAGTATCTCATTGGGTCAATTGATGTGGAAGAAAATGCGAGATCAAAAGACACACACCTGCTTGAGGTGTTGAGTGATGTTCTGTCAATACTTTTTCCGATTTGACCATTGTCGATCACCATATATATTGTCACACTCTCCCATGCCTTCACCAACGCAATGTCCTCTACTTTTGTGTAATTCATAGTTCTCTTTGATCTTCCATTTGCTTCAGGCGCATCGAACACCTCCTTACAAACCTCTTCCACATCATCATCACCATACTCATTATCAAATGCATCAAGTGGCGCACTATCAATGTTGACCTCATTCTTCTCTAATATGGTCACATATGAAGTATGGACCAAATGCAAATCAAAACAAAATAGAAAACCAGAAGTACTGAGAAGTATCAGCCAATTTGAGACATCCGGAGAGGAGTGGCGAATTTTGCGGTACGGGACGCAACATCAGTTCGGTGCCTTTTAACCTAAAACAACAAAATGACAATAATTTTTGCAGGTCAGGCCTTTTGCGATATCTTCTAGAGATTTTTTTTAAAATCTTCTGCTCTATAAGGACATGTTGAACTGCAATGAGGACTTAAATTTGTATGTTATACAGGTCGTTGGAAATGCTATTTCAAATGTGCTTATACAAAATGGACATGTGGATGTATGAGTTTTTTAAAGTTTTTTTTTTGCATTTTGAATCTCTTTTATTGACCTGGTGCATATATGTGATCGGGTTTTTTTTGTCGGTTGAGGGAAAAATACAAATGGACAATCTTATTATTTGTTTACAAAATTTTGATAATACCGGTCATAATACCACCAAGACTATCCAAACAAATTTATAAGTTCGTCCAAAGTTAATCCAAATATATATTTCTCGCCCAGTAGTATTTTTTCTGGAGTAACATGAACACCGGTTTTCGACAAGATATTGGAAAAAACCTGGCCCATACTCATCATCTATTAGTTTTCATATTTTTTTAACTATAAATTATAAAATCATCACACAACACTTATCACAAGTTTGGCAAACAAACTTGACCTGACTCTGTTGTCTTCGTGGTGTGATCATTTCGGTCGATATTTTCAGGGCAGCCATATGCAGCATGCCTATAGTATAATCTAAAACACGTGTCGTTCACATCCTAGTGCTTGTTAATCGAGCGGGTGTGCAAACACGACAATTGATTGCTTATGTACGGTGGGCGGACTAACCTATGCTAGCTCTGGCAGTGCATACTCAGCCAACAATGCAGAATAAGTCAATCGCTAAACCGGGGAGTGCGTATGGAAGATATGGTGCAGTGCAGGTGGCCCGAGCCGGCGATCACAAACTGGTTCGGGCCGGATAGGTCAATCCTGCGTTTCGATGTGGCGTCGTCAGAGTGTCAAGTGTCAACACTGCGGTCCGGATCGAGTCAATATGGTCTCCTGCACTCTTGATGATCTGTTCACACGAACAGTCAAAATATTGAAGAATTTGGAGTGCGGCAACGGCTCGTGATGGTTACTCGCACTGGTGGCGTCGCCGGGCGAAGCCTCGGCGCTGGCGGCCGTGGAGTGTTCCCTTTCTCCTGCGCATGGAGGCGGCGGCGCGGGCTGTGACGGCCATGGCAGGCGGCAAGCTCACTGAGGGGCACGCCGCCGGCGGCGAGGCTTCGGCGGCACGGTGACCACGCAACGCAGGCGTACATGGCTGGTGGCGATACTTCTCAGAAGCTACAGCAGTAATGGCGGCGCGGCAACCTGGGAGATCTGGCCAGCGGTGGCAACTTGGCACGGCGGCGGTGCATCTTAACGGAGCCGGCAGTGGCGTGGATGCGGCCGGAGAGGCACTTGGACGGCTGTGGTGGAGCTGGCCGGCGATGGCAGGGCGCTCGGCCTCGGCCCAGATCTAGGCCCATTGGGCCTGATTTGGGTTGGCTAGGCCCTACTCTTGCTAGTTTCAAGGGCTTCCGTGGAAGCCCACCCCCTGGCCATGGTGTGGCTGGGGCGCTGGATCCGGACAGGTGTGCCTAGATCCGGCAGCTGGTGGTGGCCCCTTCTGGACTCTGTGTGTTCGACTTGTGGCTGCTTCCTTCTCATTGTACCTCACTATCTGGGTTTCGGTCTTCTGGCCCCATTCTCTCCCGTTGTTCCGTTGGACATGTCGTCGTGGTGTTTTGTTGTGACGTGGGTGTGAAATCTCGGACGCCGGGGCAGCGGCCCTGAAAGGTGGACTACACGGACACCTCTGCGGCGAGCGACGTGCCGGTGGTGATGGCCTGGCTCTTTTGGCCATGAGGATGGCAAGGAGCGAGCGACGGGGGATCCTGTTGTTGGCGGTGCTTCGGCAAGGTCGACTCCCAGATCGTGTGTTGAAGGCCTTGCTCGGGGTTAGTGGGTGGTCCGACATACCATTTGTGGTTCGAAGGTTTTTTTGGGCAAAAGCTCTGCGCTTCGGCGCCAACGGCGGCTATGCCTGCGGGTGTCCTAACCCTCTTGAGAGCGTCGTTGTGGGTACCTTCTTCACATTTGGGCTCCGGATGAAAACCCTTGATCATCTTGGTCTCGATGACGGCGGTGTATAGTGTAGTTACCCTCTTGGGGGCGTTGTCGTGGAGCTTCGGTATCCTTGTTCTTGCTTCGATGTCTTCGGCAAGCTTGGCACTTCTTGTTTTCTCTTATCTATCTTTGATCTGCTTTGTAAGGGAATTCCCTCATCACTTTGTATTGGTTTGGTCGTTGTAGCTTTATTTATAAAGCGGGACGAAAGCCTGTTTCGATAAGGTTACTTGCACTGGTTCAAATGTTGCTGCTTCCTTGGGGCCAAAAAAATAGGAGGTAACTTTTGCTGGAGAGCTTGGCCTACAACAACGGCTCTCAGCGTGTGCTAATTATGGTTCACCTAGGTTTCATTAGATAGGACCGATTGACGGGGGCACCTATACACCACCCTGGTCGGCGCGTGCCAGCCGCCGCACACCTAGGCGTAGTGTATGGACCGGCCCAGTTTCCTTTCTTTCTTTCTTTTTCTTTCTGTGGTTTTTCTGTTTCTTTTTGTTTTTCAAAATTTGAGCATTATTAAATCTGAACGAAATTTCAAATTTTCAGCAAATTTTATATTTTGAGAACAAAAATTGAAATTTGGAGAAATTTTAATATTTGAACGGATTTCAAAATTTGAACAATTTTCAAATTTTGAACAAAAATCAAAATTCAAACTAATTTAATTTTTGAACAGATTTTAAAATTTGAACGAATTTCAAAATGTGAACATATTTTGAAATGTGAACAGATTTCAAAATATGAACGAATTCCAACATATGAACGGATTTCAAAATTTGAACAAATTTCAAAATGTGAAAAGATCTTTAAATGTGACAGATTTCGAAATATGAACGAATTCCAAAATATGAATGGATTTCAAAATTTGAACAAAATTTGAAAAATAAATGAATTTTGAACAAAAATCAAATTAGAACAAAAATCAAAATTTGAATAAATTTTGAAAATTGAACGGATTCCAAAATTGGAACGAAAATTTCAAAACTAAACTTTTTAAAAAATTGTAAAAAATGAAAAAACTAAACTGAAAAACCCGAAAACAAGGAAAAGAAAAAAAATAAAACAATCATAAAAAAAGCGCGATCAGGTCGGCGCTACATCCGCGCGGGGCTGTGCGGCACGTGCTCCGCGAGGACCCGCTCGGCGTATAAGAATTGCCGATTGACTCTGCTCTCGACCTTGCCCTTACAAAATACTCTGGACCAGCCCATATGACTTGTAACCCAGGGTCGGAGAAATCTCTGTAGCCGGCCTGGTTGGCCCTTCACAGAATTTAAGAGAAATTCTGTGGAAGCCTACTTGGGGCTGTTTACGACAACAATTAGACAAGGATCGATGACGAATCCAATTCCAGCCAAACCCATATCCATCTCTGTGACTCTGTCAGCGTACCCAAAAGAAAGTCATCACTGTACACTGTCACAGACTCACAAAAGCCTTCAGCATTGTGGACTGAAGACGACCACAAATTATTGGAGAGCACAGAAAAAACTACTTCCTCCGTCCCAGTTCTTAAGGCTTACACGTATACTTAGGTCGTTATTTTGACAAATATAATCTAAATTTTACAACATAAAAATTATACCATTAGAAAGTACAATGTTTAAACTTTTTAGTGATATATATTTTGTAATATATAAGTTGTATTATGTTGGTCAAAATGATGACCTAGGTATACGTGTAAGCCTTAAGAACTGGGACGGAGGGGGAGGGAGTAGTTGATAGAACAAAAGAACTTTGGTCGAGACCTACAGAAATAAATATTGATCCGCCATATTTTGTGGAAGCCTACTTGGGGCCTGTTAGCAATTAGACAAGGTTCGATGACGAATGCAATTCCGCCAAGCCCATATCCATCTCTGTCAGTGTACCCAAAAGAAGCCATCACTGTCACAGAAGACCTTTGGTATTGTGAACTGAAGACGATGCACAAATTATTGGAGAGCACAGAAAAAATTAGTTGAGAGAACAAAAGAACTTTGGTTGAGTGTGTTCTCGCCCCCCCCCCCCCCCCCCCCCCCCCCCGGTCTCTCGGTATTTTCCGGGGCGAAAGTAGTTTCAGGGCCCTCAATATGTTTAGTAAAATTAATCAATATTTTTGTGATACATACAATTGTTATTAATAAATATTAGAAGTACATTCAAACATATTATTTATATAGTTTCCAGTCCACTAGAAGCAGCGTAACGATCAGCGGATTCGTTCATGATGCTTCGTTGTGTTCTCCGGCGACCGCACCACAAGACATGATTCTCCCAGCTGCTGTAATGGCTGCCGCAGAAATTCCTTTTATCTAGCTGGGACTTGGGGCCCCTTGATCCCGAGGGCCCGGGGCGGCTGCCCCTCTAGTCCCCCATTAGGGCCGGCCCTGCCTGGCTCCTATGTGAGGTTTACTACACCCCCTGTAATCTAGTTTTAATTAATGAAAACGAGTTCAGGTGGGCTATCGCTCCCCGTTGCACCCTAAAAAAGGAACTTTGGTCGAGAACTACAGAAATGAATGTTGATCTGCCATATGATGTTGACTAGGGAGAGGAAGTGCGGGTGTCAGACTTGTTGGAAAAAATTATTGCTGCTATTTGGAAGATTAGTCTGGAATGTGTTCGCCCCCTTCAAGGTTCAGTTCCACGTCTGGCTTGCGCTTTGGAACCGCTGCTCGACAGTAGAATGCCTTGCGCATCGTGGGCTGCCGACGCACACCTTATGCTCACTCTGCTCATCCGCGGCGGAGACGATGGACCACCTATCGCTCCAGTGTTCGTTCGCCACCGTCACCTGGACTGCCACCTGCCAGCAGCTTCGCCTTGCTATCACCCGCCCACGCCGCAGAGCACTCTTGCCATCTGGTGGCCGGGCGCGGTCGCTGCCTTGTCAAGGAAGGACGGCAGGGTTGCCAACTCTCTCATCATGTTGATCATGCGTTCGCTGTGGCTTGAGCGCAACGCTCATGTTTTTGATGGTGTGCGTTCGTCGGCTGCCCTCGTCGCTCAACACATTGCTGAAGAGTGGTCTCTGTGGACTACAGTTAGGCATAGAGGTGGGAAAATGTGAGAGATTTAGGCTAGTCGGGGCGTGCGTTCGGCCTCACAAAGTGGTGGCCTCCCGTGGATCTTCGGGGAGTTGTGCCTGATATGTTTTGTACCTATGTACTTCTTTCGAGCTTAATATAATGACGCGCAGAGTGTTCTCGAAAAAAAGAAGATTAGCCCGATTCCTAGGTTCAAATAGATATTTAATTCAATCTGACAATCTTTAGGGCATTAGATACAATATTGAGTAGAGGTAGTTCATCAACTTCTTCGGCAGCTATTTTCAAAGACTGCAGAATTTTCTCGTTGATATTTTTGAATATTAGCTTCGAGCATTGCCATAGGAAGTGACGCGCGAATAGTTTTGTTAATCATGTTGATTGTGTTGGGGACGATGATCCTTCTAGCTTATTATTTATTTTTCAAACTCATAAACAATGTGAGTGTGTTTACTAGTCAATAAAGTGCGCTGAATTTTCCTATGCCAAAAAAAAAATCCACCCCCAAGGCTGGTTGATCAAGGCTCTTCAAGATACATACCGCCAACAACAAATATCCCCATTTGAAGCAAATGACCAAGGAAAGCACCAAGCGACACGCGCGCCACGTCGCGGCGACCCCAACAGGAAAAGCGAGTATTAACTTGAGCATTAATCCACTAACAAACGCCATGAATCAACGTACGATTAACACGTCGATCGGCACGTCCACAGAGATGGTGCTGTTGCCGACCGATCGGACCGCCGGGACCATACAGTATTTTCCACGTCGATCGATTGATCGGGTTGTTGCTTTGCTTCGGCTCGCAAATTCTTATCCGCCCTCGTGCCGTTCCCTTCGCCGCGAGCACTCTTCACGCAGACGAAAGTGGTGGCGCGAACCCTTCCCCTTGTCCCTTGCTAGATCGTCGGGGAATACGCAACCGAGACGGGCACCGTTGCTTGCTTGAGCGCCAATGTACCGGCGCATCGTCGCCGGTGGAACGGACAAAGCGCAAGGTGGCCACCGGTGACACGCCCATCTCAACCTACGCCCAGGTCGACGGATTCCCCGTTTCCATGGGCGCTGCAGCGCTCATCAGATACTTGGGGGTTTTCAGGGGATCGATGTGCAGGGCGGCGTCCGTCAGCTGATAGAGTGGAGGCGCGCGTCCCTAGCGAGCGCCACTTTAGCACGGAAAAACCCCAACTGCCTCTCATTGAGATGAAAGCAATGAGGCAACCACCGCTAGCTAGGAGTCGAGCTAGGAGGCCGGGAGATCGGATCGTCCAAGTTTGTTGCTTGCTGCAGGCTCCAGATGGAGCTGGTTAGGTTACTGGCCAGAATCTGAATGCGGTCTCGGATGCTTTCTCAGGCTTCAGCGTGTGGATGGATGCACGCAAGTCCATTGCCCAGTTCTAGTTACGCTCTCATTCATTCCTCTTTCCTGAAAACAGAGTTCATTAGCTAAAACGATCGAGAAAGCCACTACTGCAATGCCGCACGATTGCCTAATCATCCGCAGGCGACGTCCTGTGCTCTCCACTCACCTACTGGTACTAATTGTGCGTTTAGCAAGTTCGTCGAGCTTAATCATGAGCTACTCATGCGGTTTTGCTTTCTTGACTCAACTTTGGGAGAAAAGTTAGTACGGCCCCGTATGCACAGCCAGGTGAAATGATGAGCCGAGGTTGATCAGCTGTCTTGATGACTTCCCTTCTTCGATCTAACGGTCTCCCATAATAGAAACCCAAGCCGTCCAGAAATAGTAGCGCAGAGCGACGCCAAACCGGGTTTGAGCTAACAAACAAAACTGGTTTTGGGTTAAGAACACACCTCGTATCTTAGACATGCCAAACAGTCGTCCCGTCATGGCGTCCTGTGTATGATAAGGTTTCGCCCAGCCATAGGCGTCGTTGCGCGACCTGCTTAATTTGGACTGTGGGTGAGATCGTCGAGGGCCTCAACGCGTCGCCTGACGTGCATGTAGATTGTTGTTGCAGAGGGATGAGATCGACTGTCGAGGGCGTCAACGTGTGGCACGAGATGATGTGGGTTCACGCACGCATAAAAGAGGAGGCATAGAGGCGACGTCCAGCAAAATCAAATTTGGTGCCGCCACTGAAAGCACCTTACATTTGCTTCACATTGTGCCGTAATTTGAGCACGTAACATGTTTCTTAGAAAGAATGACTAGATGCCAACCTTTTGATTCATCCTTTTTTTAACTAACAGATACCTATGGGAAACTTATTCAGATTAGCTAATTTTGGAGCAACCGCTAAGTTGTTACTGTGTTTCTATATTGACTAAGTTGTACGCTGTGACTTGTGAAACATAGAGTTGTACAAAAAATAGCGTGAAAATTCAAGGATAGAAATGTAAAGTATGAGAATAATGACTCGACTTACACATTTTCTAATCCAAGAATTATATTCAGTTTTAAATGTGCAACTAATAGCCATCAAACCAGAAGCTGGCAATATTTTATATGTTCAACACATATAGTTATAGCATTTGGTTTGGTTTTTCTTGATATGCATGCCCGTGCAGCACAATTGCAAATCCACACGACCGCCTTTTCTAATCAAGCACAACCAAAGTGATCTTTGAAAAAATTTCTCTCATAATTGTAATGTGTTTCATACACATGACATTGCACTTGATTTAGAACAGTTAAGGAGTTATGCACCATTACAAAACAATCCTCCATGCTATACCCATAAATTACGCCCCATGAGAAAATTTTCAGTGGGTGCACATAACTTTAAATATATTTTACAATTTTCATTTGCTGCAACACAAAATTTTATTGTTTCATTAATTTAGTATGTATGTTTTGTCTAAAGATATTATATTATAAATTTGTGTAATCAATTTTATTTGTATTTGTTGTTCGCATCATTTCTTTGTTAGTGGCATGAATTCCAATGTTAACACAATTTTTTTTTTGCGGGTACACAAAGTTATTTTTTTTGCGGGTACACAAAGTTATATTATTAGACAGCGAGATAGCTAGATTTAGAAATCATGCCAACTTCACACAATCTCTTTTACAATTTGCATTAAAAGTATGTGGTTAGTTATTTTATTATAACATTATTATACCATAGTAAGAGAAAAATGTACTATTGTATACATATATGTGTATCCAGGAGCTATATCATTTTAATATCTCAATGGATGGTTCTAGAATGCATGCATGTATGTGAGTAAGTCATGTCAATTATAGGATTACATTGTCTAATTTATGTGCATTTAGTTAATGGGTAATGCGGTAGCTGCATAAAATAAAAGATCACAAGTGAGTTGGAAACAGCGAACACATACCTTCTATGACCGTATCACGAGTGAGTTTCAAATAATGAACAAGTACCTGGGGGAGGCAGACCATAGGGACTCTTCCCTCCCCTTGCCCCGCGGCCAAGGTGGGGCTGCTTTGGATGCCAAGCCAAAGTGGCCCTCCTAGTTTGAACCTTCTGGACACTTATCCAATATTCATAAATGTTTCAAACCCTTTCAAAACCTTCTATGATATTGTAGAACTTTATGGTGCCTGTCATATATGCCCGGGAATATTCCGGTCTGTTCATTAATCATTTGATACTTCTCAGAACGATATCTCCATGAAACATCCATGTTCCTAGATGTCGTAAAATCACTAAGTGTGTGAGCCTTTGGTTTTAGATACATGTGAACATGTTTGTATTATCTTCCGCGACAATAATAGATAGTGGGCCCTTGATAGCCATAACGACGACCACCTATAACACGAGGATCTTTATCGTGTGAACCTTATGTATCATGTACATTAACATGTCGTATTGCTTCTCGTTACTTTATATAGCCCGATGCGAATTTGTTATGTTATCCTTGTTACCCGACATATACTCTGTCATGCCGCATTATTTATGTCCTTGACCAACACATGATGTATGTAAATGCATCCATAAATGTTGTTGTTTATTATATGTTATTCATCCATTAAATAAAGACTCGTAAAAGTTTTACGATGGTTGTTAGATTTAACCATGAAGATAGATCATTAGATGTTCTTGCTCATAGACTAGCGCATAGATCTTTTGATTTGTACTCCCTCCGTTTAGAAATATAAGATGTTTTAGCTTTGTGAAGTGAGTGTATCTAGACATCTTTTAGTGTATATGTCCGCTCGAATCTATACACTAAAACATGTCTAGATACATTAACTTCACAAAGCTAAAACATCTTATATTTTTAAACGGAGGGAGTATTAGGGCTGCCGTCCACCAAATACAGGCATTATACTCCTTATGATTGATCAATAAAGAGTTCTATATTCCTTAAAAAATGTATGAATACTGATGTGTATATAGTTCTATCACTCTAACATAGCTGATGCTGCAGCATAAACGCATAATGGACACATTATTGAGAGGACGACTTTTCTGCAAGGTTCAGTTTTGGACCAACAAAAAATTGCAGGTGGCAACTTATTTTAACTTGTTTTGAGGACAATTGACATCCACCATTTACTACAAAATTGAACAGCTGGCAACGTGTTCGTTTCAAGACACTAAAATCCAAATGTTTTCTCTTTATAATTTTCCATAATATGATACACGTTCGGGTAGAGAAGTATAGCACCATATGTGGCATGTCACAAAACACTTGTCCCAAATAAAAATCGAACCAAGCAGTATGATCGCAGTCAGTAATATTGTCGATTCATAATAGATATTGCTATTTTTTTCGGTACAAAAGCATTGTTAATGGCATACTTGCTTCACTGTCATAGAAGTATACTCCTTCTGCTCACTACTACATAAGATATTCTAGATATTTCAGTGTGGATTGGATATTGACTGAAATGAGTGTACCTACATAATAAAACATGCTAGACACATGCATTTTTTTAGAAAAAAATCTGAAAGTTCTTATAATAGTGAACTTGCTATCGCCGGCCACGGGACAAGACGCAAGGTGGCCACCGGTGACACGGCCATCTCAACCTACGCCCATGTCGACGGCGTTGCAGTTGCAGCGCTCAGGCTCAGATGCTTCAGGTTTTTGTTTCCAGGGGATCGATGTCGAGGGCAGGGCGGCGTCCGTCAGCTGATAGAGTGGAGGCGCGCGTCCCTAGCGGACGCCACTTTAGCACGGAAAAACCCCAACTACCTCTCATTGAGACGAAAGCAATGAGGTAACCACCGCTAGCTAGCTAGGATTCGATCGAGCTAGGAGGCCGGGAGATCGGATCGTCCAGGTTTGTTGCTTGCTGCAGGCTCCAGATGGAGCAGGTTAGGTTACTGGCCAGAACCTGAATGCGGTCTCGGATGCGTTCAGGCTTCAGCGTGTGCGGGGAATTGCTAGTTCTAGTTAGCCTCTCATTCCTCTTTCCGGAATCCGGAAAACAGAGTTCATTAGTCAAAAAGATCGAGAAAGCTACTACTGCAATGACGCCCGATTGCCTAATCATCCGCAGGCGACGTCCTGTGCTCTCCACTCACCTACTGGTACTAATTGTGCGTTTAGCAAGTTCGTCGAGCTTAATCATGAGCTACTCATGCGGTTTTGCTTTCTCGACTGAACTTAATTTGGGAGAAAAGTTAGTACGGCCCCGTATGCACAGCCATTGTGAAATGATGAGCCGAGGTTGATCAGCTGTCTTGATGACTTCTCTTATTCGATCTAACGGTCTCCCATAATAGAAACCCAAAGCCGTCCAGAAATAGTAGCGCAGAGCGACGCCAAACCGGGTTTGAGCTAACAAACAACTGGTTAAGAACACACCTCGTATCTTAGACATGCCAACACTACTGTCTCTGCTGGAAATGCCAAACAGTCGTCCCGTTCTGTGTATGACGAGGTTTCGCCCAGCCATAGGATAGGCGTCGTTGCGCGACCTGCTTAATTTGGACTGTGGGTGAGATCGTCGAGGGCGTGGACGCGTCGCCTGACGTGCGTGTAGATTGTTGTTGCAGAGGGATGAGATTGTCGAGGGCGCCAACGCGTGGCATGAGATGATGTCTTGGGCGGGCACAGGATAATCACAATGGATATTCAGAATCTATCTATCTATCTATCTATCTATTATATACTAAAAAACACAATACGGAGGTCTAAAATAGAGACACCACGTTAATCCACATCATCCGCATTATTTTAGCTGTTAGATCTATAATTAACGGTCATGATTCAAAAAAATTATGTAACATATATGGGCGCATATTTTACGGACATACACAATTGACACGTTACGTGGAACCATCTGTAGGAAAAAAAGAGTCTAGAGACTTTACACGCTACTATTAGTCTTCATCATTTTTTTTCATGCTACAAAGTAGAGAAGTTAATCACGCAAGTTAGTAAGTCAGCCAAGCCGATAGGTAACCATGCAACTACACGTTCTGCAAACTGTGTCTAAACCGAGTCAAGCTACATATGCATGTCGTTTGATTAATTTACTAATCTATGCATCAAGCACATGCAGACGTTATCCCCACACCCGGAAAAGTTTAGCCAGCTTGGTGTGAAAAAATATTTTTGATTTTGCCTCTAGAAAAAATATTTATATTTTATAATTTGTCAAAAAAATCGAAACAAAAATTTTAAGTGCATATCTTGATATTCTATATGCATACGTCCAGTTTTATGGTAAATCGACATTTTTTGTGTCATGTGTAAAAAAGATTAAAAAATATGTCAGTTTTTTGTGAAACAACTTAGCGGAAACATAGAACATCGACTAAAAGCAAAATACAGAGCAATCACATTAATTCACATCATCAAAATTGTGGTAACAGTTAGATCTAAAATTAGTGACTATGATTAAATGAAAAAAATATTGCTTACGTAACGTGTAAAACCATAATCATGTACAAAATGATGTGTACCAGGCAATTAGAAGAATACATCCAAATTTCCTTAAAAAAGATTCATGTTTAAAACTCATGGGATGGTCACGATAACAAAAATAAATAAACACCCCCACATAATCGTGCGATCTCAAAAAGCAAGAAATTTAATATGTATATTAGGTTATTCTAATGGTGCATAACACATACATGATGAGAGAGATTCGGCTCATATCCTTAAACAGGAAAACACACGTTCGACTGGAAAAGAAACATAATCAATTAATGGGGTTTCAAAGAGAGCCGATCTCTCCAATAAACACGGCCATAGGCAACTTGGCCATCTACCAATCACAACTACTAGATTGGCTACGAATTTTTGGAGGTGATCGGCGACTTCATCTTGGCTCTACACTAGCAAGAACTTCGCTAGCCAATGTCAGACTTCACATCGATTGGCGATAGCGACTAGCTGACATTCATATCACTTACTCACCGCCACATAGAGAAGTAGATAATTCATATGTTCAAAAAATGTTGCGTATAAACTTTAATTAAATTTAATCTTTTAAAATTACTTGAAAAGTTTGAAAAGAGATCCGGTCTCTCCAACAAACACTGACATAGGAAACTTGGC
This sequence comes from Dactylis glomerata, assembly GCA_007115705.1. Lineage (NCBI taxonomy): Eukaryota > Viridiplantae > Streptophyta > Magnoliopsida > Poales > Poaceae > Dactylis > Dactylis glomerata. The sequence goes on from QXEO01001369.1 coordinate 374,603, forward strand.
CATCCACTAATCACAACTACTAGATCGTCTACGAATTCTTGGAGGTGATCGACGACTTCATCTTGGTTCTACGCCAGCAACAACTTCGCTAGGCAATTCCGACTTCACATTAATTGGCGACACGACCAGCTGACATTTATATCAATTACTCACTGCCACATCACGAAGTAAATAATTGATCTGCCTAAAAATATGTTGCGTATAACTTTTAGTTAAATTGCTAACTGCCCAATTCCTAAAACTATGTCTCATCCAAGTCTATCTTTTATTTAATATGTCATCTAAGTTGGTTTAATCATTGCTACATGACATAGAAGTTATGTGTCAGTGCGAGTATAACATCTTGACTCGAGAGGGCGATAGTACAGAGTAAAAATATATCAAAATAGTTCTCCCATGTGTCGTCAGAAAGTACATTCTACTTAATGTGACATCATATTGTTAACAGTGTTATTATAGCTCTTGCCCATGAAATAAACAATTAAAAATGGTTCCCTCACATGTAATATTTTACCAAATATAATTTTTGTGACAGCTACAAATCCTATGTTCTAGAGTTTTTTCCGTTATCTATGGATCTATATATTTAGTTCATAACCATATAGAATGCACTAAACACAAAGGCCTCACAATTAAACACAATGCCCACGCAATTGCGAGGGCCACCTTGCTAGTTAGGAAAAATAATACTACACATAATCGATCTACTCCAATCCCGCCTCTAGTTGCATGCGTCGTTGGTGTGCCGACCACAAATTGATCGCCAATTTGCCACCTTCGCTCGCTATGACGTTGAAGCGAGCAGCTAAACCAGTATGATACCAATTCTACTACTGGTTTGCTTCTATTTGGCAAGACATAGAGCTAGATTGGTTGAGCTAGAGAGGCTAAATACTAGATCATTTTTTGTTGGCAAAAGAATAGGTATTCAACTGAATACCCATGAATACACTTGTGCCCTCCAGTCATGATGTGGGTTCACGCACGCATAAAAGAGGAGGCATAGAGGCGACGTCCAGCAAAATCAAATTTGGTGCCGCCACTGAAAGCACCTTACATTTGCTTCACATTGTGCCGTAATTTGAGCACGTAATATGTTTCTTAGAAAGAATGACTAGATGCCAACCTTTTGGTTCATCCTTTTTTTAACTAACAGATACCTGTGGGAAACTTATTCAGATTAGCTAATTTTGGAGCAACCGCTAAGTTGTTACTATGTTTCTATTGACTAAGTTATATGGCATGACTTGTGAAACATAGAGTTGTACAAAAAGAAATAGCATGTAAATTCAAGGATAGAAATGAACAGTATGAGAATAATGACTCCACTTATACATTTTCTAATCTAAGAATTATATTCAGTTTTAAATGTGCAACTAATAGCCATCAAACCAGAAGCTGGCAATATTTTCTATGTTCAACACATATAGTTATAGTATTTGGTTTGGTTTTTCTTGATATGCATGCCCATGCAGCACAATTGCAAATCCAAACAACCGCCTTTTCTAATCAAGCACAACCAAAGTGGTCTTTGAAAAAATTTCTCTCAAAATTGTAATGTGTTTCATACACATGACATTTCACTTGATTTAGAACAGTTAAGGAGTTATGCACCATTTCAAAACGATTCTCCATGCTATACCCATAAATTACGCCCCATGAGAAAAAATTTAGTGGGTGCACATAACTTTAAATATATTTTACAATTTTCATTTGCTACAACACAAAATTTTATTGTTTCATTAATTTAGTGTGTATGTTTTGTCTAAAGATATTATATTATAAATTTGTGTAATCAATTTTATTTGTATTTGCTGTTCGCATCATTTCTTTGTTAGTGGCATGAATTCCAATCTTAACACAAAGTTATTTTTTTTGCGGGTACACAAAGTTATTTTTTGCGGGTACACACAGTTATATTATTAGACAGCGAGATAGGTAGATTTAGAAATCATGCCAACTTCACACGATCTCTTTTACAATTTGCATTCAAAGTATGTGGTTAGTTATTTTATTATAACATTTTTATACCATAGTAAGAGAAAAATGTACTATTGTATACATATATGTGTATCCAGGAGCTATATCATTTTAATATCTCAATGGATGGTTCTATAATGCATGCATGTATGTGAGTAAGTCATGTCAATTATAGGATTACACTGTCTAATTTATGTGCAATTAGTTAATGGGTAATGCGGTAGCTGCATAAAATAAAAGATCACAAGTGAGTTGGAAACAGCGGGCACATACCCTCTATGACCGTATCACGAGTGAATTTCAAATAATGAATAAGTACCTGGGGGAGGCAGTCCATAGGGACTCTTCCCTCCCCTTGCCTCGCGGCCAAGGTGGGGCTGCTTTGGATGCCAAGCCAAAGTGGCCCTCCTAGTTTGAACCTTCTGGACACTTATCCAATACTCATAAATGTTTCAAACCCTTTCAAAACCTTCTATGATATTGTAGAACTTTATGGTGCCTGTCATATATGCCCGGGAATATTCCGGTATGTTCATTAATTATTTGATACTTCTCAGAACGATATCTCCATGAAACATTCATGTTCCTAGATGTCGTAAAATCACTAAGTGTGTGAGCCTTTGGTTTTAGATACATGTGAACATGTTTGTATTATCTTCCGCAACAATAATAGATAGTGGGCCCTTGATAGCCATAACGACGACCACCTATAACATGATGATCTTTATCGTGTGAACCTTATGTATCATGTACATGAACATCTCGTATTGCTTCTCATTACTTTACATAGCCTGATGTGAATTTGTTATGTTATCCTTGTTACCTGACATATACTCTGTCATGCCGCATTATTTATGTCCTTGACCAACACATGATGTATGTAAATGCATCCATAAATGTTGTTGTTTATTATATGTTATTCATCCATTAAATAAAGACTCGTAAAAGTTTTATGATGGTTGTTAGATTTAACCATGAAGTTAGATCACTAGATGTTCCTGCTCATAGACTAGCGCATAGATCTTTTGATTTGTATTAGGGCTGCCGTCCACCAAATACGGGCATTATAATCCTTATGATTGATCAATAAAGAGTTCTATATTCCTTTAAAAATGTATGAATACTGATGTGTATATAGTTCTATCACTCTAACATAGCTGACGCTGCAGCATAAATGCATAATGGACACATTATTGAGAGGACAACTTTTCTGCAAGGTTCAGTTTTGGACCAACAAAAATTTGCAGGTGGCAACTTATTTTAACTTGTTTTGAGGACAGTTGACATCCACCATTTACTACAAAATTGAACAGTGGCAACGTGTTCGTTTCAAGACACTAAAATCCAAATGTTTTCTCTTTATAATTTTCCATAATATGATACACGTTCGGGTAGAGAAATATAGCACCATATGTGGGATGTCACAAAACACTTGTCCCAAATAAAAATCGAACCAAGCAGTATGATCACAGTCAGTAATATTGTCGATTCATAATAGATATTGCTATTTTTTTACGGTACAAAAGCATTGTTAATGGCATACTTGCTTCATTGTCATAGAAGTATACTCCTTTTGTTCACTATTACGTAAGATATTCTAGATATTTCAGTGTGGATTGGATATTGACTGAAATGAGTGTACCTACATAATAAAACATGATAGACACATGCATTTGTTTACGAAAAAATTTGAAAGTTCTTATAATAGTGAACTTGCTATAAAAACACCCAAATCCGGAAGTAATCTGAAAAAGAAACTCCATTGTGGGAAAAAGGCGCATGTTGCTTTCTACCACATCGCTTTGAACATTTTAACTCAACAAACATTTCTGTTTTCATTGCAAAGTGGTACAAAATTGATCCAATATGGATGGGATCATGAACAGTCATTGCTTAGTTTAGTGTGTACTAATTCAAACTTGCTTAAGAAGTGAGCTAGCTTAGTGAAGTGGATCCACAACCAAACCACTTAAGTTTTTTTTGAGGGTTACAAACCACTTAAGTTCATGTTCTTACGGTCTCAAATCTGGGTTCTGCTTATTTAAAAATAAAAATCGTTGTAGGGGCTTCCTCTATCACATGTCTTTTTGAAAGAAAATTTAAACTTGCTTTCCAGCTTTAGGAGTTTCTTCTACCGGTGTGCCTATATGAAGATAATGACTCTCCTAAAACCCTTATTTGCCATCAATAAGGAATTGGATCTACAAGTTTTGTTGGATCCACATATTTAAAAGAAGACTAATTTAGCATGAGTGGGCTAGAAAGACTTCAAGATAGAACCGATCATTCAGGGGAAGAAGCATTTATGTCTACAACTCGCTACTCTTGCCAACCCTACCATAACAGTCATGACCAGGCCTTATCATATTTTAGGAGCAAAAATGCTAGACTTACGGGCTCCCTTTTACGGAGCCAAGTTACGGACACACGTGGTTCCACTCGATTGGTGTATGTCGTTTTGTCATCCGTGATTGCAGGGCCTCAAATTAACTGCTGCTCTCCACGTCTGTCCATAGCCAAAATTCCGTAGATATTTGCCCGTATGTGTAGCATTGCTGTTTTAGCATACTACCAAAGATGTCCCCTCTACACTATCACACTAACTTAACGGGATTAGAGGCTTGTTGTCTCATTCATGCCGCTGCACGCTCGACCGGTCGACCCCCACTCTGCACACGCGACGGCTAAGAAAAAGTAACTGTGGATTGGTCGACCTCCATCGCGTGCACGGTCAAGTAACGTGGATCGTAGCTAAATTCGGCACACCGGCCCGGTCGAGTTAGGCGTCTAACCCAGATGGGTCATGGGTGGGAAGGAAAAAAAACCTAATTATTAACTTCAGTCAGACATAACCAGCCGCGTCCACGTATCTGCTCATGTAAACATCGGAGACGAAGACGAGGCAGCCAGCCAAGTACCGTGCTACAGCGCGCAGCCCTCGGCGTCGAGCCATTCGTCCTCCCACCACCAGCCGTGCTATAAAACGGTCGCCACTGCCACCTCCGACGGCCACTCGCCCGCCTCTCCAGCACAAGAATACAAATTGAGAGCGCGTGCGTGTGCAGTGCAGACATGGGTAACTGCCAGGCGGTGGACGCGGCGGCGGTGGTGATCCAGCACCAGGGCGGCGGCCGCACGGAGCTGGTGTACTGGGCGATCCCGGCGGGGGAGGTCATGGCGGCCAACCCGGGCCACTACGTCGCCGCGGTGATCACCGTCCCGCAGACCCCCGCCGCCGGCGCCGCGACGAAGGGCGGGGCTGCGGCGACGGCGTCGGCGGCGCCCGTGAAGCACCTCAAGCTGCTCCGGCCCGACGACACGCTCCAGCTCGGCCGCGTCTACCGCCTCGTCAGCTTCGAAGGTACGTCCAAGGCAATCGTCCACCACGCCCTCCCGCGCCTCAGCTGCGCTCCGGTCGCGTCGCGTCGCGTCGCACCGAAAATGCTTGCGCGCGCCATTAACCTCGCGTGTGCCACTCCGTTGGCCGTGCTAGGCCGGCGGGCGGACGGGCGGTGCGTCGGGACGAGGATTAATGTGTCTTTCGTGCCTGTCGCCGTCCGCTTGAATGCCTTTCTTTGACTAGTTAGAGCGGCAGATTAAGTGGAGCTTTTCCGTAGTAATTTTCTAGACTGAGTTGGCGCTTAAGTGTCACCATTAATCATCTCTTGATTGAACTCTTCCGGTAGTTAACTGAGTACTCCATGGTGTCACTATTGCCGTCGCTTTTCCTGACCGTGCCGCTATTTTCACCAAATTAACGAGATTTTCTCCATGACCAGAGGTGCTGAAGGAGTTCGCGACGAAGCGGCACGTCAAGCTCAGCCGCGTCATGGTGAAGGCCAAGGACGAGGAGGCGGCGAAGAAGCCGGCCAAGCCTCGCCGCCGGCGCAGCACCAACGGCGGCGGCGAGCGCGAGGAGTCCGACCGATCACTCGCGAAGGTGCGCTCGTGTCTCCTACCCTCCGCATTATTCACTCGCACGTCGCCACATACACAACACACGGTGCATTCCAACCACCGCCTCGCCAAATCTTCGGTTGATCCGTCCGGTCGCCATCGAATCATCCGCCGACCGATCGCAGCAAATAGTACTATATTTTCCACGAAGTGAACTGCCGGTCGTCGTCACCGTTCTCCGAACTAGTTAATGTCCGGAAACGGCCGTGTCAACAACCTCTGAACTTTTCCATTAATCCAGGTCATGCGCAAGTCGAAGGAGGAGGAGGAGGACGCCGCAGCTGCAGCCGCGCCGAAGCTGGGAAGCGACGACGACCACCGCGACGCGGCGTCGGACCACGGCGTGGACGACGAGGACGACTGCGACCTGGAGTCTCTGTTGCCGCAGTTGGCGCTCGGCAGGCGGATGGGCCGGCAGTGGAAGCCCGCGCTGCAGAGCATCGCGGAAGGACGAGACTGACGGCCGGCGGTGCGCGTCACGGAGCAGCTGATCGGTGGAGTAAACGGACACGGACAGTGGTGTGTTTTGTATTTGCTAGTAAACGCAGCTGCAGGGTGTGTAAAATAAGTTTGTACCTTGCGGACGATCCTTAGCAGCAGTAGGTGTACTGGTAGTAGTACCGTTGTGTTCATGTAAGAATCATGACTGTAAGTGTGTACGGTGACAGAGTAACTAGATCCTTGTGTGGCTTTTAACTGATCCTCGAGACTGAGCTCCATCCTTCATAGGCAAAGCTTCATCGTCAAGTTGGAGCATGGCGATCGGAGAACTGCTCGAGGTTTTTGGACGGAACCTCGCGGGAGGCGAGCCTGCGACATTATTAGGCATCGGGAGGCTCAATTTCACATGAGCAAGATCGGGATGCTCAACATGATCTCCAGCCAGAGGGCGGCCTATGTTGGCACCTGAGCACCAGCCGGTCAAAGCGCCGAACACCCATCATGCACGTGTAGCAGAGACTTGCCTTTCCCATGGTAACGCAAGGAAACGAACACGTGCACTCGTGCAAGGCGAGCTCGATCCGGCGCAGGGCAGCGAGATCTCCACAGGGGAATCGCTGGTCTTCCCGACTGAGCTACTGGACAAAGCCATGGGCGCCAGGGATCCGTCAGCGTTTCAGGGGATGGAACGGCTGGATAGATAGACGGATGCGTGTGGGAGATGGGCTGGACTGTGACCTGACCTGATCGAACTTGAGAGAGGGACCGGCGACATGATCGCCCTGCACTTGCACTGCAGCCGGTATCTGTCCGACGAGCAGCATGCGTGTAGCTCAGGGCTCGAGCTTGCCTAGCTTCCGAGACAAGAAAGCTCGACAAGAAAAGTGCCTGCGGCGTCGTCTGTTTGCGCCATGGATACATAGCTCCTGGAGGCAAAAATTCCTGGCGCAGCATACACGATCGAGCGTCGCTTGCCAAAAGATATTCGGTCTCGTGGTAACCTGATGGATGGATCAGAGGACTACTAGTAGCAGTGCTAGCTCTACGGCTAGCCGCGCCTGGAATCAATGTGTTCTCCCCTGGGCATTGTGGTGTCATGTAAGTGATGGCAGTCTATGATCGCTCGTCTGAAAGTAATGATCTTTCCTTCTTGTTCTCCATCTCCAGATGCAACAAGATTTTTGACAAAGGGTGCATTATTAACTCAAACGTTTCCATCGAGGTGATATAATCATTGAGCTTACACCGGGCGTATGCACAATGGTGCACACAGCAGCAGAGAAGAAGTAAAAGAGAAATGCACTTTTGATCCCATGTGCATATGTTTCCTTTATCCGGAAAATAAAATTTAAAATGTCAAAAATAGAAAAAATATTTATATATATCTTTACATTCTACGTGCTCACGCAAAGTTTTGTGGAAAATGAATATTTTTTATGGCCTTTGCAAAAAAGACCAAAAAACATGTCGCGAAAAGACTTTTTTAGTACCAAATTTTGTCACTTTTATATAGACCACATAAAAAGTTGGTTTTTTCCTGAAGCAACTTCGTAGACATGTTGAACATGGAGATGTACACAGAACATTTTTCTTTAGAATTTCTTGATTGTTACAAATATGTTTAAAATGCATTTCAAATAAAGGATGCATATGCACCTAGAGCAAAAAAGCCATGTCCAAACTCAAAGAAACTCATAGGCATGATACAAATCAACAATTACTATGGAACCTCCTATGGTGATGGAGGACCAATCCACAGCCTATGGGATCACCCATGCGGAGTCAAAAATCTTTCCCCACTTGCTCCAACTGCGAGCATATCTCCATAAGAACATGGCACAATGTTTCAGTCTCTGAACAATATACCACGACCGAAGAAGTGAGCACACCGGAAAAATAACCTACATAGAAGAAGATCTTTTAGCATTAGAAACCATGTTATTTCTACATAACCATAGACCCATAGTGACCATAATAAGGCCACCGCTCCCATCCAAATAAGGATTCTATCTCTGTGATCCATTTGCTAAAAATATGTGCCACATTGTGATGGATACAAGATAAATGCAATTAGGTTGTCCGACCATATAGAGCGCGTAAGCTTGCATTGAAAAAATAAGTGTTTTATATTCTCGTCATAATGACAAAAGCAACACTTAAGACTGTCTCTCCAATTGCGCTTTGCTAGGTTATCTTTAGTTAAAATAACATCGCGAAGAAGGTACCACATAAATATTTTAACTTTGAGTGGTACTTTCATTTTCTAGATATGTTTATTACTATTGATTGGCAGATCAAAATGAACTAAAGTTTGTACATGGAGCCTACTAAAAATTGACCATTCTCAAGTAGATTCCATCAAAATTCATCAGCCATGCGTTAGTTGTATCAATGACATCATCTCTTGTGGAGCTTGCCATGACGCAAACCGCACGAGATCCCGTCTAAAGGACACATTTGGTGGGATGCTTCCAACACCTCTACGATTTTGTCGCTTTTATTACATGCAGTATTATACAAAACTGGATATTATATCTGAAGAGGGGCATTACCAAGCCATGAATCCTCCCAGAAATGTATCCTGGAGCCATGAGGAAAGATCCATAGGAAAAGAAGTGTTTCTTTGTTGTCATAAAAACCGCCCAAAAGTGTAAATCCCCAGGCTTCCAATAAAGTGGTTTCCAATAAAGTGGCTTCCAATGAAGCTAGGAGATAGCCTCTGAGCCCACATATTTTCTTCTCAAACCCGAACCCAATAAAGTGATTTCAGTCAGACTCCTTAATCATTAGATCGGATTGGTTGAGCTCAAACCCGAACCCTGATGCTTATTAACCCAGCATTTCCGGTAGACCGGAAGGAGAAACATGACCACGTCACAACTGAAGTAAAAAAAATGATCGACGTTGCGCAAAATAAACTGTTTTTTTGTAGGGCGCAACAGGAGCGATAGCCCACACCTGAACTCAATTTCATTTAAACAAGAGATTACACAGCGCGGATGGGGGAAAACCCTCACGCACAGGAGTGACGAGCAATCGGGAGATACAGCGAGACGGGAGGGGAGGGAGGTAGAGTAGAGTACACACACCAGCTGCTACGACATGTTATCACACCACAAGTGGAGGGGGCGAGGTCGACACGTCGGGGCGCGCGGACAACCCACAAGCATAGGTGACTGGCCGCCATCGATGCAACCTGCCTAGCAGCGAGCAAATCACGGTTGAACACCATACGATTTCTGGATTTCCAAACCGCCCAAAGGAGGGAGAGCACCACCGTGTTGCGGGGCGACGACTGCATATCCAGGAGGTGTTCGGCGAGACCGTCCAAAAGCATCGTCAGGCCGACCGCAAGGGGGAGGCGAAGCCCGGGAGCAGCGAGCGCCCACGCCGCAGCCAAGCGGGGGCATTGCACGAACAGGTGTCGCACATCCTCCCGAAGACCGGGGCAGAAGGTGTGCGTCCTTGTCTTACCGAGCCGAAGACAAAAGAACACACGCACCTTAGGAGGCGCGAAGTTCCCCCGTTCAACTCTTGGTGGGGCACTATACAACCCGAGAAGCGCAGCGCACGATAGACGTCGGCGGTGTGCAAAATAAACTGATTGAACTCGCACATCAAATCTGGTAAAACAGGAACCGTTGCTGCTGCTCTTCACATGCACTGGGTGGAGCATTGGGCGTCTCTTCTTGTTGCCAAGAATAGCAACATTACTTCGCCAGCTCCTGGTCCTCTGGCTTCAAGTTAGGCTCGTCTACCTCGTCAACCAGCAGCGCTCTCTCCCCCCCTACGCGTCCTCCGGATCGAGCACGACAGATTTCTTTCGCTTTCGTCAGTTCTTCGTCGCCGCGGCTGGTGAGAATTAATCCAAGGATCGATGAGCTACTACAATCCGCATGCCCCTGTCGGCGCTCCCCCGCCACAAGGTGAGACGTGCCTGCCAATCATCGCCATCTCAATTTCAAATGCTCATCGGAATGTTTATTAAATTGCGCTTTTCAACTCTGTATCTTGAATGCCATGCTTTCCTTCATTTGATTTTGTCTTGTTTTCTTGCCACGCGGGCGAGATCTCGTTGACATTGCCTTGTTGCTAAACAAATGTGGCCGACAGTTTGCAAGAACCGGTTGTGTTTCCTTTCTTGCAGCATGTGACATTTAAAATTAGGACTGTGTTCTTTGTGGCATTAGAGATTTGATTTGAATTTGCACTGAGATTGACATCTTCGTGATCGCCGAGCAGGGTACCCGATGGACGCGTACGCCAAGAGCGGCGCGGAGGAGAGCCAGCACCAGGTGTACCCGCCGCCGCCGCAGAACCAGCCATACCCGCCGTCGCCGCAGAACCAGCCTTACCCGCCGTCGCCGCAGAACCAGCCTTACCCTCCTCCGCCGAACCAGCAGTACCCGCCGTCGCCGCAGCAGCAGAACCGTGGGCAGTACGCTCCGCCGAACCAGCAGTACCCTCCGCCGCCGCCGATGGCGTACCCGGCGCACGCCTACGCGCAGCCCTACGGGTACGCGCCGCCGCAGTACCCTCCTCCGTACGCGCAGCCTCCACCGCCGCCGCCGCACCGGCACGAGGGCCCGTCGTTCGCCCAAGGATGGTACGTATACCCTCGACCTCACCGCATCACCACGTCGATCGTCTCAAGGTTTTTCCCGCGTCATCTATGTCGTCATTGACAACTTCAAAACCGGCGAAAATTAAATTCAGATCTTGCACGATGTCAAGAAAACGGACAGATGCCGAGAAAACGGGGTCACGCTGTGCTGCATTCGAGACATTGACACCTACAGAGCTTGTCATGTATACGCGGAGCAAAGGGAGACAATGGACTATTTTTTTTTTTTTGGTACAGAGACGGGTGCAAGCACCCGACAAAGAGCTGCTTAAAATACACCGCTGGAGAATTACAAGGAGACCCTTACAAAAAGATGAATCTGAAAAACTGCCCTGCACATATGCAGGGAGGACCCTTGGAGAACGACAGGACGCGATCAAGTCCTTGGTCAAACTCCTCCAGATCGGCGGCAGGCCTCACCGGCGGCCTGCGGCAGCGCAGCCGGGGACGAACCACTTGGTGCACAGCGCAGAGGAGTGCCGTCGAAGAAACCCGAAGCAGCGGTGGAGCGGCTGCCCTTCAGCCTAAGAGTCCGGCGCGAGACGGAGCGAGCCATCGATATTCGCCGGAGAGAAGCTCCGATTGCTTGTAACCGCCACCACACACACTCCAATCCAGCAGACAAGGCCACCACCATGGTTGCCCAGCCCAAAGGAGAGGAAGCCTTTGCAGCAACATGGACAGCCCCCGCATCACAGAGAGAAGGAAGAAGATGACGACGCTCTGCAGCTCCCCCTCGCCGCCACGGCCGGCCAGGAGCCGAGAGAGCCGTCATCCGCCAGGACACCTCTCTCCCCCGCCGCCACGGCCGGCCGAGAGAGGAGCCTGAGCTTCGACCTTCACACCAGAAACGGGGTCCTAGACCCTTTATTAGGAGTCGATGGCGACAGATCCGGCCGCCCCCACAAGCTCCAACCACCGGAGCACTCAAGGCCAGCAGAACGGCACCGGCATCCCCCAGATCTCGGCCGGCAACCTGGGGGAACCTCCGGGCAAACGCCCAACAACAAGAACTACCCTAACCTACTCTACTGCCGCGCCTCACCTCCGCCACCTCCGGCCGGCGTCGCCGCCGGAGGGGCTCGGGATCGGCCCGGCCACTCTGAGAGCTCCTCTGGCTACTGTTCACAGGAGAGAGAAAGAAAGGGGGGTTGTGTCTCGTCCTTAGACAATGGACTAGGACGCCAACCTAATAGACGCCATTATAATTACCCAACATTGTCCTCTGATCAACATACACTGATAATTAACATAACCTGCCAAAAAAACATATTGCTGAGTACTGAGTAGCTTTATTTGTTTTTCCTATGACACCTTGCTTCTCTGCACAAACTACACTGCTGCTCTGATTTCTGTTTCTTGTTTCCCTTTCAGTCTCGCAGCTTGTTGTTGCTGCTGCCTCATGGATGCATGCTTCTAACATGGAGCGCAACACCGAATGCCAAAAGGCTTGGTTTGAAGCTGTCGTCAGCCGTGAATTTTAGTTTTTCAGACTGAGAGCGGCATGATTACGGTCAACTTGTTCAGAGAAGCCGTGGAAAATAGCTTTGAAACATAGTTACTGCAGTTGTTAGAAGAATATGTACTAGTTTTAGTAACATCTTTTAGTCGCAGGCAAAATATTTGTATCCATAGATGACAGTAAATAAGGAGGATTCGTTTAGCATTCATTTGGATGACCACAATTCATCGTGTAAGATTAGACTTTGCCAATTCTTCATTTGGCTAACCAATTTCCTCTACTTTCATGACTATGTTTCCCGGTATATCATAAATAGGTTAACCACTACATAGTTCAACAAACTGAGTTTCAATTTTTTTATCAATGAAAGAGTTCCAATCATGAGCTGCCATAAAGGCAATATATGAATCAACTTCATTTATACTCCCTCCGTTCCTTAATATAAGGTGTATAGTTTTCTTGCACGAATATTAACGCACATGCTAAAATGGCAAAATTCGGTACTTGTAGACGTTAATACAGGTAGGTGATCGCTGTGCGAATATATGAAAAATAGAGAAATCTTGATAACTTATCTCTCCTAATCAAACTGACTCCTAAATTGTGTAAAAAAAATCACACAATCATGTCATATACCTTATATTCTAGATTACTATACACCTTATATCAAGGAACGGAGGAAGTATTGCACAATAATTTAGTCTTTTGATAAGAGGCATTATAGGTCATCATTGTGCCTACATTGATAACAAAAGTGTTCATAGTATTCTTTAGTGCAGCAAGTCACATAATTTATAGGCCATTCTGGTGAGGTGTTCAAACAAACCCTCCATTTGTTTGTTTGAGCGCCTCATATGCAAGTAACATAATATAACATGCATCCTTTTTGGTATTTTTACTTTGTAAGAAAAAATCTAGAAGACATAAATGCAAAATAAAAGCTACACTGATTTTTGTGGTTTTGGCACTACACCCGTCCCAATGAATAAGGCTTTTTTTTAAGTCAAACTATGTAAACTTTGACCAGGTTTTTAGAATAAATAATTAACATTTGCGGTACAAGATCTATATTGTTGGATAAATGTAAAAGCAAAACTGAAAATAAACTACACTAATATTTTTGTGTTTTCAAATAAGTCACTACAAACTAGTATATGAAATTAAAAGTCAACTAGAACTACTTCGAGGGAATCAAAAGGAAGAAGTGAGCTCAAAGCGACGCAAGAACAGTTCCCGAAACTTAGGTGATTGCAATTATTTTGAAAGTCCCCAAGAACGATACCATAAAGTGGTTTTGAAGGCAACAACCAATGTGTGTACCAACTCGTTGAGACTCCAAGCACGAAGGGTTGTAGAAAGTGCACCCTGATACGTCTCCAACGTATCTATAATTTTTGATGCTCTATGCTTATTTTTACACCATTTGCCTACTATTTCGTTACACTTCGTGGCACTTTTGTGCATTTTCCGGAACTAACCTATTAACAAGTCGCCACAGTGCCAGTTCCCTGTTTTCTGCTGTTTTTGTGTTTCAGAAGTGATACACAGGAAATATTCTCGGAATTGGACGAAACAAGTTCCTGAAGTCTTATTTTTTCCGGAAGCTTCCAGAGATCCGAAGAGGAGACGGTGTGGGGCCACGAGGTGGCCACACACCAGGGCAGCGCGGCCAGGGGCCTGGCCGCGCCCCCTACGTGTGAGACCGCCTCGGTCCACTCCTGAAGATACCCCTTCGCCTATAAAGACCCCCCGGCGGAAAAAACCTAAGTACCCGATCAATTTTCCAAAACACATCGCGATCCGCCGCCGCCGTCGACCCGAAGATCGGGAGGGTCCAGAAGCTCTTCCCGGCACCCTGCCGGAGAAGGGAATCACCACCGGAGGTCTTCTTCATCGACATGCTTGCCTCCAAAGCGATGAGTGAGTAGTCTACCTTGGACTATGGGTCCATAGCAGTAGCTAGATGGTTGTCTCCTCCACCATGTGCTTCATGTTTAGATCTCATGAGCTGCCCTACATGATTGAGATCACCGTTATGTAATTCTACATGTTTGGTTTGTTGGGATCCGATGAATATTGGTGTTATGATTGAGTTGCTATACTGAAATATATCTTTTGTTATCTCTATGTTGTTTATGATCTTGCATGCTCTCCGTTGTTAGTAGCTATCTTGGCCGAGTAGTTGCTAGTGACTCCAAGAGAGGGTATTTATGCTCGATAGTGGGTTCATGCCTCTTTAACCTGGGGGACTGACAGAAACCTCTAAGGTTGTAGATGTGCTGTTGCCACTAGGGAGAAAACAACATTCATATGCTCAAGTGCATATGCTTTGTTTACATTACACACTTTGCTTAATGCAATTATCTGTTGTTCGCAACTTAATACTTGTGGAGTTCACGGATTGATTCGCCACAAGTGGATTATTAGTCATAGATGCAGTTGGATGGCGGTCTATGTATTTTGTTGTAATGCCCAGAGTAAATCGCATAGTGATCTTCTTGACATATCACGTTATCTTTATTCTATCAATTGCCCAACTATAATTTGTTTACCCAGCATGTGTTATTTATCTTATGGAGAGACACCACTAGTGAACTGTGGACCCCGGTCCTATTTCCATCATATTGCTATCACATGTTTACTTTACTCGCATACTTCTACTGTTTTCCACTCGATACGCTCATAACCTTTGTTTCAAGCAAACCGGTGAGATTGACAACCTCATCGCAAGTTGGGAACAAAGTATTTGGTTGTGTTGTGTGCAGGTTCCGCGTTGCTACTGGTTGAAGACGAGTCAACAAGTGTCGTAAACGGCGCCCTTGTTGGAGTGTTATTAAGCCAGTCCGCATCACCTTCAGTCGTATTGTCTGCTCTTCTCCTGATCGACATACCATGGTTTCTTAACTGAGGGAAAATCTTGCTGCTATATTCATCACACCTTCCTCTTGGGGTTCCCAACTGGCCGGTTATTTACTTCATCAACTCGGTAGCATCAAGCTTCTTTTCTGGCGCTGTTGCCGGGGAAGAGTGGAAGACCTCTGCAAGGGGAGTTTTTCGCACGCACATCCTTTACTTTGTTTTAAGTTTTGCTTTACTTTATTTATTTTATCTGCATTGTTTTATATCAAAAATCCAAAAAAAAATAGAATCCTTGGTAGTTGTTTATTATGTCTAGTTCAGTTACTATTACCATGTCGCCCGAGGATATGATTTTTACTTTTAAACAGAAGGATGAGGAAAGTTTTAAAGAAGCTTGGTCTAGAATTTATGATTGGCATGGAAAAACTGAACCTAAAATGACCTTGAGCTTGCTTCTTAGTAGCTTTTACTTTGGACTTGCTCTTCATTATAGATATGCTTTGGATGCTACTGCAGAAGGAGATTTTCTTCATTGTGATGGAGATCAAGCCTTCAATATTATAAAAAAGTTGATTACAATTTATAGCATGCCAACCTATTTTGATTCCTCTCTTGTGTGCATTTTTAATAGACTTGATACTCTTGAGACTCGCACTGCTAGTTTGAATTCTTGCTACAATACTTTGCGCCAGCATTTTGATTATGTGCCAACAAATTCTGAACCTTCGAGTTGGTATCCTACGGTAAAAATCACCATTAGTGGTGAAACTTTTCATGCTCGTTGTGATATTATGTCTAAATTTTGTCTTATGCCAAAGGATGTTTATGAATCTTTGAGCCTTTGGAAGCTTTCTGAGGGGGGAGAAGGAATTTCTCTTACTAACAATGCCACTATATTCCCTATTGGAATAGCTGAAAGAGTTTTTACAAAAGTCCTAGGAAGAATGATATCTACTGATTATCTTGTTATTGAATGTGTAGAAAAAGGACAAATCACACTTGGAAGATCCCTACTCAAACTCCTGGGCGCCGTCATTGATGTGGGAAAAGGGAATATCAGATTTATCTCTCCACCTTGCAATCGCCATGTCTTTCCTAGGGTCAAGAGCAAAGGTAAGAAAGGAAGACGTAAGGCACCCGCTGACCCTAGCACTTCATCACTTGATATTACTTGATTCGCAATTTTCTGCGCCTAGTTCAAAGGCGTTAAAGAAAAGCACTCTTGGGAGATAACCAAATGTTTTATTTTCAGTACTTTTTCTTTTATTTGAGTCTTGGAAGTCATTACTACTGTAATGACCGCTCCTTATCCTTTTTATTTTATTGTTGTGCCAAGAGAAGCCTCTAATTTGAGTGAGGTAAAGATTTGGGGATGTTGTTATCCTGAAACTGTTTTCGGTGCTGCACCGTAAAAATTCGTATAAATTCTCTGTATATCTTTTGGACCTGTGATTTCTCGTACATATGCCCCAGGTTATATCCAAACTTTCGTTAGATGAACACTTTTTGATTTGAGCAACAGAAAACCCCTCAAAAATTCGGCCTTTGCCAGCTGTTCTGTTTTGACAGATTTCTGCCAATATTTGTGTTTGCCGCTTTATCGCTTTCTTTTGAGTTCTTTTGATCATGGAACTTTTGGGGAAGTTGCTACAGTAGTATATACTTTATATGTGGTGGTTTTGGATTGAAACCTGAAGCAAAAAGAGGTTGATTATATGTTATGCTTACACTAATGTTGCTAATAGAATTGTGTTTAGTTTTGTATGAAGGAAGTTTTCAAGTGTAGGGATTGGAGAATGATGAGATGAGTTGAAGAATGGACAAAAGCTCAAGCTTGGGGATGCCCATGCATCACCCCAAGAAATATCCAAGAAGTACAAGCGTCAAAGCTTGGGGATGCCCCCGAGGCACCCCTTCTTCATCGGCAAAAATCAGGTCACCTTTCAAAACACTATATTTTTATTGCTTCATGCACTATGTGTTTTTCTTGGAGCGTTAGTAGTTTTAGTTTTCTTAGTTAGTTTAGTTTTGTTTGCTACAATAAATGGTTGGACCCCAACAAATTTCTTTTGGAGGAGATGTACCCGTTTTCATTTGCCAAGAACACTCCGTTTTTCATTCTTACAATTTCACCGAGTGTTCTTCTTTTTCCGCTACTGCTTTTGGTTTTCGTTTTCGCCTTGATTTGCGTTCAGATATTGCCATATCTTTTTATCAAGGTGTATTTTTTCCTCTGATCTTTATTGGTTTTCATCAAAAGAGGTGTCTCTAAAAATTTCAAATGGTGTTGGAAAAGAGAAAAAGCTTTATGCAAAAAAGTGGTACAAGAAGGAGCTTGTGTAGACTGCGGCTTAGGCTTCTTCATGTCATGCTTGATGTCTTTTTGATAGTATGCTTAGTGGTTTTGTTGTATCATAACTTGTCTCAAATAACTGAGATTGCTTAATGAGCCTTTGAAAAAAAATCATGCGTTGTTTTTATTGTATGGAAGTATTATTTTGGTTTTCTCCTTGATGCTTTATTTGGGTTGACTTGGCGCATTCTCACGCATGTTAGACTCATACAAAGTCGCCAATAGCCTCTATGATCATTTAGTTTTTGACTTTTGATGCCATCTTATGCTTCTTTTAATGTCGCTTTGTCGCTTTGCATGATTATGGCCATTATTGCTCTCTTAGTTGGTCGCTCCCAGTCTTTTGCTAGCCCTCGCCTTGTACTGAGTATGAGCTCTACTCGTGCATCCAACTCCTAAAAGCCAAAGTTTTCCAAAGTGTCCACCATACATACCTACTAGCAATTTGCTATTCCAAGTAAATTTGACTTGCTTTTATCTTCTCTTCAAATTAAACTCTTACCAGTGTTATGCAAAAATTGGTCAGTAAAGCTCTCACGAACCGGAAGGCACACTTTACTTTTTCCTGTTCTTAAAATTTGACATTGTGGTCTCTTATGTTGAGTTGTTATGCTTGCAAGTTGTAAGTTGGATACTAGCCCATCCATGTTGTCATGGGGCAAGCTTTCAACATTGCACTTCTTATTTGAGTTGATATCGTGATCTTTTGTTTATGGATGCCCGCGGTGTGAAATGAATTGGGAATCTTGTGGGGATCATAGAGTTTGTATATATGTTAGGGAAACACCTGGGCCGCCAATCTAAGCCATGCATAATTCATGGTGGAAATTTGTAGCATACCTATTGTGGACATTCGACGACGCATCTCACAATAAAAAGCTAAACAAATGGCAAACAAAAGAGATGTCGAGGTGTCCATTGTCTGATTGTCCTTTCATTTTGATGTGGGCTTGTTCCATGTCATCAGGCATGGAGGTACCCCGTTGGCGGTTTTCGATGATACATATATACTTACAATGACAAGAGCCTTGCTTGGGACTCTAAGTTGAGTAGCATGAGGTTTGGGTACTCGTATTCACGGGACACGAGGTTTTCAACTTATGATTTGTCAAGCATATGCATCATAATTGTTCTCGCATTAACTTTAACCATTCAAGATGCTTATGATGGGGGCAATGAGAGCTCAAAGCCGGTAAGTAACATAATTTTTGAAGGTCTATAAAACTTGCAATCACTGCTTCCCTCTGCGAAGGGCCTTTCTTTTTACTTTTATGTTGAGTCACCACCTTCTTTCTTTATGCACCATAAGAGAGCAAAGTTGTCATTCTTAGTATAATATGCATTGTCCCAAAGTTTTCATTGATTGATTCATATTATTGGTTTCACTTGTTCTCAAATTATTTGTATCTAGTCGCCCTCTCAAACTTGAAGGTGTCCTATGCATTTATGTTTTGCTCTCTTTGAAGGACAAGCTGAAAACCATTTGTATATTTTCCTTATGATTTGAACACACGTTTGACTTTCATTGTTTCATTTTCATGATCTTTTGTTTATGTTCATTTTCATGTTCACAACATGGTTGCTAAGTTTCTATTGTCAAGATTATATCTTCATGCCCATGTTTTAAGTTCTTATGATCCCAGCTCACAAATGCTTACATATATGATCAAGATTGTCTAGGTGCAAGTCACCTCAAAAATTATTCTTTTGTTATCACTTACCTACTCGAGGACGAGCATGAGTTAAGCTTGGGGATGCTTGATACGTCTCCAACGTATCTATGATTTTTGATGCTCCATGCATGTTTTTACACCATTTGCCTACTGTTTCGTTACACTTCGTGGCACTTTTGTGCATTTTCTGGAACTAACCTATTAACAAGTCGCCACAGTGCCAGTTCCCTATTTTCTGTTGTTTTTGTGTTTCAGAAGTGATACACAGGAAATATTCTCGGAATTGGACGAAACAAGTTCCTGAAGTCTTATTTTTCCCGGAAGCTTCCAGAGATCCGAAGAGGAGACGGAGTGGGGCCACGAGGTGGCCACACACCAGGGCGGCGCGGCCAGGGGCCTGGCCGCGCCCCCTACGTGTGAGACCGCCTCGGTCCACTCCCGACGATGCCCCTTCGCCTATAAAGACCCCCTGACGGAAAAAACCTAAGTACCCGATCAATTTTCTAGAACACATCGCGATCCGCCGCCGCCATCGACCCGAAGATCGGGAGGGTCCAGAAGCTCTTCCCGGCACCCTGCCAGAGAGGGGAATCGCCACCGGAGGTCTTCTTCATCACCATGCTTGCCTCCGGAGCGATGAGTGAGTAGTCTACCTTGGACTATGGGTCCATAGCAGTAGCTAGATGGTTGTCTCCTCCACCATGTGCTTCATGTTTAGATCTCATGAGCTACCCTACATGATTGAGATCACCGTTATGCAATTCTACATGTTTGGTTTGTTGGGATCCGATGAATATTGGTGTTATGATTGAGTTGCTATACTAAAATATATCTTTTGTTATCTCTATGTTGTTTATGATTTTGCATGCTCTACGTTGTTAGTAGCTATCTTGGCCGAGTAGTTGCTAGTGACTCCAAGAGGGGGTATTTATGCTCGATAGTGAGTTCATGCCTCTATTTAACCTGGGCGAGTGACAGAAACCTCTAAGGTTGTAGATGTGTTGTTGCCACTAGGGAGAAAACAACATTCATATGCTCAAGGGCATATGCTTTGTTTACATTACACACTTTGCTTAATGCAATTATCTGTTGTTTGCAACTTAATACTTGTGGAGTTCTCAGATTGATTCGCCACAAGTGGATTATTAGTCATAGATGCAGTTGGATGACGGTCTATGTATTTTGTTGTAATGCCCAGAGTAAATCGCATAGTGATCTTCTTGACATATCACGTTATCTTTATTCTATCAATTGCCCAACTATAATTTGTTTACCCAGCATGTGTTATTTATCTTATGGAGAGACACCACTAGTGAACTGTGGACCCCGGTCTTATTTCCATCATATTGCTATCACCTGTTTACTTTACTCGCACTATTTACTTTACTCGCATACTTCTACTGTTGACAAGGGTATAGTTAATAGAGCCCGTTAGTTGAGTACCCCTGAGGCCCGATAAGCTAGGCCCAATTGTAATGATAGTCGAATACGAGTTCTTACCGTATGTCGATATTGTAATCTGTATCGTACCCTACCCGATCCTCGAGACCTGGCCGCCTATATATAGGGGCCAGGAGGGGACGGTGTAGGGCAGATTGAAAGCAAGCCAGGTTGAACACCCAAGTTTACTTTCAATACACACCTATTTCGACTAACTTTACCTTCGAGTTCATCCGACGCCCTATCTCCCCGATCCTAAGTCCTTCATCTAGGACATTTGTCGAGTTAACCCCTCGTCAATTGGCGCCGACCGTGGGGACTCTGGGCATTGGAATCATGAATTCGACAGCTTTTTCGCTTTTAGCTAACAGCAGTTCAAAACTCGACGGAACTCAAGAGATGGAGTTAACCATTGGAAGTTTGAGCATCATCGTTGGGCCATCGGGTTCGTCTCGCCTCTCGGACTCGACGAAACCAGATCCGCCGGCAAACGAGCCTGAAGCAGAGGAAATATTGGAATCATCAGAAGGCTCTTCCAGTGAAGTAAACTCACCGGTCAGCTTAGAGAAAGTATCAATCACAAAAGGCGACAAAATTCGGGAAAATTTCGAGTCAGAAGAGAAAGCGTGTCAAACGCACAACAACGGAAAGGACTTCGCCGTGGAAAGCAGCGGCGTCTCCAAAGTACATCAGCTATGCGTCATTATCACTGAAGCAGAAGAAGGAAACAATAGCGAAGGAAGTAAAAAGGTCGACAGGCAAGTCGACAAAATGAAAGATCACAACAAAAAGGAAAAGGAGAAGGTTCATGTCTCGGCTGGTGAATGGAGAATGATCAAATCAGCTATTAATCATGGTACAGAAGTACCCAAAGGATCGAGAAGAGAAGTTCTAATGGGTTATCAGTATGCATTGTACCAGCACAGGAAGAAACTAAGGGAGGAAAGAAACATGGTTTTTCAAGACAACAACAGTATATCAAGGGAAGAATACTGGGAAGACTATAGTGAAGATTCAGAATACAGCAGAGAAAGGCACGGAGACCCAAAACACAACAGAGGGGCGACAGCACGCGACAGAGATGAAAGGTACTCAAGGAGTCCTACCCCGGATCTAGAAGAGGAGGAAGACGACTTCATACAAAAAACGCCAGAGGCAGCATTAGTAGCAGCGCAAGCGTATTTACTAGCTACAAGACCAGAACCTGCGGACCCACGAGAAGATATGCATCAAGCAGCAATACGAAGCCTCAGAATAGTAGAAGGAAAGATCAGGGAACATAGTCCAAAGATGAAGTCGACAAATTCCAAGGGAAGTCAAAAGGAAAAGCTTAGATACAATTTTACAGATGACGAGCATAGCGAATCATCAGAAGAGAAAAAGCGACAGAAAAGGAAGGAAGACGCAAGAAGTATAATAGCACAAGCTCGAGTAAATAAATCGTGACATGCTTGGAGGGAAGAGAATTACGAGGACGACGATAAAGATATGGGTGCGTTGTGCTTTACCCATAGGGTTCGCAAAACGCGGGTACCCAAAGGATTCAAATTACCACACGACCAGAATAAGTATGACGGGTCGCAAGAACCTACCTTATGGCTTTCAGATTATCTGCAGGCAGTACAGATATTAGGGGGAACAAAGGCGACTGCAATGCAAAGTTTGCAGTTGCACCTCACCGGCGCCGCACGGTCTTGGTTAAATACCCTACCCGACGAATCCATTGGAAGTTGGGGGGAACTCGAAAGTCAATTCACAAGAAATTTCCGTTCCACCTACAAGCGCCCAGCATCACTGGAGGAAGTTAAAGCATGTGTGCAGAGGAAAGGTGAAGCGCTACGTTCTTATATACAACGCTGGAGTATAATCAAAAACTCAACAGAGGAAGTCTCCGACGAACGAGCGATAGACGCTTTTTCAGAAGGACTTCGTCGCTCAGATCTTGTGAAAGAAATAGGAAGAACAAGACCTACGACAGTAGCCGAGCTAATGGAACAAGCCAACAAATTCGCCGATGGAGAGGATGCGTATAACAACAAAAGAGGACGTTCGCCAGAAGTCGACAGAATAAGTAGACAGAGGAGACGACACCGCAGCAGGGATAACCATAGAGGGCGAAACCACGTAGCCGCGGGTTACGTACTAGAAGAGGAAGAAGGACAGGAAAGTAGGAGGTTTCAGGCAAAAGGAGTAGAAAAATCGAGGTACTCCGGTCCTTCGGCCGAGGATATGCTATGTGGACCTTGTCGAATCCACTACGCGTATCTCGACGGGAAAAGGGTCTCAAATCACCAGATGAAGGATTGCAGAACATTCCTAAGGTTGCAAAGCGCCATGGGCGCAAGCCAAGAAGGGAGGCAAGGAGAAAGGCACAGAAATCAAGGATATCAAATGCAAAGACCAGCAAGACACCTAGAGTCAAAAGTGTATATATCAGCCATGATTCAACCGGTGCCCAAGTCAAAGAAAGAGCGAAAGAGCATATCTAGGCAAGTAAACCTAGCAATATCATCACCGCCAGCTACCACAGAGTACCTACGATGGTCAGAACAACCAGTCAAGTTCAGTAGAGCAGACCACCCAAGGAAAATTCCCAGGCCAGGCCACTCGCCTATGGTTTTAAAGGCGCAAATAGGAGGGTACGACATTGGAAGAGTGTTCATGGATGCAGGGAGTGGCATAAACTTAATATATGCTAGAACCCTAAGGGCAATGTGCATCTCGTCGACGAGTTTGAAGCCAACAGATTGCTCTTTCCACGGAATAGTACCAGGAGCCGCAAACTACCCTCTGGGAAGAATAGAACTCGATGTCTGTTTTGGCAGTAGTGAAAATTATAGAAGAGAGAAGCTGTAGTTTGAAGTTATGGACTGGCCGTCGCAATATCATGCAATCCTGGGGTGTCCAGCATTTGCAAAATTTATGGCAGTGCCACACTACGCGTATCTGACATTAAAAATTCCAGGGCCCAAGGGAACAATTACAGTACAAGGAAGCTTTGAAGTAGCCAACACGTGCGACAGAGAATTCAACAGGATGGCGCAAACCTTCGGCATGACAGCAGAATATGAAAGGTTAAAAGGAGAAACGGATCATAATGTGCTACCCGACGTTGGACGATCCCTGCCAGATCAGGCTTTCGACACAACGCAGGACTCGAAGAAAATTCGGGTCCATCCCACAGATCCAAGCAAGACGACATCAATTGCGGTGAACTTGGATCCCGCATAGGAAGGCGCGCTCGTCGAGTTCCTCTGTGAGCGCTGGGAAATCTTTGCCTGGTGTCCATCAGACATGCCAGGGGTTCCCAGGGAACTCGTCGAGCACGCACTAAATGTAGATCCTAAGGCAAAGCCAGTCAAGCAACCACTGAGGCGATTTGATGAACCTAAAAGGAAAGCGATAGCGTCAGAACTGCACAGGCTAGAAAATGCCGGATTTATCAGAGAAATCAAAACTTCGAGTTGGGTGTCGAACCCAGTTATAGTACCCAAGAAGAACACAGACGTACAAAGAGTATGTGTCAACTACACATCTCTCAATAAGCATTGTCCAAAGGATCCCTTCCCTTTACCCCGCATCGATCAAATAATCGATTCAACAGCGGGATGCGCAAGGCTTTCCTTTTTGGATGCATACTCTGGCTACAACCAGATCAAACTGAAGAAAGAAGACGAAGAAAAAACGGCCTTCATCACACCGTATGGGGTGTTTTGCTACCAAGTGATGTCGTTCGGCCTAAAAAATGCAGGAGCAACTTATCAAAGGATGATGCAAAGCTGCCTCGGGAACCAAATAGGGCGCAACATACAAGTCTACATTGATGATGTAGTCATCACCACAAGAGAGGAGAAATCTCTAATAAGCAACTTGGCAGAAACCTTCGACAACCTGAGCAGGTATAAGCTTAAGCTTAACCCGACAAAGTGCTCCTTCGGCGTCTCAGCAGGACAACTTTTAGGGTTCCTGATATCAGCACGAGGAATAGAGGCGAACCCAGAGAAGATTCAAGCAATTTTGACAATGGGGAAACCCACGAAACTACATGACGTACAGAAACTTGCAGGACGCGTCGCGGCACTAAGTCGCTTCGTTGCTCGACTAGGGGAGAAGGCACTTCCTTTTTATGCACTTATGAAGAAGTCAGACGATAAATTTGAGTGGACAGAAGAAGCAGACGCAGCGTTTGCACAGTTGAAAAAAGTGCTTTCCACGCCACCGGTGCTGGTCGCACCAAGAGAAAAAGAGCCACTGCTGTTGTACATCGCCGCAACCCATCAGGTGGTGAGTACAGTTTTAGTAGTCGAAAGAAGCGAAGAAGGAAAAGCCCATGGCGTCCAGAGGCCGGTATATTTCATCAGTGAAGTGCTATCTCCGACCAAACAGAGGTACCCGCATTATCAGAAGTTGGCATACAGTGTCTTCACAACTGCACGTAAACTACGACAGTATTTTGCGGTGCACCCAATTATAGTGGTCAATGAAGCGCCACTATCGAACATATTGAACAACCCTCTAGCGACGGGACGTGTCTCTTTGTGGAGAATCGAGTTATCTCCCATGGACATCACGTACGAAAAAAGGAAGGCGATCAAGTCGCAAGTCTTGCCAGACTTTACAGCAGAGTGGCTCGAGCTGCAAAGCACGGGACTACCAGATTTATCGAGTACTTGGACGATGTACTTCGACGGTTCTAAGCGAGTTCAAGGCGCAGGCGCAGGAGTAGTGTTGATATCACCTCATGGCGACAAATTAAAATACGTCTTAAGGATGAGCTTTCCGCAGGCTTCTAATAATGAAGCGGAGTACGAGGCTTTGTTGCACGGAATGAAGATGGCTAAAGCATGTGGAGCAACTCGCCTAAAAATATTTGGAGATTCCAATCTTGTTGTTCAGCAAGTTATGAACAGATGTGACACAATCAATGACAACATGATGGCCTACAAAAATTTGTACCATTATCTAGAAGGAACGTTCGATGGATGCAAAGTCTCGCACATAAGCAGGAACAGCAATGAAGAAGCCGACACTTTAGCAAACATCGGGTCACAGTGCTTACCTATGCCGTCCGGAGTATTTTGGGAGGAAATAGTGGAAAGATCAATAAAAAGTGACAAAAGTTCGACTACCGCAGCAGGCTCGGGGGCTACATTAGAGCCAGAGGAGGTCATGATGATAGAAGAAATATGGATGCAGCCATATCTTGCATACATGATAAATAAAAAATTACCAGAAGATGCAATGGAAGCCAAGAAGATAACTCGAAGATCGAAAGCGTTTGTCGTGTTACAGGGGAAATTATACAAGAAAAGTATTACTGGCGTTTTACAGCGTTGCGTAACGCCCCAAGAAGGACAAAAAATACTACAAGACATACATGGTGGAGTATGCGGCCACCATGCTAGCAGCAGAGCAATAGCAGCAAAAGCTTTCCGAGCAGGATTCTATTGGCTAACAGCCATCGAGGACGCAAAAGATATAGTTTGAAAGTGTGAAGCATGTCAAAGGTTTGCATCCAGGCCGCATGCACCCGCAGCGGAGCTACAAACAATACCATTATCTTGGCCCTTCGCACAATGGGGCCTTGACATGGTGGGAAAGTTGCACAAATCTTGGCCAGGAGGGCATGTCTACATGCTAGTGGCAGTCGATAAATTTACCAAATGGGTGGAAGCGGCCCCAGTAACAACTCAAGATTCTACAGCAGCAATCAGCTTCATCAAGTCAATAGTTTTTCGTTTTGGTGTACCATACAGCATCATCACAGACAACGGGACAAATTTTACTTCAAAAGAATTCAAGAGTTACTGCGAAGGATTGGGGATCAAGCTCAAATTCGCATCTGTGGCGCACCCGAAGACGAATGGGCAAGTCGAAAAAGCCAATGGCTTGATATGTAGTGGAATAAAAAAGAGGCTTTTAGCACCTCTCGAGAAAGCCAAGAGCGCTTGGGTAGAAGAATTGCCCTCCGTTCTTTGGAGCCTAAGAACTACGCCCAATGCAGCAACTCAAGAAACTCCTTTCTTCTTGGTCCATGGCGCAGAAGCCGTGCTTCCAGTCGAAGTTACACACGAGGCTCCAAGAGTGACAACATATGACGAAACGACATCGACAGAAGCATTGCAAGATGATGTCGATGCACTAGATGAAGCAAGAGATAAAGCACTAGAAAGGGCTACGCAGTATCAACAAAGCCTACGAAACTACCATAGTAGTCGAGTTCGTCCACGGTCCTTCGTGGTGGGAGATCTAGTTTTGCGACTCAGGCAAGACAGCCACGGCAAATTGGAGTCCCCTTGGGTGGGACCTTACATCGTCACCGAAGTAATACCAGGAGGAGCGTATCGACTACAAGACAAGAAGACTGGGAAGGACGAGAGCAACCCGTGGAATGCAGAGCAGCTACGACGTTTCTACGCGTAGAATAAAAATAGTGTTATCAGTAAATTCGAGTTAACCTTCTGAACCCAGAACATGAGGCCACAGGCCGGGTTCTTTGGGTTGAACTCGACAAAATTGTACAAATATTTTTACTTCTTCGCCTCGGGGGCTTCAGCCCTCGGGTCGTACGAAAGGAGTTTTTATCGTGACTTGGAAGACCTTTTTCATTATAAGGTTGTGTCGACAACCCGACAAATATTCCAACAAATTGGTTCGCAAAGGAACCCAATATTCTTCTTATAAATTGATTCGAAAAGAACCCGATATATGGAAAGTATACCTCAGAACATGACTTGTTCTCATGGTACTAGCGAAAGCATCGACACCAAGTGCGAATATTCATTACAGATAAAACATGATAGCAAGGACATTATCAAACGAAATTACATAAAACAAGTCCTAATGGAAGTGGACTTCAGCTTCATACTTCTTCTGGCAAAGAGTGCCATCGTAGATCTTCACGTCGAACTTCGACGTGCCAATGTGGAAGTCGAAGGCCATGAAGAAGCCCTGATGAATGTCGTGGTCTTCTGCGAACTGCGACCAGCCACCCCTGAAGTATTGTTTGCCGTCGCCATCATACCACACTTCTACCTCATATGGGACGCCACTGCCAGATTGTTCGCGGAGAACCGCCTCTCGCAGTTCGCGCCCACCCATGAAGTTGGTAAAGTTCAGCGGCAGGCGCTGAATCTCACGGCATTGTGCCATGGCGATGCAGAGGAAAGAAAAGATTTGGGGAGGCGCAGCAGAAGCAGCAGGAGGAGTGATTGGACCTGAAGCAGCGCCAGTCACCTTGGGCTTGTTCTTGCTACCAGGTGGGCGGTCGGGACGACGCTTAGCCGGAGGATCCAAAGAAGTTCCTGCGGCGGCCGGCGTGGTGTTCTTGTTCTTACTTCCACGAGGGCGACCCCGACCGCGTGGTGCCACCGGAGAGCAAAGGTTCAGACGAGAACCTTCAGCATCAGCCATGGGAACAAAGGAAAAACCTCGGAAAACCCTAGATGGAGAAAGAAGATGAGGCGGCGGAGAAGGAATCTGATTAGGGTTTTTTACCTTAACCAGCAGATGCTTTATTTATAAGCACGTATTATTGGGCCCTCCTGCTACAGCAAAGCCCGTAAACATATTCTACAACAGGAGTTAAATTCTGCGCACAGCAGACGATAATATCAAAGAAGAAAAGTAAGAGAAGAAGACTATGGTCACACGATATGAAAACTTTGACTTCGGCTCGGGGGCTCGCCAACAATAAGACGTTTACAGAAGAAAGAGGAATCGAACTTTGAGCCTATGCTTGACTACAAGTAGCCAAGCATAGCCTCGGGGGCTACTCCCATCGGGAGCGCTGAGCGCGCACCCGATAGAGGATAAGATAATCTATATTAGAGATGCAGAAGGAGACTACATAGTCGATAAACCTAAAAGATAGATTACTCCCATCGGGAGCGAAGAAGATTAATTTAAAATCCAATATTCTTTGGTTTTATCAGTCAGAAACTTGGCTGCGAAATATAAGATTCTCGAGTTACGTTATCGCAATGAAACTCGAATGCCGTGACTTGTCACGAAGGTAAGACCCCGGGATCCGTCCTGTGTGGCCTGGTATACGCACATGGATGCGCTCTGCTGGTATGTATCCGTGTCTACGACGCAAAGAAAATCCTGGTGGACGCACTGGGTACCCTGAGAACCACTGGGATTCATTCTTTGTAAGTCCTAAATGCGGCAAAAGAATGGATTTGACCGGTATCCCGAATTCAAGTCCAAGGGGATTGAATTTGAAGTAGGTGACAAGTATCTGTTCCGGCAGTTAACTGACCTCTTGATCCGTCAGAGTTGTTAGGCTTGCTCATCAAAATCCCTTGCAAAAGAATATCATGAAAATAAGTCGAAAAGACTAAGTCGAAGATTTGAAGATGAGAAAAAGTCGAAGAATTGATCAAGTCGAAGATTTGAAGATTAGAGATTCAACCTGAATCTGCAATTCTGGTAGAATCTCAGGGGCTACTGACAAGGGTATAGTTAATAGAGCCCGTTAGTTGAGTACCCCTGAGGCCCGATAAGCTAGGCCCAATTGTAATGATAGTCGAATACGAGTTCTTACCGTATGTCGATATTGTAATCTGTATCGTACCCTACCCGATCCTCGAGACCTGGCCGCCTATATATAAGGGCCAGGAGGGGACGGTGTAGGGCAGGTTGAAAGCAAGCCAGGTTGAACACCCAAGTTTACTTTCGATACACACCTATTTCGACTAACTTTACCTTCGAGTTCATCCGACGCCCTATCTCCCCGATCCTAAGTCCTTCATCTAGGACATTTGTCGAGTTAACCCCTCGTCAACTGTTTTCCACTCGATACGCTCATAACCTTTGTTTCAAGCAAACCGGTGAGATTGACAACCTCATCGCAAGTTGGGAACAAAGTATTTGGTTGTGTTGTGTGCAGGTTCTGCGTTGCTACTGGTTAAAGACGAGTCAACAAGTGTCGTAAACGGCGCCGTTGTTGGAGTGTTATTAAGCCAGTCCGCATCACCTTCAGTCGTATTGTCTGCTCTTCTCCTGATCGACATACCTTGGTTTCTTAACTGAGGGAAAATCTTGCTGCTATATTCATCACACCTTCCTCTTGGGGTTCCCAACTGGCCGGTTATTTACTTCATCAACTCGGTAGCATCACACCCCCCCTCCCACACACACACAAAGATGACTCGAGGTATAATATTGATCACAGGGACTTGCTACTTGTTGATGGCGCCAGGAAATTACTGATGGTGCCAAGTTGATGTGGAAGCAGACTGTCCTTGTGCGTGGTGAATGACCAGCCCGTTGGGAACCCCAAGAGGAAGGTATGATGAGTGTAGCGGCTAGTTTTCCCTCAGTTAAGATACCAAGGTTTATCGATCAGGAGAAGAGAGACAGCGATGACTGAAGGTGATGCGGAACCTGCACACACACAACCAAGTACTTTGTTTCCAACTTGCGATGAGGTTGTCAATCTCACCGGTTTGCTTGAAACAAAGGTTATGAGCGTATCGAGTGGAAAACAATATAGTATGCGAGTAAAATAAACAGTACGAGTAAAGTAAACAGGTGATAACAATATGATGTAAATTGGACCGGGGTCCACAGTTCACTAGTGGTGTCTCTCCATAGATAAAATAACACATGCTGGGTAAACAAATTACAGTTGGGCAATTGATAGAATAAAGATAAACGTGATATGTCAAGAAGATCACTATGAGATTTACTCTGGGCATTACAACAAAATACATAGACCGCCATCCAACTGCATCTATGACTAATAATCCACTCCCGAGGATATCAATCCGAACACCCTAGAAGTATTAAGTTGCGAACAACAGATAATTGCATTAAGCAAAGTGTGTAATGTAAACAAAGCATATACCCTTGAGTATATGAATGTTGTTTTCTCCCTAGTAGCAACAACACATCTACCACCTTAGAGGTTTCTGTCACTCCCCCAGGTGAAATAGAGGCATGAACCCACTATCGAGCATAAATACCCCCTCTTGGAGTCACTAGCAACTACTCGGCCAAGATAGCCACTAACAACGGAGAGCATGCAAGATCATAAACAACATAGAGATAACAAAAGATATAATTCAGTACAGCAACTTAATCATAAACACCAATATTCATCGGATCTCAACAAACCAAACATGTAGAATTACATAACGGTGATCTCAATCATGTAGGGCAGCTCATGAGATCTAAACATGAAGCACATGGTGGAGGAGACAACCATTTAGCTACTGCTATGGACCCATAGTCCAAGGTAGACTACTCACTCATCGCTCCGGAGGCAAGCATGGCGATGAAGAAGACCTCCGGTGGCGATTCCCCTCTCCGGCAGGGTGCCGAGAAGAGCTTCTGGACCCTCCCGATCTTCGGGTCGACGGTGGCGGTGGATCGCGATGTGATCTGGAAATCTGATCGGGTCCTTAGGTTTTTTCCGTCGGGGGGTCTTTATAGGCGAAGGGGCGTCGTCAGAGGGGGAGCCAGGCGCCCTCACGCGGGGCCCGCGCGGCCAGGGGGCTGGTGCGCCGCCCCTGCGTGTGGGGCCCTGGTGGCCCCCCTCCTACTCCTCTTCGGATCTCTGGAAGCTTCCGGGTAAAATAAAACTTCAGGATGTGGTTTCGTCCAATTCCGAGAATATTTCCTGTGTATCACTCTGAAATACAAAAACAGCAGAAAACAGGGAACTGGCACTGTGGCACTTCGTTAATAGGTTAGTTCCGGAAAATGCATAAAAGTGCCACTAAGTGTAACGAAACAATAGGCAAATGGTGTAAAAACAAGCATGAAGCATCAAAAATTATAGATACGTTTGAGACGTATCAGGACTTCACAGTCTTCTCCTTCCACACATAATACCTTTAAACAAGAAGCTTCCTTGTGTTCCCAACACAATTGTAGCGATTTCGAACATCAGGCAACACGTTACATTATTATGAGATGAAAAAATAGGAAATATTTTAAAATTGTAATGCAAATGTTGTAGGTATTTTCGTATTTTATGTATATTTAATTGTGGAAAATGTAAATGGTAGTGTAGTGATGTAAAAGTGTGTTCTTATGATAAAAGAGGACCGGGTTTATGGGTTCATTTGACTACTCACTCATAAATATGGTTGTTTGACTATAGCTTTTTTGAAATAAGATAATTTTGATGCTACTTTTGTGTAGTGTTTGATTCATATTCATATGTACATCACGTCTTAATAAAAAATGATGCGACACATCTTCGTAATACTTCTGCAAGCAAGTGGGTTGTTCACATGTTCATAATTAAATGGTTGCACTTTTAATGACAACACTGAGTATATTGAATTAAGTGCTGACATGATGTTGAATAACCTATGCACTACCTAGAACAAACGAGGCCATTTTTACTACCACCAGACGAGTCTATAGTACTAACCATCGCATTATCCCTAGTAAGACATAGTAAGGTAATGACCACATTAGTAACCAAATTTTTCATCAATATTCAGTTGCTACCACAAGTTTACTTCATCTAATGCACATGTTTCCCCTCTCGCGCCCTAACATACTAGTTTGATCAGAAAATATATACTAGTACAATAATGGGGTGATAATATGTATCTAAGAATACATCAAACACTAATTAAAATTCCATATCATAACTCATCTGATATCAAAGGATCTTTTTTTTGCGTATTCTGATATCAAAGGATCCACCACCACATGTAATTACAAATACAACCATAAGTACGTACGACAAATCATATGGTTTCGAAGCATGATAGCACAAAGAAATTGATATATCAAGCTACTGCCACAAACTCATATCCCTAAGTGGACTACTTCCGCCTCATCATGACGATGACGGCGAAGACGTTGGAGAGATTAGAGCTGCGACCAGGGACAACCCTGTCAGCGTTTCCCCCGTAATCCGTGATAACGGTGAAATTTCTATATGTTATTTCTCTATTTTGATTATGGTGTTGTCTCTCTTTTGAAATCACAAAACATGACTTCTATAGTCGATTATAGGTCAATAAAAGAGACACGGGTTAAATCAGCGACAACTAATATAGAGCAGAAGTAGTATGTTTTTGTTATTATTTACATTGGCTAAAAGCTACTACGATTTTGTATCGCTTCAAAAATCGGTGTTAAGCTTCCTATTTTATAAAAAATACTCCATTTGTTTACTATTATAAGACCTCTTAGTATCTAGACGTATTTTGGTATGTATGTTCACTCTTTTCCATCTATATCTAGTCCATATTGAAATATCTAAAATATTTGGTAAGAGTGAATGCTTGGAGTGTAGTTTTACACCACTACATTTTGCGTTTACCCAATCATAATATACATCATCTGTCAACCTATAGGATCGGAACAAAGCACCGTCTACACATATATTGACGGACAGGGAGACTATAGCGAGATCTGTAGTCACCTAAGCACAAAAGGCTCTCGCAAAAAAATCAAACACGAATTATTTATTCGGCACATAATAGAAAAATATGAAGAATAAGAAATAATACTAGTCCATATTGAAATATCTAAAATATTTGGTAAGAGTGAATGCTTGGAGTGTAGTTTTACACCACTACATTTTGCGTTTACCCAATCATAATATACATCATCTGTCAACCTATAGGATCGGAACAAAGCACCGTCTACACATATATTGACGAACACGGAGACTATAGCGAGATCTGTAGTCACCTAAGCACAAAAGGCTCTCGCAAAAAAATCAAACACGAATTATTTATTTGGCACATAATAGAAAAATATGAAGAATAAGAAATATAGAAAAGCCAAAATGAAAAAAGTATATAGAGTATAAGAAAATTGAAAATAATAAATAAAAACAAAATTTCAGATGAATAAGAAAAAAGGTGTGTCTAGGGCTCTTTCTACTGAGCAATAGCTTATGGCTCAGTAGAATGATATCATCATATCTCAGTTGCAATTCATTATTAGCACGAATTATAAAGCAATCCAACGGTTTGGATGTATGGTTCCTAGTTGCAACATCACTTGTAACTAAAAAAACTCAGTTGCAACTCAACTTGTAACTCAATTGCACGAATCACGATATAAATCTAATGATCTAAAATTCTACTGAGCCATAAGCTATTTCTCAGTGTAATGAGAAATATCAAAACCGTAAGAAAAATGAAACAGAAAGGAGCCTTTGAAAAAAGAGAGAGAAGAAACCGGAAAATCGAAAAAGAAAGGAAACCTTACTTAGGCCTCGCGAAGCGTCTACTATTGTCCAGCCAAAGTGGATCTTATCTGTTAGTCAAGCCCAAGTTATAGCTGGGTCTACAGCTAACAGAAATGAATAAAGCCCGTGTTATGTACTACCGGGCCAAACGGGCCTCCAGCATTCCGAAGAGCCCGAATGGGGTTCCCCTCATCAGATCCGTCCATCCACCCGGCAGCCCCTCGCGACCGCACGATCGAGTGGAAACCCTCGAAGCGTACTATATAAAGAGCCCCTCGCCTCGGTAGGGTTTCCTCTCGCGCCCAAGAAGCCCCGACGCTCAAGCCGCCGAACGCAGCAGCGCCGCCACTCCACCAGCAGCGGCAACCATGGCGGTCGGCAAGAACAAGCGCATCTCCAAGGGGAGGAAGGGTAGCAAGAAGAAGGCGTGAGTGCCTCCCCCTGTTCCCCCGCTCGTTCTCTGCAGTATCTCGATCTCGGATCCGTTCCCCCTGTTCTCTTGTTCATCGTGCGCTGATGCAGTTCCTTGCTTGGTTTTCTTGTGATCTTGCAGCGTCGACCCATTTACCAAGAAGCAATGGTATGACATCAAGGCGCCGCTGATTTTCAGCACCCGCAACATCGGGAAGACTCTCGTGTCCAGGACCCAGGGTACCAAGGTATGCTCCCCTCGTCCTTGCACTTACGCGTGCGGTGTTCTCTGTTAATGCGGCCTGTTAAGATTAGCTGTCTAATCATTTACCTGCTCGCTTACGATGTGTGGATGGTGATGTGGTCGTTTGGACATGTAGTCGATTCCACCGGTGTCTATTTTGTTACACAGATAGTATGCATGATTTAGGCCTCTGATGTTCGTATTCATGTGTTACAGCACATGTGGACCTTTCTGTACCATTAAGGTTAAGACATCAAGTGAATGGTGTGCAGCTTTTTAATGCTATCCTTTCTAGTTAGACACGCTATTGCTGAACCCACTGATAGTTGTGAGCTGTTACCTGTGCTGATTTCTTAGATAGTGAAACAATAAGCTCCTATCAGGACTGGGTTTATGCTGCCCACTCTCTAAGAAATCAAATCGTGCTTATTGTTTCACTCTCGTTCATTTTGGCTACACTTATTGATAAACTAGCACCCAGTCCTGATAGGTGTCAGCGTTAGTCGATTGAGCGGTGTACTGATTGATCATTGCAATTGGAGGTTTTTATGCATCTGTTGTTGGGGTAGCAATATGTAGGTGATAGATGTCAAGTCGTCTGCATATCCTGGAAACATTACACCTATTCCTTTTGGCTTAGTTTGTGTTGCAGTACTTGTTCAATGCTCTCTGTTCTTGAATTCTGGACATCAATATCTGATTGCTTATCCTTATTTTTGTTTCAGATTGCCTCTGAGGGGCTTAAGCATCGTGTTTTTGAAGTATCCCTAGCTGATCTTAACAATGATGAGGACCAGGCCTACAGGAAGATCAGACTCCGTGCTGAGGATGTTCAAGGAATGAATGTCCTTACAAACTTCTGGGTAATGATCTCTCTACTTCCATAGTTTGCACTGTTGCTGCTGTTTTTGTAATATGTTTTGCTAACAAGTTCCTTGTTCTTCACAGGGCATGGACTTCACTACTGACAAGCTCAGGTCTCTTGTGAGGAAATGGCAGTCTCTGATTGAGGCTCATGTGGATGTGAAGACTACTGACAACTACATGCTCCGCATGTTCTGCATTGGCTTCACCAAGAGACGCCCTAACCAGGTGAAGCGCACTTGCTACGCCCAGGCCAGCCAGATCCGCCAGGTAAATTGATTTACTCCTGTCATCGTTTTGTGTATCACTGTTTGACAATTATGGAGCTCCTTATTTACTCATTTCAATTGTTTCTTGCTTATAGATCCGCCGCAAGATGGTTGAGATCATGGTGAACCAGGCGGCCAGCTGTGACCTCAAGGAGCTGGTGCTGAAGTTCATCCCTGAGGTGATTGGAAAGGAGATTGAGAAGTCGACAGCCAGCATCTTCCCCCTCCAGAACGTGTATGTCCGCAAGGTGAAGATCTTGAAGGCACCCAAGTTCGACCTGGGCAAGCTCATGGAGGTAACGCTCTCCTAGCACAACATTCACTGTTTCAATGCAATGCTGCTCTCCCATGCATATGAAAGTTTGTATGGACTTCTGTTGCCCATTCCAGGTGCACGGTGACTACAAGGAGGATGTTGGTACGAAGGTGGACAGGCCTGCTGATGGAGACGAGGTCATCCCCGGTGCTGAGGAGGTTGCTGCTGCTGAGTAGAGCTAGTCCCGACCTGTTTTGCTGCTTCATATTTAGAACATGATATATGTACCACCACCCTTAGGTGGTTCTCGTGAACTTCCGTAGTCAGTTTTGATGGCTGATATTTCCTGAGTACTCTGTCGACATTCCTAGCCAGCTATCTGCCTTGTCTTGTTTGTGATTTTTCTGGATGGAGGTTATGATCGTTCAAACTAAATGTTCAGTAATTTCCTGTTTAGTGTTCAAAGCAATATCCTCAGCTGTTGTTAGAGATTGAAGTCCTGCGGTGTTCTAACGCAGTTGCTGTAGGTCGCTGTGAGGCTGGTAGTGCGACGACCGTTAGGCGTTAATAATTACTCGAATGGCCCTTAAGCTTTAGCTAAAGGTCTTCGTCTTCTAAGTTTCACCAAGTTTATATAAAAAATATTAATATCTACAAGTTTGACTAAGTTTATATAAATTTGGCGGGAGAGTTTTTTGTCTGAATCCTCTTATAATTATGTTGTCAACTAGCTTTCTAGCTCAAACTCTCATGCATTATCTGAAATAAATAGAAGAACTCGTTAAACAAAATGAGATGAAGAAGACACTAGATTGTGAAGATGCAAAGATGGAACCGAAAAATTGTGGAACTGGAATGTGATTTTTTTTAAATAAAAAAGCGGCGCCTTTTATTAAGAGTTCAACATAGATACATCATCTATTACATCATGCAAAACTGATGGTGAAGGATCACCATCCCAAAGAAAAAAATTATTTGAATTAAAACTAAGTCTACCTAGTTATGCGCGGCTTTGTTTGCTTCTCTTGGACAATGCTGAAAAGACACCAAATCAATTCTTTGAGCTATTTCAAAGCAGACCAAAGATCAACCTCACTTATATCAATTTCAGGCTATCAGACTCCACAATTGCTGGTGTGTACCCCATTATTTCAAGAACTTGCAACCCGTACTTCAAAGCCGAGGCCTTAGCCGTCGCTGCATTTGGGATGTTCGTCACTGGTCGAGCACCACCAGCTATTGCTTCCCCTCTTGAGTCTCGGATCACTGCTGCAACAGCACCTCCTCCATGTGGAAAGAAAGCCGCATCCGCATTGAGTTTATAGTGTCTTGAAGGGGGCTTGCTCCAACCAATCTCAAGTGGTGTAGCCTTTGAAGATACAGATCCATAGTTTAAGGTTAGAGCATGAACTGAAAAAGCCAAACTCACCGGAGATGCAACTCTTTCTCCCTTCACCGCCTCACGCCTTTGCCACCAGATATACCAAGCTGCCACTAAGATTGTTTCTTGCAGTCCTAGTTGTCCAAGTACAGGGGATTTTCTCCTCGGGTTTCGCAGGATTTCTTCTAATACAGTAGACCCCGATCGATCAACTCTTGTTGCTTGCGAGATCACCTCCTTTAGACCCAAAGCTTTCCAAACTGATTGTGCTCGTTTACATTTGAACATCAGATGATAAATATCTTTGCATTCTTGCATGCATATAGGACATTGCGGAGAAACCTTGATATGCCTGGACGCCAGCACTCCAACCCCTTGGATCAGACCATGAAGCGCTCTCCAACCAATTTTTTTAATTTTTGATGGAATATTCAATTTCCAAATAATTTCCCATTCGGGGTTTTGGGTAGAGGCACCTTGGCCATCTCTTCTTCGTAGTCTGCCTCCATACTGATGCTCCCATTCTGAATAATATGCAGACCTAACAGAGAAAGTGAAAGATTTGGTTTTGTGTCATGCCACAAAATCTTCCTCTAGGTTCTGACTCAGTGGTATTTCCAGAACTTTTTGAGCATCCAAAGGATTAAAAATATCCCAAATTATGGCTTCATCCCATTCACCCGAAATAGGATCAATTAGCTCACTAACTTTTTTGAAAATGACATGCCCATGCAGTGTATCAATTTCCCTCGATGGCATCCCCAGCACCCAATGGTCTTTCCATATATCAATATTTTGGCCATTGCCAACTCTCCAGATATGTCCTCTTTTAAACGTTTGGAGACCACTTATTATACTTTGCCAAGTAAATGAGGAGCCTTTTTTTGGACCGGTATTTAAAAGGTTTCCATCCGGATAATACTTGGCACGTAAAACTTGAGCACATAGAGAATTCGGGTTACATAGAAACCTCCAGATTTGTTTTGCAAGCATTGCCAAATTAAAAGCATGCAAATCACGAAAACCCATACCCATCTTTTTTTGGAGTACACATTCTCCACCAAGCAGACCTATGCATTTTCTTTTGGGTCTCCGTATCTCCCCACCAAAAGACAGCCATTGCATCAGTAATCTCTTTACATATAATCTTTGGTATCTTAAAAACCCCCCATTGCAAAAACAGGAATAGCCTGAATAACCGCCTTCAAAAGAATCTCCTTTGCTCCCATGGACATGAGCTTTTCCTTCCATCCATTAAGTCTGATTATGATTCTTTCCAGCAAGTACATAAAATCATCGAGCGTTTCAAATACATGCGTGGGATTGACCAGTGCAAGAAGAAGATGCACGGGAAAGACTACATCCGTGAGCGCATCGGCAAGGTGCAGGAGCAGTTGAGCTAAGTAGGAGCACGACAACCACCAGGGCGAGGCCACACTCCTCCAGAACGCCATGCTTGGCTGCCGCCCGAACCTCGATGGCCTTACCGCCAACGAGCTCTCAGTATAGGCTCGACGACTGCGAACCTTATCAAGAAGATCAAGGAGCAGTTACACAAGGCGGAGCGCGAGACCGCACTCCTCCACGACACCATGGTCGTCTGCCGTGCGAACCTAGATGACCTTACCATCGAGTAACTCATCAGAATAAGCCAGACTATCAAGACGATCAAGGACTGCATTGCATACCACAGACCACGGTGGTAGCATGCTGTAGTTTAGGACAAGATCGCCTAATCATACGAGTTTCATGACGTGGACTGCATTTTTCTGAGCTATGAAAACCGCCTGGCCGAAAGCTAAGATCAGGCTTGCAGCCTTGCAGCATATCCCTTTCATACATTTATGCTTTTTCAATAGAACAAAATCTGTAAGGATGCTCAAGGTTGCAACACCAAGTGAAATGGATATACCTACATTCACATAATTTACCATTTATGCTTCTCTTCCAAAAACAAAATTGGCAAGGATGTCCATCTAAGGAAATGGGTAGACTACATTCACATAATTTACCGGATGGAGAGAAAGGACGCAATGCGAAGGCACAATCTCTACAGCAAAACCTGTCTATTTGGCAAGGGCGCAAGGCAACGGATTTTTCTCGATAGCTGGCAAGGCAGCGGGTTTCTAATGCAGCAAGATGGGGAGTTGCTCGGAGAAGCCCTGAATCGGCGACAGCTCTCGGAGCTCGTAAGCTGCCTTGAAGCAGTCTGCAGCCTCAAGGGGCAATCCTTCAGATTTCAAGACAAGTCCAAGCCCCAGCCAGGCTTGATGGTTTGTTGGCTCTACGCGGATGGCGCCGCGCAGGAAAGTTCTCGCGATGGGCAATGAGTTCCCTCCAAGATTTCTTAGAATTCCAGCCATACAAACCATGCTAGGGACATAATCTGGATTGATGGAGAGGGCAAATGAGAATGCCGCGAGGGCTTCTTGGTGCAAGGACTGAGCCTCCAGTATAAGGCCTGGAAAGGTATACCACATGTTAACACTTCTCTAAATCAAAGTGCAGAATGAACAATACAAACTGTACCAATTGATTAACAATATGATGACAATAATCAACATAGACAGGCCCTTGGCTATCCATTAAGAAATGGAAATACTATCACATTTTATTTGCTACTCACATGCAATGTCACTATGTTCGTAGCCCGCAAATATGCAAATAATGTTGACTTGATATATATGGTGATTAATGTAGATAAAATATCTTATCTCCTTTTACTTTCAGTCATTTTTGCTGTTGCTGAGAGCATGACAAGTTCTTAATGTTCGGTTAGTGTTGATAACAGAAACTTTAACTCAAGCACACCCAGCTATAATATCAACCTCAAACTATGTGACCGAGCCAAAGGTCAAAGATGATTGTAAATAAGTACCATAAACTTTAAGACTCTTAATATTGCAGCGTTAGCTCAATAGTTTAATCATCATCAAGTGTAGGCAGGGGCGGAGGCAGGATTAGAGCTCAAGGGGGGCCTGCCAAGCTGGTTATCAAGCATATGACCACAAAATCAACACTAAAACTGACTTTATAACTGAGTGTAGGGTGACGTCATGTGGCATGTAAATCTGAGGCTGACAAAGTTGGATTTCTCTTCTCTTTTGAGTGAGGAGGCAAAGTTGCTGTTCATAGCATGTTAAATTGTAGGCTGTAGCCTGTGTAGTGTGTACCGGACTACAGATGGAGTTGTTTTGGTAAAAAAGCTTGTCCTGATTATTTGGATTGGTAAAGTTTAGATGCCAAAACTTCGGTATGGAGATATTTTGGTAAAAGTTGGTTGGTCCTGGGTGGATGAACGAACTTTTTTTATTCAATTATTAAATCTGGTAAAACCTTCTATGTTAGGAAAGCAGCTTAGTACAATGAAGCATCTGGAACAAGGCCTCATGTGGAGCCCAATCAGCCACAAATGATAGCAGAGTTAAAGTAGGCAAGGATATTCACCTTTGACATGCCAGCACTTTGGATAGAAGGAATCGATAGATTTGGCTTTGTCAAGACAGATGCTTGAATCATGCCATGCTTCAAGCTTTGCGTATATTGAGGCCAAATCTAACCAGGCTTCCATCTCTAAGTTATGTAGGGATTTAACCTGTGAGGGACAAGTTAATATTAAGGAAAGAAGGCACGTCATATAATCATTTGAGTTCAAATAAGAAGTGAAAGTGACTGCACCTTATCATATGGGCTCGATTTCCAGACTTCTTTCTTTGCTTCAATGATTGCAAGCAAACTCCTATAAGATTCCACCGCCAACTTGAATTGTCCACGGGAGGCCTGAATTTTTGCTTTTAGCCTCAAAATACCCATTTGATCCTCGTCCTCAGCCTCATCTAGTGCTAAATCTGCTAGCGCTTCGGCTTCTTCTAAATTCTGCTGTGCAGACAACACTAGAATTAATAATTTCCAGGTGCTAACCGAACTTCCTGTCACCAGTTCAAGACATTCCGTTGCACTTTCAATAGCTGCATTCAGTTTGTGCTGCATTGCATTTTCCCAAGCAAGGCTGTACAGTATCTCAGGACTATACTTCGCCATTGCCACAGCATCCTGCAACAACCTCAGAGCATCATCTTGCAATCTCATTTTCTCGGAGTCACAGGTGGAGGATCTAGCAAAAGGTCCATAACAGACACCCAGAAAATGATTTACAACACTGATGAAATGTAGGTCGTGACTTCTGAAAGACTTCATGGCTTGATTTGCAAATTCAATTCCTTCAGAAGCATGCTTTGGGTTCTTACAGCATAGTTTGGCTCCTAAAAGAAGAGATGGAATATGAGGTTTTCCCTTTCTTTGTAATACACGGAAACCATTCCTTATGATGTTTAAGGCACTATCATCCATGCCAGCTGCACTGTAGCAAAGCGCAAGAATGTACCATCTTTCTGATCTGCTATAGGTTCCAGGCAACAACATCTCTAGATACCTGGCCAAGACTTCATAATGACCAGATAATGACAAGGCATATGTCAAATGATTTACAAGGTCAGGATCCCACTTTATTTCTTGAAAGGCTAGCTTTTTGACAAGTACAAACAGTAGTAAAATTGCCTCCTCGATATTATTCTCAGGGGTTACCATGTTCTGTTGCCGACTGAACTCTTGAGTACACTTCACTTCAATACCACAGTACAATAGAGTCACAGCTAAGTCCTTTTGTAAGTTGGCGGATCTTTGAGAATCCAAATTCCAAGGCCTTGCGAGAGCCCTCCGGTATGCAATTATGGCCTCCTCGAAACAACCACTTCTCATGCACAGGTTAGGAAGATATTCCAGAGCCGAGTGGAACATGTCTATCAACTTGCAGTCTTCAGATGTATCTTCAGGAACACCACTTGGCCATGCAGATTCTACAATGTCTATGATGGTTCTGCATTCTTCTGCAGCATCTGTCATGAAGACAACATTGAATCAGAATAAAATTCATACTGGATATGCCAGAGTTAAAATTGAGGCATATGCATATAACTTGTATGACATACACACAGAAGTGGCATATGGCTTTATTCAATACAAAATTACATAGGTTTCTGTTTCTGTTTAATCTTATGAACATTAGAAAAAGGCATGCATAATTAGATTTTTTTTCTTTCGCAGAACTTCTAAAGCCATCGTAGCAATTTCAAGCCATGATACTAAAGTAAAAGGCAAGAGATAATAGAGAGAAAAAAATCCACTCAGTACCTGTCACTCTGTCAAGACTCTCCAAAGATTTTGCTTTAAGCAATATGGCTTCTAGAAGTAAACTTACAGAATGCATTGACATATGCACTAGCATTCCATTCACTTGTGAGGTTTTCCTTCTTGAAGAACGTGGAGAAACTCTAGGCTTGGCACTTTCAGTGATGGCCGTGGTCATTCGTGGTTTCAGGCTTGTTATATCAATTCCTTGAAGGACTTGCAATGCTGCATCAAAATTCCCTCTCTGATATTCCAGTCTACCCAGCAATGCCCGGGCCTCCTGTTATATAATCAGATAAATCTAACAGTGAGCAAATCAGAAAAATAAACAATCTTCCTTGAAGAGAGAGAGATTTAGACAAACCTCATAATTTAGTGAAAGAGTCTCTCTTAAGTCTGATTCCACTTCATTCACTTGGCTATCATCAGGTGTTGCTTCTCGATATCCTGTTTTTGAACAAGAAGCACTTGCTGAGAAGTCCCGGGTCGCAAGAGACTCCGGCGATCGCGGCATCTCTTCAAACTTGGATTGGTCCCCACTGCACGTGCATAACATGATCGCAGCCATTTTCTGCCGCAGGGTAATTTACATAAACAATGTAACTCCCCCTCTCTCTTTTAGGATCTTCCTTGGGGTTAATGGTATTAAATATTCATCAAGTACACCAGAGAACCTGGCAAGGGGAAAATGAATGGTGCTCAGTACACATTGCAATAAGCATGCAGTAATTAGCACAGCATACAGCAAGGGTTAGCTACAAAAGACACAGCATACTACATAAAGAAAAAACCAAATCTTGTAATCTATGTGAAGCTAGGCTTAGCAATTCCATTCCCAGATCCATTATTAAATCATGTCTGAACAATGTTTTCTTCTTGGGTAAACGCAGCACATCAGATAATATAAGCAACTACACGGTTCACCGCTAGTAACTTACTGAAGCTTACAACAGTAAAGCTAGTTCATGTTTACAGCCAAAGAACAATTATACACCAAACTGGACACACCAAACTGGTGATCAACAGGGAAAATATTCAGTAAACCGACACAAATCCTCACGAATATTTAGGAAGGCATATGCATACTTCAGAAAGACGGTTGCAAGTGCAACCTCCCAGAAAGATTACAGTCCAAAACCTCATCTCCTACAAACACCACCACCGTTTTAAGCAACAACATAGCCACACCGAAACTCTACAATCAGACAAAATAAGCAACTACACGGTTCAGTGCTAGCTACTTGTTGAAGTTGACAGCATTACAGCAGTAAGGCTCTTTCAGAGTTACAGCAAAAGTACAATTATACACAACTACAGATGCTAAACAGGTGATCAATACGGCAGGTATTCACTAAAAAAACAGAAAGCCTCATGCATATTTGGGAAGGCATATGCATGCTTCAGGAAAACAGTTGCAAGTGTTAGCTCCCAGAAAGATCACGAGCCCTAAACCTCATCCCCTACTGTCCTAAAAAATTCTACTGTCATTTTCAGCAAGAACATAGCGACACCGAAATTCTACAGGCAGAAACTGAGCAATGCCACCATCCATCACGCATTGCATACATTGGTTCCCTCACAATTCATAAGTATACTACCTCAGAACATTCCTGCTTCTTCAGGAAACGGCGAACAAAAGCAGAATACTAGCAATTCCTCTCACATTCCAGAGGAGTGCAAACACGATTTATTCGCGAACCACACTGCCGAGATAAGAAAACAACTACCATTGTGGTGTCAGCAAATATTCACTGAACCAACAGAAGGCTTCACGAATATCTGAGGAGGCATATGCATGCTTCAGAAAGACAATTGTAAGTGTGAGCTCCCAGAAAGATCACAGTCCAAAACCTCATCTCCTACATATACCACCCCCGTTTTCAGCAACAACATAGCGACTACAAAACTCTACTGGCAACAACCGAGCAATGCTACTATCCATCACGACGCATGCACCGTCCCTCAAAATTCAGTAAACTATTTCCTGCTTCTTCAGGAAATGGCGAACGAAAGCAGAATTCTGGCAATCCCTCTCACGTTCACTAGAAGGGCAGGCACGTACAATTGATTTCGCTATTCTTCAGGAAGACAATTGCAAGTGTTAGCTCCCAGAAACATCACGAGCCCTAAACCTCATGTCCTAATGTCCTACAAATGCCACTATCATTTTCAGCATCAACATAGCGACACCGAAATTGTACAAGCAGCAACTGAGAGATGCCACCATCCATCACGCATTGCATACATTGGTTCCCTCAGAATATTAGTATTGCTACCTCAGAACATTCCTGCTTATTCAGGA
This sequence comes from Dactylis glomerata, assembly GCA_007115705.1. Classification (NCBI taxonomy): domain Eukaryota; kingdom Viridiplantae; phylum Streptophyta; class Magnoliopsida; order Poales; family Poaceae; genus Dactylis; species Dactylis glomerata. The sequence goes on from QXEO01001369.1 coordinate 419,480, forward strand.
AACGGCAAACAAAAGGAGAATTCTAGCAATTCCTCTCACCTTCCCGAGGAGTGCAAACACAATTTATACGAGAACCACACCGCCGAGATAAAAAACACAACTAAAATTGTGGTGTTAGCAAATATTCACTGATCCAACAAAAGGCCTCACGAATATCTGGGAAGTCATATGCATGCTTCAGAAAGACAGTTGCAAGTGTGAGCTCCCAGAAAGACCACACAGTCCAAAACCTCATCTCCTACAAATGCCACCCCCGTTTTCAGCAACAACATTGACACCGAAACTCTAGTACTAGCAACACTGAGCAATGCTACTATCCATCACGACGCATACATCGTCCCTCAAAATTCAGTAAACTATTTCCTGCTTCTTCAGGAAATGGCGAACGAAAGCAGAATTCTGGCAACCCCTCTCACATTCTCATCTCCTACAAACACCACCGCCGTTTTCAGCAACAACATAGCCACACCGAAACTCTACAATCAGACAAAATAAGCAACTACACGGTTCAGTGCTAGCTACTTGTTGAAGCTGACAGCATTACAGCAGTAAGGCTCTTTCAGAGTTACAGCCAAAGAACAATTATACACAACTACAAATACTAAACAGGTGATCAATAGGGCAAGTATTGACTAAACAAACAGAAAGCCTCACGCATAACTGGGAAGGCATATGCATGCTTCAGGAAGACAGTTCCAAGTGTTAGGTCCCAGAAAGATCACAAGCCCTAAGCCTCATCTCCTACTGTCCTACAAATGCCACGATCATTTTCAGTAAGAACATAGCGACACCGAAATTGTACAAGCAGCAACCTAGAAATGCCACCATCCATCACGCATTGCATACACTGGTTCCCTCATAATATTAGTATTGCTACCTCAGAATATTCCTGCTTCTTCAGGAAACAGCGACCGAAAGAAGAATTCTAGCAATTCCTCTCACCTTCCCGAGGAGTGCAAACATAATTTATATGTGAACCACACCGCCGAGATAAAAAACACAACTAAATTTGTGGTGTTAGCAAATATTCACTGATCCAACAGAAGGCCTCACGAATATCTGGGAAGGCATATGCATGCTTCAGAAAGACAGTTGCAAGTGTGAGCTCCCAGAAAGACCACACAGTCCAAAACCTCATCTCCTACAAATGCCACCCCCGTTTTCAGCAACAACATTGACACCGAAACTCTAGTACTAGCAACACTGAGCAATGCTACTATCCATCACGACGCATACATCGTCCCTCAAAATTCAGTAAACTATTTCCTGCTTCTTCAGGAAATGGCGAACGAAAGCAGAATTCTGGCAACCCCTCTCACATTCTCATCTCCTACAAACACCACCGCCGTTTTCAGCAACAACATAGCCACGCCGAAACTCTACAACCAGACAAAATAAGCAACTACACGGTTCAGTAGTAGCTACTTGTTGAAGCTGACAGCATTACAGCAGTAAGGCTCTTTCAGAGTTACAGCCAAAGAACAATTATACACAACTACAAATACTAAACAGGTGATCAATAGGGCAAGTATTCACTAAGCAAACAGAAAGCCTTTCGCATATCTGGGAAGGCATATGCATGCTTCAGGAAGACAGTTCCAAGTGTTAGCTCCAGAAAGATAATGAGCCCTAAGCCTCATCTCCTACTGTCCTACAAACGGCACAATCATTTTCAGCAAGAACATAGCGACACCAAAATTCTACAGGCAGAAAATGAGCAATGCCACCATTCATCACGCATTGCATACAGTGGTTCCCTCACAATTCATAAGTGTACTACCTCAGAACATTCCTGCTTCTTCAGGAAACGGCGAACGAAAGCAGAATTCTAGCAATTCCTCTCACCTTCCCGAGGAGTCCAAACACAATTTATTCGCGAACAACACCGCCGAGATAAGAACACAACTAACATTGTGGTGTTAGCAAATATTCACTGAACCAGCAGAAGGCCTCACGAATATCTGGGAAGGCATATGCATGCTTCAGAAAGACAGTTGCAAGTGTGAGCTCCCAGAAAGATGACAGACCAAAACCTCGTCTACAAATACCACCCCCCTTTTCAGCACCAACATAGACACCGAAACTCTAGTACTAGCAACGGCTGAGCAATGCCACTATCCATCACGCGCATACACTGTACCTCAAAATTCAGTAAACCATTCCTGCGTCTTCAGGAAACGGCGAACGAAAGCAGAATCCTGGCAATCCCTCCCACATTCCCTACCTAGAAGGGCAGGAACGTCCGATCGATTTCGCGTACTTCACTGCTACGATAAGAAAACAACTACTAACATGGTGGTCAGGTGCAGCGCAACAGTGAAATTAAACCCGCGTAAACACCAAATTACCAACTGAAAGTCTGAAACCCCATGATGTTCTGCTTATGCCCTCCTTGGCTGAAGCAAGCAACTCACATTCATCCAAGCGATCGATGTGCTCACCACCAAGTGAGCGGGTCACCCGAGAATTCTACTCGAGAAACAACAGAAGACGCGGGCGCCGATCCTCCGTGCACCACACCGGAACGCTCACGAACGGCAAAACAGCGGCAAGCCCGTAACCACCTCGACGGCGTCCGCGGGAACGGAGCCGCCGAGGCGGCACACCGTCAAGCATGTGGCGCGCAGACGGGGAGCAAAGACACGGAGGAGATGAAGAGGAGGGACGAGGTGGCCCGTACCGTAAAACGGCGGGAAGGATCCTGCCGTCGTGCTTCGCGACCGGCGAACGGGAGAGGAGGCGGAGGTACGACGGAGATGCGACGCGAGGAGGATCTCTCTCTCTCGCCTTCCCTCCTTTTCTCTTTCTGCCTATGCGCCGCTCCCTCGCTGCGGTGGTGGGAATTAGGAAGGCTGGAGAAGGAAGGTAGAGGTGTGCGCTGTTTTTACCGTTTTACCCCCTACTTTTTCCTCTGCGTCAGCCCACCCAGCCTGGCGTGACAACCCAGGTCCAAACTGACTAATGTTCCAGGTACAAGACAACCGCACTGATTAAGGGTTGTTGCTGAGAGATCTAGGGGCGATCAGTGTAAATCTCGAATTTGTCGATGGAAATCGATCTATGAAACTTCGTAACTACAAATCTGCAAGAATCGAACTGTTTCATGCCAAGTTTGTGCAAAAATTCCTGTTAAAATTCCTACATTGCATCTGAATTTGGAGGTTTATGTCCAAGCTAGACAAACAAGATAGGTAGATTTGCCATTACTTCTGAATAATGGAACGGATCAAAGGACAGTTGTATTAAACCGTCTGCGCTCTGCGCTGCCGTGGGAAAGGAAAGGAAGGACTCCGAAGAGCAGAGCAGAGCAGATCCAGAGCCGGCGGCGTGCTGTGCTTTACATTTAAGACGAAACAGGCTTTCGCCCCGCTTTATAAATAAAGCCACAACGGCCGAACCGATACAAGGTGGAGAGGAGAACCTCTTACAAAGCAGATCAAAGATAAAGAAAAGAAAACACGGAAAAACCAAAACTTGCCACCGAAAACATTGAAACGATACCGAGAGGAATCGGGGCTCCACAACGGCGCCCCCAAGAGGGTAACGACGTACACCGCCGCCGAGACCGTGAGGTCAAGGGTTTTCACCCGGAGCCGTAGCATGAGGAGGATGACCACAACGACGCCCCCAAGAGGGTTACGACACCCGCAGGCATCGCCGCCGTTGGCGCAGAGGCGCTGAGCTTTCGCCCGAAAAAATCCTCGCCCCGCTCCCGAGAACTCAGCCGCCAGATGTCTCCGAGTAAGGCCTCCGCACCGCGATCTGGATGCCGCCAAAGCCGAAGCGCTGCCAACATCAGGATCTCCCATCGTCCACTCCACGCCATCCACATGACCGAAGAGAGAAGCCACCACCACCGCCACGTCGCTCGCCGTAAAGTCGACCGCGCAGTCCACCTTCCAGGGCCGCCGCCCCGGCGTCCACGCACTTGAGCCCATGGCCCGACCAACATCACACCACAAGGCTAGCGGATCGAACAAAGTAGGGCAGCACCATAGCCAGCAGCTATCAAGCGGCACGACAGCCTAGGGGAGGGGATCTGCCCTCCACCACCCGAGGTGATCGCCGTCCGGACGCAGTAGTAGGGCTGAAAAGGTCCTGATTAAGGCCGAGCCACCTGCCAGGCCCCGATCCGGTCCTAAAAGCCCTGCCATCGCGATGCTGCGCCCAGGCCACCACCGCCGTCCACCTGCAGCTCTATGCCACACCGTCCCTTGCCACCACCGACCGAACCCGCCATGTTTTGCCGCCTGCAGCCGAGAGCGGCGTCGCCGCCACCTCACTCCTCGTGGGCGAGTCCTTGGCCGAAACCGCAAACCGCCGCAGAGGAGCACCCCAGCCACAACGCCCGAGGACAGGCCGACGTCGTCGCCAACGCCATCCCATCGCCGGTCAAGCCCGTCTGTTGCGGCATCCAAAAACTCGCCTCTGCACGACCATAGAACGCAACCACGACGACCCTCCTGGACCGAGGATGCGAGGAGCACAAATGGAGACGAGCTACTGCAGACAACCAGCAGAGAAGACGCCGGCGCTCGCCCCACCGAAGCCCACCTGGCCAAGGACGGGGCCCGCCTGGCCCAGATCGCGGCCCGCCTGGCCCGACCCGGGCCGCGCCGCCGGACGTCGCCCGCTGCCGCCACCGAGCGCGCCCCCGCTGCTTGTAACAACCCAGAAATTGTAACCCAAGTCCTATTAAATAAAGAGTCAAAAATTGGACCCAAATAAAACTTTTTCTTCAATATTGCATGCATACATGTATTCTCTTTATTTGTATTTCTATGATTTTATGTGTGTTCTTTTGCTTGAGCATTGGTTAAACAATTCTAAGTGAACCAATAGAAACAACTAAGAAAGATATTAGGAACCAAAAGAACCAAAAATAAAAATAGGTAAGAAAGAGATAAAGTTAATATGATCTAGAATCTGTTAATGACTACACCACTTTGAGCCCTTGAATTAAGAAATCTGTAACTCAAATCAGTGTTTGGCCAACTAGTTGAGCTTAACCAAGTTAGGGACTAACTCAACCAATCAAGAGCTACCAAAAATTCAAATTGGAACATCACTAAAACTTGAGCAAAAGTTGGAATCTGAAACAGAGACCATTCCAAATTTGAAATATAAATTTTTGCAAAACTCATTATTTCTCCAGAACAAAAATATGTCTGGGTACCTTATCCAATATGATGAGCACCCAAAGTGGCAAATTTGAAAAATTCGAATTTTGAATTCTTGTAAGCATTTCGTCGAACACTGGCAGCAGAAAATAAAATCAAACCAAACTTCACTGTGGTGCACTGTTCCAGCTCGCTGCAACCCTGTTGCCACGCCTCTGGACGGTGCCCTGGTCGAACCCAGTCCCCTCTGCCCCGACCCAAGCCCTGGAAGAAGGAGGAGAAGAGAAGCCAGCAACCCCGGACCCCCCTCTTCTTCTTCCCAGTAGCCTGCACGTCGGCGACCACCCTGCCCTCGCCAGCGCCGACCCACAGGACCCCGCGGCCGAGACCAACCCCTTCCAGCACGCGAGTAACGCCGACGAGGCCAGTGTCGCCCGTGCACGCCGCCAGCATGTCCTGCGCCGGTCGTTCACTGGACGCGCTCGCCCCCGTCGCTCCGGCCTATAAAAGGCCCCGCCGATCAAACGAAGACACTCACCTCACTCCCAGCTCCCTCCCGGACATCGCCGCTTAGCCCAGCTCGCTCTGGTTCGTCGACGCTCGCCACGCCGGCGAGGTACTGGACGCACGGAGCGCCGCCGCGTTAGACCACCTGGGAGCTCGCCGCCGCAGGGAATCGGAGGAGGAGGAGCACCGCAGCCGATCCCGCACCCCGCCGTCGAGTCCTGCTTCCTCTACGCCACTCCCTCGCCGTCGAACGGTCTTCGCTGCTCGCAGGTGAGCTCCGCCCTTTCTCGTCGAGACGATGACTGGGAGCCGTTAGATCGCAATCCGACGATAACTTACCGATTCGGGTTTTGAATTAGGTCTGACGTCGTGGCCCCACCTGTCAGCACCCTTTTATTTTTCCCAGCCGACGCGAAACGTTTTCTGGGCCAGGCCCGTTCGGGTTTCGTCTGGACTGGGCCTGGCTAGTGAAGTTTCGGTCCGAATCATTTTTAATTAATTCCCGCCCTTTTCTTTTATTTCAAAACTGTTTCAAATGGTATTTTCAAACTTAAATTCCTAGAGTTTTATAAGTCCAAATTTAGCAAATAAATATTCGTTGGAAAGCTTAGAAAATACTCTATCCAATAGTACTGGTTAGATTTCCAAATCAGTTAAGAATAAAAATGGTTATGAATAGTGTGACCCTAGCTTGTTAATTAATGAAAGATTCCTAGAAAATTATTTAAGCGATCAAAAATCATGAAAATAAAAATGTGAACTTACTAATAACCCCTCTTACTGTTAGTCAACACTAATCTACCCCAAACCCTATTAGTGTGATCATTTAACTCCTAACCCAAACCTATTTGTTAGCATAAAATGATAGATCACTAGTGCACACTTAGAATTAATTATCCTCAATGCAATTCACTTAGTGGATCATTCCCACTTGAACTTGCCCTAGTAACCCTAAATCAACCCCAATGCTGCACAAGTGAACCACTTATGCTACTTAGTATAGTAACTAGCTTGCACACTTGAAGAAAAACTTCCCATCCAACACTATAAAAAAATTGCAACATGAATACTTTGGTTAGCAAACAAAGATGTGTGCTTGGTGTGTTGTTAGCTTGGTGAAGTGATGGTGTGTTTTGTGCTTATTCGTTATTAGACGCTAGTGTTGCCGAGGAGGATATTGGAGGGGATTATTATTATCAAGAAGAAGAAGAGAACCCCGGACACTTTGCCAACCAAGGCAAGCCATCTTTTGATTCATACTCCCACTACCTAGTTTTAATATTGCATTCTACTTGTTTTAAGTAAATTGCATGATTGAATTGCTAGAGTAGAATGATAGAAGTAAATTGCATGATTGAATTGCTAGAGTAGAATGGTAGAAGCATATTGATGTCTTGGTTATCAAGAGCATCAAGCTGAGTTTATCCAATCATAGTAGTAGTACTATCACTCAATGTAGTTGCTTAATCGCTAATAAAAGTTGAGGCTATCTCTGGAGGAACCCCATTTGAAAGGTGGTGACTTGACATTGAGACTTGAAATGGGAGATTGCTCCTACATGATGGCTTTATGAAAGAAAATAATCTTGACTAAGAACTATGAAATGTATTTCTCAATTGACCACGAGTGATGTACATGGGTGCCAATTATAACGTACAACCACGTTACCCCTATATGGGAAGGGGCTTAATCCGTAGCTTGTTTATCTTAGTATGGGAGGTCTTGTATTAAAACTTCATGGGAGGACTCCATGGGCGGATACTTCTTGACCAAGTGGATTCCACTAACCCGGTATCCGGGATGGGCAGAACTAGAGGCGCCGGAGCGGGAATTCCGTATCCCGGGCTCTAGGGAAGGATCCTATACTAGGATGAGCAAGTGAAAGGTTTTGTTTGATTATCTGAAAGCCGCATACCTTTGTGTATAGCGAACCGTGGATTTCTCCCGGCAGATGTATCGAATCTTGTGGGTAAAGTGTACCCCTCTGCAGAGGTTTTCAAACTATTCGAATAGCCGAGTCCTCGGTCATGGACGGTTGGCAAACTCTACCTGGCTTTTGTCAAGACAAAAAAAAAATAACTAGGGTGAACTTGGTGAATGACATGAAATTGAATTGACATGACTTGACTTTGATCTTGACACATTGAAGTTCCTCTTTAGAATGAACTTAGAGAACTAAACCTCTTTTCTACAAATGAGCATTCTTGGGAAATAAAACTAGCTTTTGCAAACCAACTTAGTGCTTAGTCCACTATACCCAAACCCTGCATATCTACTTCATCTGTTCATTTATGAGATGGTTTGCGAGTGCATCCAATGTACTCACGGCTGTGTCCCTGGCTATCAACTTGGCCAGACTATGGGGAGGAATACCAGGAGGAAGGGTATGAAGAAGAGTACCAGAACTAAGCTCGTCTCCGTGAGTCGCCAATTGCCTGTAGGGAGAAGGCATGGGCCGAAGACGTTATTTCCGCTGCTATATTGTGTTGTAATATGACTTGGTCTATATGACCATTGTATTTGAATCATCGTATTGTAATGTCTATGGAACTGGTTACCAACTACGTTATGTATATCGCAACAATGATTCTGGGATTGCGGTGGAATACATAACGGGCACTTCGAATTTGTTATCAAATTTGAGGTCGTCACAAGTTGGTATCAGAGCCTAGGTTGACCATAGGAGACCTTAGTTAGAATGGGCGTTAAAACAAAACCTTGATAAAAGAAAGATACAAGAACGGTTGCAAAAATTGCTTAGTCTTTCCTCTCTAGTTACAAAGTTTTATACATACTTCGGTTTTAGCTTACTTAAAATTTTGCACACTTGAGTTGATCACTAACTTGAACTAATTTAAAATTTTGTAGATGGCCCTGGTATTCACTGAGCAGTACCAGTTGGGCCAAGGTGGCAGCCTTTGTTTCGAGCGCGACCTCACCACTTTGACCTTGTTCCTGAACCGTTTGTACCCGGAGTTCAAGGGAGCCGTGCTCAATGAGCACCCGGATGGAGAGCTACGGTGGCTCATCCGAGCTAGTTGCCGTGGCAAGAAGGGAATGTTGGGTTCTCCAAGGGTCAAGTTTGAGCTTGTGGAGAACACTTGGGCCGATGGTTTGGTCCGAGCGATGCAGGAGATGCACGCCCGCTTATGCGGACTGCACGTTGAGGAGGTTCAGGGAGGACGCTTCAAGGACTTTGCTCGGCGTGATGCGGATGGGCGTCCCGCAAACATGCCCGGGCAGAATGAGCCGAGTACCTACATCGACCACATGGACTTCTTGCTGTACTCCACTCAGCAGGAGGCCGACCGTGCCCGTACTAGGGCCAACCTCGAGCACGTTGCACTGGTGGAAGCAAGGAGCACTATCAGGATTCTTGCGAAGGAGCGCAAGAGCCTTCGTCGCCAGCGCGATGAGAAGGAACAGGACCTTGAGGAGTTGAAGGCCAATGTGGCGGAATTAACTGCGTACATTGAGAGTCTTGAGGATCACCTTGGTGAGGAGGAAGGCATTGATCTCCGCAAGGAGGATAATGCCCTCATTAGTGATGAGGATGACTTCATGGAGGACCTCGATGATCCGGAGGATGGTGGTCACAATGGATTCATTGTGAGCGACGAGGAGGAAGACCCCGAGGAGCCCGCTGTTTAGGTCCGAGATCCACGTATTATCTAGCTATGAGTTCCACTTTATGATCACTTCGTGTAGGTGTGAGTTGTATCCCCCTCTCTAGTAGACGAGTCGCAATGGTTTGATGTAAACCATTTGTAATGTGTGAACTCGTATGTATGATATGTTTGATGAGTGAAGAATGAAATTTGAATTTGGCCTCTAAGGCCTTAGTAAAACAAAATTGCATCATCCATGTACCTCTAAATCTTAGCAAATTAGCTTTTCCCTCTTGTCTTACACACCTTATCTTCAGATGCCGCGAGCACCCCCACCCCCGAACCCGGAAATGGCTGAATTGCTAAGGTTGATCATGGAAGACCGGGAAGCAGCCCGAGCTGAGCGCCAAGCCAACTTGGCCACTCTTCAGCAGTTAACCCAGATGGCAACGAGCCACAACAATGGCAATGGCAATGGTGAAGGAGAAAACCATGGCAATGGAGAGCACCGATCCAAGTTAAGGAGTTTCCAGAACACCAACCCTCCTATATTCACTAAGTCTGAAGAGCCCTTAGATGCCGATGATTGGCTTCGTACCATGGAGAACAACTTGGCAGTCGCTGAAGTTGGTGAAAATGAGAAGGTATTGTACACTACCCACTATCTTGCGGGAGCAGCGAGAGCTTGGTGGGACAGCACCCGTGCCATGCAAGCCCCAGGGTATGTGATGCCTTGGGAGGAGTTCAAGAGCAAGTTTAGCAAAGCCCATGTTCCCATGGGATTGGTGAAAAGGATGAGAGATGAGTTCAGAAATTTGAAGCAAGGTTCCATGTCGGTGGTGGATTACCGTGACAAGTTCCTTACCTTGTCTAGATATGCCCCAGATGACACCAACACCACTGAGAAGAAGCAAGAAAGGTTTCTGGATGGACTTCATGATGAGATGCAATGTGTCTTGGTTAGCATTCCTTTTGCCGACCTGGAGTCATTGGTTGACTCTGCCATTCAGATGGAAGGCAAACTCAAGCAAGCTACCGAGAACCGCAAGCGCCGTATGATGTATCAAGGCAACTCGAGCAACTCGCAGAAGCCAAGGGGAAATGCACCAATGAGCTTCACCCCTAGACCAATGAGGCCGTCTGCACCTGCCCCGCGTCCCAACTATCCTAACCGCCCACCCGGCAACAACTTCAACCGTGCACCCCCAAGACCTAGTGGCAACAACTTCAACACCAATACTCCAAGGCCAAATGGCGCCCCTGTGTTACCCAAGCCTGGTGACAAGTCTGGTATTACATGTTATGAGTGTGGACTAAAAGGGCATTACTCCAATGAGTGCCCCAAGAAGCTGAATGATGCATCCAAGACTACTGCTCCTGCTCAGCAACAGCGCCGTGTGGGGAATGGCAAGAACTATCCACCAAGGAATCAGCCTCACTCTCGAGGCCGTCTAAATCATATGAATGTTGAAAAAGCTCAGGAAGCAACCGACGTGGTGCTTGGTATGTTCCCTGTTAACTCAGTTCTTGCAAGGGTTCTGTTTGATTCTGGAGCTTCACACTCATTTGTTACCCAATTATTCGTTGATAAAAGTGGACTTCAACCCACACCCTTGAAAGATGTCATGTCTGTGCAAATTCCCGGGTCAGTAACCAAAGCCAGTTGTACCTGTTTGGCAGTACCCATAGAAATCCATGGGATAGCCTTCTTAGCCGATTTGATAGTGTTGGGAACCAAGGGTTTGGAAGTAGTTCTTGGTATGAATTGGATGTCTTTTCACCAAGGAATTATAGATTGTGCCAAAAAGACCATCACCATGAGGAGTAGTCATGGAGTTTTCGTGAAGCATGTGTCCGTTAAACCCATTCCAATTCCCAGATGTCATAAGAGTATCTCAGGACCGACTTTGGAGCAAGTCCCCATCGTCTGTGAATACCCGGATGTCTTTCCCGATGAGCTACCCGGAATGCCACCGGATCGGGATATTGAGTTTATCATTGAGCTTATCCCCGGAACTGGATCAATAGCCCAACGACCCTATCGTATGAACCCAGCTGAATTAGTTGAATTGAAGAAGCAATTGGATGACCTCTTGAGCAAAGGATTAATTCAACCAAGTTCTTCTGCTTGGAGATCACCCGTTCTGTTTGTGGATAAAAGTGACGGTTCTAGCCGACTGTGCACTGATTATCGCAAGCTTAACGATGTGACCATCAAGAACAAGTATCCTCTCCCGAAGATTGAAGATCTGTTTGACCAATTGACTGGAGCACGAGTATTCTCGAAGATAGATCTTAGAACCGGATACCACCAACTGAAGATCCGTGCAACGGATATCCCCAAAACAGCCTTCACTACCCGATACGGATTGTATGAGTACACCGTAATGTCCTTTGGATTGACCAATGCCCCTGCTTATTTCATGAATCTCATGAATAAGGTTTTTATGGAGTTCCTGGATAAGTTTGTTGTTGTCTTCATTGACGACATTCTTATCTACTCCAAATCCGAAGAAGAGCATGCAACCCATTTGAGATTAATTCTAGAAACCCTAAGAGAGCATCAGCTATATGCTAAGTTCAGTAAATGTGAGTTCTGGTTGAAGGAGGTTGGATTCTTAGGCCATGTGCTGTCAGCAGGAGGAATATCGGTAGATCCCAAGAAGATCAAATCAGTCCTGGAATGGGAAGCCCCTACCACTCCAACGGAAGTTAGAGGTTTTCTCGGATTAGCGGGATATTACCGCAAGTTTGTCGAAGGATTTTCCAGTATGGCCCGTCCGATGACCCAATTATTGAAGAAGGACAAGAAGTTTGAATGGACCCCTAAGTGTGAAGAGAGTTTTCAAGAGCTCAAGAAGCGATTGGTGACCGCCCCTGTCCTAACCATGCCCGATATCACCAAGAATTTTGATGTCTATTGCGACGCTTCCAAACTTGGACTTGGTTGCGTACTGATGCAAGAAGGAAAGGTCATAGCTTACCTCTCTAGGCAGCTTAAACCTCATGAAGAAAATTATCCAACCCATGATCTAGAGTTAGCAGCCGTGGTTCTAGCTTTGAAGACTTGGAGGCATTATTTGATGGGCAACCGCTGTGAGATCTATTCGGACCACAAGAGTTTGAAGTATATTTTCACCCAGAAGGAGTTGAACATGAGGCAACGGAGATGGATAGAGTTGATCAAGGATTATGATCTAGAAACTCACTATCACCCTGGTAAGGCCAATGTAGTGGCCGATGCGTTGAGTAGAAAGCCGTGTTCGTTGAATATGAGGATCAAGGAAGAGCAACCTATGTTGCACCAAGAGTTTGAAAGATTTGGATTGGAGCTAGTCAGTCAAGGATTCCTCGCCAACCTTGAGCTTCAGCCCACCTTGATGAGCCAAATCAAAGAAGCCCAGAAGGGAAATGAGAGTATTGAAGGGATCAAGCGCAGAATTGGTTCCGGCAAGGTGCCAGGATTTGAAGAAGATGATCAAGGAGTTCTTTGGTACAAAGGCCGTATTTGTGTGCCCGCTGACTCAGAATTGAAGGAAGTAATTATGAAGGAAGCCCATGAGACACCTTACTCCATCCACCCTGGTGGAACTAAGATGTACCAAGATTTGAAGGAACAATTTTGGTGGCATGGAATGAAGCGCGAGATTGCATCGTTTATATCCAAGTGTGATATCTGTCAAAGAGTCAAGGCGGAACATCGACGTCCTGCTGGTTTGCTGCAACCTTTGCAAGTTCCGGAATGGAAGTGGGAATCTGTTGGAATGGATTTCATCACTGGATTTCCAAAGTCTAGCCGTGGAAATGACTCTATTTGGGTCATTGTGGATAGACTAACCAAAGTGGCCCACTTTATTCCTGTCAAGACCACTCATCGCTCAGATCAGCTAGCAGATCTGTATCTGTCCAGAATTGTCAGTTTGCATGGAGTTCCTAAAACCATCGTTTCCGATCGAGGAACCCAATTCACCTCGAGATTTTGGAAAAGCTTACATCAAGCTTTGGGAACCAAGTTAGCCTTCAGCACCGCTTACCACCCTCAGACTGATGGACAGACTGAAAGAGTGAATCAAATACTTGAAGATATGTTGAGAGCCTGTGTCCTGGCTTATGGAGCTAAATGGGAAGATTGTCTACCCTTCGCGGAGTTTTCGTATAACAACAGTTATCAAGCCAGTTTGCAAATGGCCCCATTTGAAGCTTTGTACGGAAGAAAATGTCGTACCCCTCTGAATTGGTCAGAAACCGGAGACAGTCAGATTTTTGGACCAGATATGCTGCAAGAGGCCGAGGAGAAAGTTCGCATAATTCGTGAATACCTCAAGGCAGCCCAATCAAGACAAAAGAGTTATGCCGACAAGAGACGTCGAGAACTGACCTTCCAGATTGGAGATTTTGTTTATCTTAAAGTATCACCCCTCAAGGGAATGCAAAGATTCCAAGTAAAAGGAAAGCTTGCCCCAAGATATATTGGACCCTTCAAGATACTAGACCGCAGAGGAGAAGTGTCTTATCAGTTGGAAATGCCCCCTGAATTGTCTGAAGTACACGATGTCTTTCACGTGTCGTTACTTCGGAAATGTCTTGAAGTTCCGGAGAAGCCCGAAGTCTTCAAGAATATTGATCACCGGTCTGTGGACATCAACAAGGACTTGACCTATCGTGAAATGCCTATCCGTATCCTCGAGGAAGCTTATCGAACCACTCGAACCCGAAGCATCAAATTTCTGAAAGTTCAGTGGAGTAATCACACCGAAGAGGAAGCCACTTGGGAACGAGAAGATTACCTTCAGAAAGAATTTCCCCATCTTTTCAGTTCTTAATTAGTGAATCTCGGGGACGAGATTCTTTTTAAGGGGGGAAGATTGTAACAACCCAGAAATTGTAACCCAAGTCCTATTAAATAAAGAGTCAAAAATTGGACCCAAATAAAACTTTTTCTTCAATATTGCATGCATACATGTATTCTCTTTATTTGTATTTCTATGATTTTATGTGTGTTCTTTTGCTTGAGCATTGGTTAAACAATTCTAAGTGAACCAATAGAAACAACTAAGAAAGATATTAGGAACCAAAAGAACCAAAAATAAAAATAGGTAAGAAAGAGATAAAGTTAATATGATCTAGAATCTGTTAATGACTACACCACTTTGAGCCCTTGAATTAAGAAATCTGTAACTCAAATCAGTGTTTGGCCAACTAGTTGAGCTTAACCAAGTTAGGGACTAACTCAACCAATCAAGAGCTACCAAAAATTCAAATTGGAACATCACTAAAACTTGAGCAAAAGTTGGAATCTGAAACAGAGACCATTCCAAATTTGAAATATAAATTTTTGCAAAACTCATTATTTCTCCAGAACAAAAATATGTCTGGGTACCTTATCCAATATGATGAGCACCCAAAGTGGCAAATTTGAAAAATTCGAATTTTGAATTCTTGTAAGCATTTCGTCGAACACTGGCAGCAGAAAATAAAATCAAACCAAACTTCACTGTGGTGCACTGTTCCAGCTCGCTGCAACCCTGTTGCCACGCCTCTGGACGGTGCCCTGGTCGAACCCAGTCCCCTCTGCCCCGACCCAAGCCCTGGAAGAAGGAGGAGAAGAGAAGCCAGCAACCCCGGACCCCCCTCTTCTTCTTCCCAGTAGCCTGCACGTCGGCGACCACCCTGCCCTCGCCAGCGCCGACCCACAGGACCCCGCGGCCGAGACCAACCCCTTCCAGCACGCGAGTAACGCCGACGAGGCCAGTGTCGCCCGTGCACGCCGCCAGCATGTCCTGCGCCGGTCGTTCACTGGACGCGCTCGCCCCCGTCGCTCCGGCCTATAAAAGGCCCCGCCGATCAAACGAAGACACTCACCTCACTCCCAGCTCCCTCCCGGACATCGCCGCTTAGCCCAGCTCGCTCTGGTTCGTCGACGCTCGCCACGCCGGCGAGGTACTGGACGCACGGAGCGCCGCCGCGTTAGACCACCTGGGAGCTCGCCGCCGCAGGGAATCGGAGGAGGAGGAGCACCGCAGCCGATCCCGCACCCCGCCGTCGAGTCCTGCTTCCTCTACGCCACTCCCTCGCCGTCGAACGGTCTTCGCTGCTCGCAGGTGAGCTCCGCCCTTTCTCGTCGAGACGATGACTGGGAGCCGTTAGATCGCAATCCGACGATAACTTACCGATTCGGGTTTTGAATTAGGTCTGACGTCGTGGCCCCACCTGTCAGCACCCTTTTATTTTTCCCAGCCGACGCGAAACGTTTTCTGGGCCAGGCCCGTTCGGGTTTCGTCTGGACTGGGCCTGGCTAGTGAAGTTTCGGTCCGAATCATTTTTAATTAATTCCCGCCCTTTTCTTTTATTTCAAAACTGTTTCAAATGGTATTTTCAAACTTAAATTCCTAGAGTTTTATAAGTCCAAATTTAGCAAATAAATATTCGTTGGAAAGCTTAGAAAATACTCTATCCAATAGTACTGGTTAGATTTCCAAATCAGTTAAGAATAAAAATGGTTATGAATAGTGTGACCCTAGCTTGTTAATTAATGAAAGATTCCTAGAAAATTATTTAAGCGATCAAAAATCATGAAAATAAAAATGTGAACTTACTAATAACCCCTCTTACTGTTAGTCAACACTAATCTACCCCAAACCCTATTAGTGTGATCATTTAACTCCTAACCCAAACCTATTTGTTAGCATAAAATGATAGATCACTAGTGCACACTTAGAATTAATTATCCTCAATGCAATTCACTTAGTGGATCATTCCCACTTGAACTTGCCCTAGTAACCCTAAATCAACCCCAATGCTGCACAAGTGAACCACTTATGCTACTTAGTATAGTAACTAGCTTGCACACTTGAAGAAAAACTTCCCATCCAACACTATAAAAAAATTGCAACATGAATACTTTGGTTAGCAAACAAAGATGTGTGCTTGGTGTGTTGTTAGCTTGGTGAAGTGATGGTGTGTTTTGTGCTTATTCGTTATTAGACGCTAGTGTTGCCGAGGAGGATATTGGAGGGGATTATTATTATCAAGAAGAAGAAGAGAACCCCGGACACTTTGCCAACCAAGGCAAGCCATCTTTTGATTCATACTCCCACTACCTAGTTTTAATATTGCATTCTACTTGTTTTAAGTAAATTGCATGATTGAATTGCTAGAGTAGAATGATAGAAGTAAATTGCATGATTGAATTGCTAGAGTAGAATGGTAGAAGCATATTGATGTCTTGGTTATCAAGAGCATCAAGCTGAGTTTATCCAATCATAGTAGTAGTACTATCACTCAATGTAGTTGCTTAATCGCTAATAAAAGTTGAGGCTATCTCTGGAGGAACCCCATTTGAAAGGTGGTGACTTGACATTGAGACTTGAAATGGGAGATTGCTCCTACATGATGGCTTTATGAAAGAAAATAATCTTGACTAAGAACTATGAAATGTATTTCTCAATTGACCACGAGTGATGTACATGGGTGCCAATTATAACGTACAACCACGTTACCCCTATATGGGAAGGGGCTTAATCCGTAGCTTGTTTATCTTAGTATGGGAGGTCTTGTATTAAAACTTCATGGGAGGACTCCATGGGCGGATACTTCTTGACCAAGTGGATTCCACTAACCCGGTATCCGGGATGGGCAGAACTAGAGGCGCCGGAGCGGGAATTCCGTATCCCGGGCTCTAGGGAAGGATCCTATACTAGGATGAGCAAGTGAAAGGTTTTGTTTGATTATCTGAAAGCCGCATACCTTTGTGTATAGCGAACCGTGGATTTCTCCCGGCAGATGTATCGAATCTTGTGGGTAAAGTGTACCCCTCTGCAGAGGTTTTCAAACTATTCGAATAGCCGAGTCCTCGGTCATGGACGGTTGGCAAACTCTACCTGGCTTTTGTCAAGACAAAAAAAAAATAACTAGGGTGAACTTGGTGAATGACATGAAATTGAATTGACATGACTTGACTTTGATCTTGACACATTGAAGTTCCTCTTTAGAATGAACTTAGAGAACTAAACCTCTTTTCTACAAATGAGCATTCTTGGGAAATAAAACTAGCTTTTGCAAACCAACTTAGTGCTTAGTCCACTATACCCAAACCCTGCATATCTACTTCATCTGTTCATTTATGAGATGGTTTGCGAGTGCATCCAATGTACTCACGGCTGTGTCCCTGGCTATCAACTTGGCCAGACTATGGGGAGGAATACCAGGAGGAAGGGTATGAAGAAGAGTACCAGAACTAAGCTCGTCTCCGTGAGTCGCCAATTGCCTGTAGGGAGAAGGCATGGGCCGAAGACGTTATTTCCGCTGCTATATTGTGTTGTAATATGACTTGGTCTATATGACCATTGTATTTGAATCATCGTATTGTAATGTCTATGGAACTGGTTACCAACTACGTTATGTATATCGCAACAATGATTCTGGGATTGCGGTGGAATACATAACGGGCACTTCGAATTTGTTATCAAATTTGAGGTCGTCACACTGCTCCTGCCCACCTCGGCCAGATGCCGCCGCCGCCGCCACGCCCTGCCGTCGCCGTCGGACCGAGCCCAAGGAGCCGCCTGGGAGCACCGCTGCCGGCCGACGTTGCCCCGCGCAACCGTCCCGAGCAAGCGGGTAGGAGAGAGCCCGCCGCCGCCGGCACCGCGCGGGCTTTGCCCGGCGGCGCTCGCCGGCGGCGGCGGGGAGGGGAGGGGAGGGAGGTAGGGGGAGGAGGCGGCCAGGGTTCGGCCCCTGCGTCGCCCGCGGGGAGCGAGCGCAGGAGCGGGGGGGTTTTTTTTTCCAAAGTCCTTCGCCGTGCTGTGCTTTACATTGACAAAAGAATCCGCAGGAAGGAGAAGCTGAGCGTGCCAGTCCACTTCCAGTGATCACTGCCATGATCGACTGCAGCAGCTCGAGCTCCAGCTCCAAGGACTGCATCAGTCAGTCTAGGGCGTCTAGGCTTTTTGACATTTTCGACCCCCTTCCAGACCTGTCTCCCCCTGCTCTACAGCCACCGCCCACCTCAGCACAGCGACGGAGTACTGGCCTCCGCTCTCGCAGTGCAGTCGCAATCTTGTCATGTTCCTCTTCCGATCTCTTAATTGCTGAGGTGATGACCACACTGCTAGTCATGTGACATCTTGTTCCCCCCCGGGATGAGATGAGAGTTACAGGTCACGGAGGACACATGTCGAATTGCTCGCAAAAATGTGTATGCTAGTAATTCGTAGTACTCCTACGAAGCATGGAAGGCAAGAATCCTATGTTGATCCCAAACAAGCGTCTTCTGATTTTCTCTCCTCTGGAGGAAGTATCTTTCTTGTTAGGAGTGCATGTTTGTGCCATATCATTAGGGTGATCCCTAGCTCTAGGTACTGCATGTTTGGTGTCGTGGTGTTAGCAAACGGCGAGGGCTAACCACAGAGTGTCATTGCAAGGTAACGGTGGTTTAAGGCTGCTTGATTGGCGGTGCTCTCGTACAATTAGTTAGGCAGAAAAGACGGCCATTTAAGCAGCAGCCGGTGGTGTACTACCACCTAAGGCTAGCTGCCAGGCTACAGCCATCAAGGTGCACTCTAAATTTTTATTTACTATATTAATAAAATTGTAGGAGTAGTACACTCTACCATCACATCACATGCATTGCTGACCTGCTTTCGCCAGACAACGCATAGTAGTAGGGTACCAGAAAACCTTGGCTCTATTCACACCTGCCTGTTGTTGGACCAACGCAACACCAGAGGGGAAACGAAACGGACACCGGCAAGCAAGAGATGCAGATGACAAGAAAACCGAGAGCAGCATCAGAGCCAACTAGATGAAGAAAAATGGAGGTGAAGAATACATCATATATTGGCAAGAGGACCACCCAAGGTTCCCAAGAGCTGTGCTGTTTTTATTGTTTAAACATAGGTTCGGCCAAATACAAGCCAGAACCATCAAGGATGAGATTCCCATGGGGACAAACGCTGTTTGCTTTGCTGCTCAGCTGACCTCGAAGCAGCCTTCTGGTGAGTGGTGATCGAAAATGACTTGTCGTTTAAAGTTAACGGGCCAACCCAGTACATCAGTACTGTCCACAGTCGACCCCCAAAATAACGGCTAGGAAAACTTCAACCATGTCTTCCTTTTCGTGGATAGCTAACAAAACTTCTGTAGTTCTGTATCCTCTGAGCCCACAGATATCAAATGCAAAAATAGTGGTTTAACTGTTGCGAGAGAATACAGATGCAATAGTTGTAGACTCCTTCAGAATCAGCAGGAACATGAGATTAAGCACACAATGCAGGTAAAAGCTTTAGTGGACTTCAGTCCTGCTATAACCTCATCTTCTTTGGCTTTATCCGCTTTGTGGCCATGTAAGTCACGGCGGCAGAAAGAGTGTACCTAATGACAGCAAAAGATAAAATTGTTAACAAAATGACAACAAGAAATCGGAAATACACAGATGGGCATGGGTTCACCAGAACCCGACTTTCAAAATCAGCAAAATTTCATACTTCTAAGTTCCAGAAAGTTCTGAAACAAATCATGCACATACATATTGGCTTGAATCTTATCCGTCGTATGTGGCGCCCACAAAAAAGAGAAATCGGGAACTTGCATAGTAAAATCCCGGTTCATCAGGTACATTGTATTTTTAATGAGTTACATACTTTTGAATTTAAGTTTCAAACTTGGCACGCATATACCTGCATACACACTCTACATGAATGATTTATGGTGTATTTTTCTTATTTTTTTTTAGTAAATTTTCAATTTTAATGTTCATCCGTGATCAGGAGTACCCATTTTCTAAAAATGCACTCACATAAGAAACTACAGAACTAGAATCAATGCCATGCACTTCTCCGCTTTTTTGAGATGTTGCGGTTCTAGACTGGGCAACTTAAAGAGAGTTCATAATTATAAGTTTATAACCCATTTTATGTGTTCCTCATATATATCCTCCGATTTCTGCAACTCATTTTTCGTACACTATTCTATTTTAAAAGAAATATCATAGATTCCGGTGCTTCAGTTAAAATGTTATACAGTAGAAGAACGTCCTGTAACTCTATAAGTAAGCACAGCAGTACACTGTTATTACTACAAGTACCACATGCAATGTTGTCAAGTCAAAAGATGACAGCAAGATGGCCGATACAAGATATGTTAGTCCAACCAAGGTTTTTTTTGCTCGAATCCCTGGGCAATGGATAGGCAATTCAAATAAGAGAAGAAAAACAAAAGTAAGTTCTGTATGTTCACCACAAATGTGCTTGGACAGTAAATGTCAACTGTCATGACACGGTAGTGAACTGTCAAACTCAAAGTCATATAATACCACCAATTGGATTTGTGGCTTCGCTATACCTCAAAGCAACTGTATATGTCATATACAACCAGAAATTGCCAACAAAATTTCTTGATAGAAGTCAGGAAGCATAATACCTCTAGTAACAGCAGTCCTAATATATAACTAACACAAAATGGTATGTGCAATATCCTTGATTAGGTCTAGGAGACACTTGGAAACATTGTTATATATCCAGTACAATATTCAGTATACCCAAGTGGAGATAAGGTTGATGAATTGGGGGCACTTACCATGTAACAGTGTATCTCAGATGGTCATCTGGCATCACTGAGTGATGAATCAAAGCCTTGACATCTTTTGGAAGAGGATATGGATTAGTTGCAGAGATATCTTCATTCACATCTTCTATATACATAGTGTTCTCAGGGAGTCCACAAGCGCGTGCAATCATGGGAACATCCACATAAAACCACTGGCCATTCATTGGTTCATTAGCTGGAACAAATATGCTGGGGTTCTCACTTCCTCGGATAACTCCAATAACTCTTACAGGAGGCTTGACAGGTTTTTCAATCTGTAAAAAATAAGATACATCAAATTGAGCATGTCTAAATGGTTAAATGAAAATGAATACATCAAACAAGATAAGGATAATATACTCCCTCCATATCACTAAAACTTGACATTTTGACATTGGCAGTCTTTAAGATGTGACCTTGACCACCAATTTATATTGTAATATATGTAAAAACAAGGAAAATTATAAGTTCTAAAAGTACTTTTCGGGACAAATGTATACATGTGATTTCGAAAATCTAAGTAATTAAAATGATATTCTTAGTCAAGGCATGTCCAAAACGTTAAGTTCTAATGATATAGAGGGAGTACTTGGGATTCCTAAATGCATAAAATAAGGTGATGACAACCATGGTGGTTTTTATATGTACAGTATATGATTTCAGCATGTTTCACTCTAATTTGGCATAAGCGTCAACGAGCAAATCACTTTCATACTCAATATTCTAGTGTCCATACATATCTGCATTTATGGTGATGAAAAGCAGGTCAGGAAAATTATACATAGAAGTTGTTTTAAAGTGTCACACAACAGAGTTATCATTTACAGAGTTCACAAAAGATGTCACCCGGAGCATATCAATATGTAGAAACACACATGATAACCTGACCAGATGACAGATGAGCAAACATCAACTTGCATATGTACTCCTTCCGGTAATAATTCTTGTCGTGGTTTGTTTTAGTTCAAATTCAACTTGAACTAAAACCACAGCAAGAATTATAGAACAGAGGGAGTAATAGATTACAAACTACGAAAAAGGGGTTGGGGCAATAAATCACCTCTGGAGAAGCTTCAGGCTTCTTAGACCAGAACTTCCACCAAGTACCCTTTTCATCTGTCTTTTCATCAGCTTCTTTCACATCTAAAGTTTCACCAAAGTCCTGCTGATCTTGTATGTTTTTTTCACGCCAGCCACGAGGAACCCACCCTCTATTCACAAGGATAGGTAACTGCAAGCTGACAAAATATTTCTTAGAAACATAATTTTTTTGTAAATTGGGAAATGGTGAGACATAATCATTTGTTTCTATGGTAAAGACACTCAAGATACCATCAGATATTTCTAATTTATTGTGACAAAATGTGTGGAAGATAAAGCCCACCCAGTCTAAGATAATGAAGTTGCAGCTTGATTGCTCATAACTCTGCAGATACTGATCCTAGCATGGATATAGGCTTGATAGCATTTGGCACAAGCAAAAGTTCAAATGAAGGCTGCTTTCATATTTTTAAAGTTCAATTTAACATCTATTTGGTCCTCTGACAGGCTTGTATATAGCCTTTTTATTTATATTTAGCAAAAGGTTGTCCAAAAATATGTGGAAGTATAGGACCTACCATACAAAAACAATTTCCTACTCTTTTTTTGTCTCTCTCCTTTTGAAACTAGAGTTGCTTTCATAGTGGAACAAAAAACACAAAAAAATGGTCAGGGGAATAGCTAACAAGAATTCCAAGACAAAGATCTATGCTTCACTTATAGGCAATAAAACTCCAGGTATGCAAAACACTATATGTAGATGCAAGCTGCTGTTTTCCACTAGGTTTCTAAGTGATCAGGTTATCTGAACTCAGTGTTCGAATGTTTCGCAAATGAAAATTACAAGCCACTTTCCCTTATATTCAATTTCTCTGAACATATACTACGTAATAGTTAATTTTGCTATTTAGTTCAAGCTTATCCTGCTGATGTCTTTGCCCGGAAAATAAACATGTCGAGCTGCACAAAAAGGCTAATTTAGGCTAAAAGTTTGATAACCACAAACAGCTAAAGTATAAACCTTACTATGGTCTGACTTTGTGGTTATTTGTTCAAATGGAAGTGTAGAACTGAACTAAGATGTTCCTCCAGCGGTGAAAAGGAAATGAACAGTGTGAAGAAACTAAGAGTCTCATTGCAACAGCACAAAGCTGCTTCAAAATTGGTCAGGGTAACAACTAACAAAAGTTTCAAGACAAAGATCTGATGCTTCACTACTGACAATAAAACTCCAGGTATGCAAAACACAATATGTATTTGCAAGCTGCTGTCTTTGACTTGGTTTATTAGTGATCAAGTTATCTGAACTCGGTGTTTGGATATTTTGCAAATAAAAATTACAAGACACTTTCCCTTATATTCAATTTCTCTTAACATATAGTACTACAAAGTACTTAATTTCGTTATTTAGTTCATGCTTTTCCTGCTGATGTCTTTGCCCGGAAAATAAACATGTATGACTGCACAAAGAAGCCAATTTAGGCTAAAAAGTTTGAAAACCACAGACAGCTAAAGTATAAACCTTACTATGGTCTAACTTTGGAAATGGTTATTTATTCAAGTGGAAGTGTAGAACTAACCTAAGATGTTCCTTCAGCGGTGAAAAGGAAATGAACAATGTGAAGAAACAATAATCTCACTGCAACAGCACAATGCTGCTTCAGATAATAATTTACCTGTCAGGCTCAGTCAGCCGAGGTTTCAACGGAGTGATCACATAGTACCCGTTCTCCGTCACGCCAGAGATGCTCCGAGAGCGAGGCCCGATGAACACCGACTTCTCCTCATCGTAATCGCCCTCACACACAATCTTCCGGAACTCCAGCTCAGCCGGATCACGCGAGGCAGCAGAGGAAACGGTCTCGTCCCACGCCACGGGCTCCATCTCCAGCCTCCGCGTCCTGTAATCCAGCATCTCCATCTGAGATGATGGGGCACGAAACAGCAAAGAGTGAGGACTTAGGGTAAGCATACACGAAATGGGGGGAAGGGGGGTTAAGGGGTGAGTGCGATGTGACCTTCTCCTGCCTCCGGAAGAGCTGCCATGTGCCGAGGCCGAAGGTGATGGCGCCGGGGGCGAAGAGGAAGAGCTTCGACCACGCGCTCGCCTCCTTCCCTGCTCCTGCGCGCGGAAACGAATCTGATTAGAACGCGGCCGGGCGGCTTGATTCAGCAGATGCTTTGAAGACATTTCGAGAGGGAGTAAGGGGCAGAGACCTGGGGGAGGCGGTGCGGCGGCGGTCGGAGGTGGCGGCTGGGACGCGTGGGAAGTGCACGGCCGGGAGGGGAGGAGGCGGTGCCCGCTGCCGCGCAGCCGGCGACCAAGGGTTTTGGAGAGCGACGCCGCCATGTTTTGCCTCAACGATTGTGGGGAACCGAGGAGGTGAGGACTCGCCTGTGTGGGCTTGTGGCATAGAATTTGGAATTTGACAGTTTGTGATTCATATTTTCTGAAAAGGCAGAATGGGCCTAGATTGTATACTCTCGATCATAACAGAACCCTCGAAAAATCACAAGTTCCCATTCATATGAAATTCTTACTCCGTCCGTCCATTTTAGTTGTAGCAGTGTCTCAGATTCACATGAATCTATTTTCGCGTGTCTGTTCATTCGTTTCAGGTGTGTGCATTCGTTTCAGCAACAACTAATATGGATCTGAGGGAGTACAATATTCCTTTGTTACGAACAAACCTGAAATTACTACCAGAAAAGGAAGAAAGAAAGACTTTGAAATCTTAATTAATCATACGTCACACCAAACTTGATGCAAGGAAGAAAAACAATGATTCCTTTATGTCTAGTTTTTTTTCCAGCAGCTAGTGGCTGGCAATGTTCAGTACCTTACAGTATCAACATTTTATCATACTCAACAATAAATGTGCACACCATGTTGATTGCGGAGATTCAAATTCACCAGCAAGAGTACGAGTAAAGCCATTTGTAAGTTGTAGGTTTGTAGCATTCTGACAGAGCACCACACGTCCAAATAACAGATGCAGTCTACCAACATATTGCTAAAACAGGTTACAAAATTATGAACATAACCTCCCTGATTAAGACCTCTCACATAATTTACAGCCCCAATGCTAAGCAACATACAAAAATTAGAGAGAGAATCTGGAGCACTTCAAGAGCAATTTTGATCAATTCTTCTTCTTTGAGTGCTTCACGAGCCAGTCAATGACGGAATCAATGTTGGTTGAGTTCTTGCATGATATCATGAAGCAGGCCACTTCTCGGTCAGTCATTGCCTTCAGGCCCCTGAAATTATGCATAGGATTCGTCAAATAGGGTATTCAGTGATGAGTAATTTGTACCAGTTTGTAGTAGCTTCTCTGTGTACTTACATCACTTCTGTGAAACTTTGCTTGGGAAAAGCTTCAGGCTTGTCAATTTTGTTGCCAATGACCAGTAATGGGATACCAGTCAAAGATGGCTTGCTCAGCAGGTCATGGAGCTCACTTTTGGCAATAGCCATGTTCTCCCGATCTGCTGCATCAACAACATACCTGTAGACACAATTGTTTAGAAAATCAGCAGCAATTATTCCATAGTTTATTATATTACAATAGACCTTCAACAAAAACTAATGATCAAGCTTCCCAATAAAACTGATCCAGCTATCTATCATAATATACATATCAAAGTGGGAATGAATTCTAATAGTAGACCGTCCAGCTTGCACGAGCTTTAGCACATATTAACTAAGCAAATTGAAAAGGTCAGGAAAAATAAACAAGCCATCATTGTTTTGTACACAGAATGGCCTATTCAGTAAAAACACGGTGACACAAGGCAAACATGCACTTAGCCTTGCCACCAAAAGAACTATGACAATAAATTTGAGTAAACGAATCTTACAGCTAGTCTTTATACTATTATATAAAACTGAGAATGAATGAGTTTGCGACAATACGGTAAGTCATGGGCCTTAAGGTAATCAAACTGTTCAGAATCAACTTTACATGAAGCAGATGCCGACAAAACATCAATATAAAATATTTCAGTTCCCGAATGTCTACCGATTAAGTTGACTAATATTTCTATTGGGTAAATTTAATATAATTTAGCTGTGTATTTACCAGTATTTAATAAATTCATAAATAATCAAAAAATCTAAAGAAACATGTTTTAATAAGATAATATGCATGTGCAACAAACAACAGCTAAGCATCACAGCTGGTGAGTAACAAGGCAGTGCATTTCTTGACGCAGATTAGTAATATAAGGAAACAAAGAAACATACACAATTGCAGAAACTGCACGGCAGTATCTCTCCCACATGCTCCGAAATCTTGGCTGGCCTCCAAGATCCCACAATTTGATTGTGACATTTCCTTTGGTTACCTTTCTCATATTGAATCCTACCGTAGGAATCATGTCCTCGCTAAAACCTCCTGTCTGCAGAATAGACCGTTCATGATAAATCAACACAACTCCAGTACGTGAATGACAAGAAAGCATCAAACTTACAGCAATGACATTCACAAGCGATGTTTTCCCAGCATTCTGCAGCCCAATTAAGGAAAGCTCCATCTCTTGCTTGAAAAAGAGGCTGTAGAACCAAAAATTGTAAATACTTGAATCAAGCTCCAATCAAGCAAAGATGAGTAAATAATTATGTCTGTCCATTCCTTTTCTAGGTACACAAGTCAAAACTGTGCTCCAGCACTTAATGATACATGTGCAAGGCATCCATTAGATCCAAGCCCCTTATTTATATGTATAGCAAAGCAAAGCCTACCTGGCTGGTAGGTATAAATGAAATAAATTATAGCTATACAGCCTACTGGCAACTCTTTTGCATCCTAATGATTGAGTTTCGAGAAAAGCATTATACTGACCTTGGGCGAATTCTACCGTGGGTAACCTTAATAAAGATTAGCATGCATTGATAAATCATTACAAACTACGCCTTTGGAAATTATTCTGTCATTACTTGCCACGTGTCGTAGCTCTAACTTAATCAGCGTAACGACAAAACGGACAGAATCTACCACACGCCACTTACAAGTAGAACCAGCTTGCTCAGAATTGAATGACTGGAACAGCAAGTTCATTAGAAGTGGAGTTTTGCCATAACCGACAGAATTCGCCACGTGTCAAAGAATGTATAGTTTGAGCAAATCTATAAATGTTGGAAACAATTTTTCTCCTCTAGACAAGATAGAGTCCACGATAAAGTAGGATAACAAAAAATACTGACCATGCCCTGGTCATGAGAAAATGCCAAGCATGATTCCACATTCTGCGCAATATTAGCATGGAACACATTGACCCCTTTTTTTAAAAATAGGGACCAATTCCGTGCCCCTTCATCTCTCGTATCGACGGGCGGGCGTGTTCAAGTAATATTTCGATCGACATGTTGAACCAATAACGTGATCACCATGCTTAGTTCTTACACCTTCAGCCATATGAAGATAGCAAATTCCATAATCTGAACTTTGCTCACGTAAAATAATCAGGAGGCCCATTTTCCTTATGACCACGGGGACTAGATTAAAATACCAGATAACAATATGCTGCTGTTAACCAGCATCACATTCATACAGGTCAAAATTTCCGCCAACCATAGACAGCAACTCGCTAACCGCAAACGAAATATACGGTAACATTGCATCGGTCTACCTTTGCCGCAGCAAGCACCCGATCCAGCAGGTAACCAAGGCATGCTAATCCTAGACCGGCCGGCAGGGAATCCCCAGATCTCCCGCCCACCGACCCCCGCGCCCGTCCCGCAATGCCCAGGGCATCGAACCCGGGAAGCTGAATCCTCCCATCATAGGGCGTGTAGCTGTGGAGCCATACCTGCGGAGCCAGTTGAGGAAGGCCTCCCAGAACCCCATGGCGGCCGCGCGCGCTCCCTCTCCTCCACGAAGAGGAGGAGGCGGTGGAAGGAGGCGACGGGATCGCGAGGCGGGGGAGGATTTGGTGGTGGAGACGGCCGCGCTTGTATTACTTTATCTGGTCTGGAGGCGTGGATGGATGGGGCGGAGCGACAGGGAGGCCGCGAGTATGAGGAGGAGGAAGAAGAGAGGGGAAAGAGAAGGGTATTATTGGCGTCCGCCAATCATACGTTGTCTAGTGGCTGGCACCCGCCACCCGGGCCTCGGCGGGCGGAGCACGGGCCTCCGGGGCCAGGGCCCGTGTCCACGTAACTCATCGTCGCTGACTTCTGAAGCTCAAATACATATTCTGCTCTCTTTTTTTACATATAGGAAGTAGTCTAAAAATAAAAAATACATATTCTGCTACCCTAAAAAAAATACCTATTCTGCTCTATCTTTTCATTAGAATTTTTTTTATTTTTACATATAGGAAGTAGTCTGAGTTAGTTGTGAAGTAAAAAAAAGGGTGTGCTACGTGGATAAACCACGTCGTAACCACGAGTAACTCACGTTACAAAATCAGTGTGGCCATCAGGCCATGGGCGGAGCCAGCATGCAATTAATGGATATACAGAGCATCCTAAAAATTGTATTTTGCTTAAATTTTTTTATTTAGTTAATTAGTTAATGTATAATGTCTACATATTTGAGCTAGACAGAAGTATTCGGTTGCTAAAATTATTGGGTGTATATTTGTACACCCATATACACACATAGCTCCGTCCATGAGTGTGGCAGCTGGAAGTTTTTAAGAAACTATATTGTGAAATGAAACTATGAAAGGGTATTAGACATATGAAACGGAATTTTTTTTGTATATTTAACGGCTAAAATTGGTGATGTGGATAATTAGATGATCGAAAAATGGATGACTCGGGAGAAACATATAGTTTGAAAAAATGTGTAAAGATGACATATCACTAATAATGATATAAAATTAAAAAAATCCGGAGCAAGTCCACGCGATGGATTACATTGATGACTAGTTCAGCTAGGAACTCCCTACCAAACAGTTTGCGAACCTCAATATTGATGCAACATTTCCATGCTCACGATGAGGTTGGGCCGACCGGTGCAACCATCTCCGGTAAAAGAAGATAAATAGTTGTTGTGTCATGTGCTCTTATTCTTCAAAATATTGCCGCCAGGAACCCTCAGCTCTCAGGCCATCTGAGACCACAGTTGATCTGCACCGTCCGATTTAGATGGCCTACTTGATCCTGACCGTCCATTCTCCTTCTATTTTCTTTTTTCACACGCGTCGTTCTAGCCTGTGCTATTGAAAGGTGGGCCAGCTTTGTGCAAGGGCCGCTCGTCAGTGACCGTCCCACGTTTCGTCCTTGGTGCAGATGGAAGGGAGCGGAGAGAGACGCGGTGGCATACTTGTGGTTTTGCGAGTGTACATGGGTAAAATCGTCATTTCAGGTGCCATTTCGTCCTTCCCCTTCCCAGCCCGTGAGCGCGTGGCGGACGGCGAGGCGCCGCCGTACGACATGCTACACCGCGGCCTCCCTGCCTGGACGAGCTGCCCTTGCCAGTCTCGCGCGGGCATGTGAAGGCATGGAGATTAGTCCTGTGGTACCCTAGATCTAGATGCAGCTGCCACAATTTTCTCTTCTCCCGTTTCCCTCCTCCTCTCACCCGCTAGGGTTCCTCAGCCCAGCCGCCGGAGCTGCAGTGGAGGAGGACGGCGCCGCCGGAGCTACTTGCTGCCGGTCGACCCGCGGCACCGCCCGCAGGGTGCCCAAGGTGGAGGATCTGCTCAAAGACCTCGTGTGCGAGGTTGAGGATCGTGAGAGAACGCCGACAACAGCCTCCCTCGCCGGCACCTCTCCTCCCGCATCCTCTCCCCATCGGGCATTGCCGCTGGAGCGTTCTCGTCCAAGGAGGAGAGCCCCATCTAACTCTACCGCGACCAGGAGATCCAGCGGCGCCACCCCTCTCCAGCTCAGGCCGTCAACAAGGTCACCCCACCCCTCCCACTGCCCTTTCTTGTTCTTCCTTGTGCAGTGGATGGATTCTAATCTGCAAGGTTTTGTGATGTGATTTCATGAACTATGGGTGTCCTCTTGTGATTGTGTTTTGCTTTGCTTTGCAGATTAGTATCCATGCTGATTGAATATCTGCCCAGCTCGTGAGGCTATCCGTCAAGGTTCCATGTGTATAGGGTAAACACTTCTAAGTCTGGTATTTTTTTGTTTGCGTAGCTGATTTCCTCCAATGATTGCCATGAGTTTAAGGATTGTTTAGACTGCTGTATGTAGTTGTCTACTACCAAACCGTACCAAACAAGCTCTTTATAGTTCCTTTTCTCTGTTCTATGCCAAAAGAACAATAAATTTAGCATTACCATCTATCGATAATATTTTTCTGCATTGGAATGTGATTTCTAGACTGAATATTTAATGTGTTGTTTGAAGTAAACATCTTCTAATATTTCAGGATCATGTGAAGTCATGGATGCCATGAATTTAGAGGCTTATAGATTCTTCATCTCACAGGTCACGGCCTTTGACTCCACATTCTCCTTAACTTGTATAACTCTTTTAAAGATGATACGATGTAGGTTGATTCCTAGATAAGCTGTGCTGCCTAT
This sequence comes from Dactylis glomerata, assembly GCA_007115705.1. Lineage (NCBI taxonomy): Eukaryota > Viridiplantae > Streptophyta > Magnoliopsida > Poales > Poaceae > Dactylis > Dactylis glomerata. The sequence goes on from QXEO01001369.1 coordinate 449,826, forward strand.
CTTATGGCCACTAGAAAATGTACCGGGCCATTTCCCCTTTGCTTTTATCAGCTGCTATGATGTTCATGCATTTGCTGTCCATGTCATTTACCATTGACCTAGGCGATGTTCCTTTTTCTTTAGTTGTCAGCATGGTATCAACTGTGTTCATTCATTTGCATGAATTGATCATCAGAAGATGAACGAACCAATGTCTGCAAAAAATGAGGATCAAGTTACATTTCTTTCCTCCCTCTTGACCCCAGTTCTCCCACTTATATGTTCTAACTTGGGTGTGTAACATTTTGTCAGAGTTCCTATTTCTTGTTTTCTTCATCAGTATTTAACACCTACTGATTTCTATATCAAATATAAAAAGTTTGGTTAAGGTGCATTTGGTTAATGACATTGTGATAACTTACTAATATGAGTACTTGTTCAAATATATCTTTGATTAGTTTAACATGCTTGCTCTTTGTATCACAATTGCAGATTTAGAGATGGAAAAGGTATGCTTTGGGGTTTGTTACCTTGCTTGACAGCATGCTACCTATTGCCCGCTTTTGGATTGAAACAATAATCTGCTACTGTGTGTTTGTAAGAATCTGTGGTAGACGCCGCGTTCATATTTGGTAGCTTAATTAAGATCAGCTATGCATAGGACATCTATGTTTTTTGTGCACGATATAAGCTGTGGCGTTTCTGTGTGGTATAGCGTTTGCACTAGGGTACATAATAAAAGTACAAAACTTTATGGATCATACTTAGTTGCTCGATACCAGACTTGTGAGTTGCATGTTTGTTTATGGGTCCTCGGTGATCCTCTAATTTGATGTGTAGAAAACAATGATGTAGTCTTTTTCGTTGGGGCAGGCAGGAGTTGTAGTAGACATAAAGATGGATTTCTAGGCTTTGGCATTAGAGGATGATTGATGGATGCTACAAACGAGCCTAGACATAAGTCTAACTAAAGGCACCTACGATTGCATATGTGGTTAGTATTCATCTATTTTTGCATTCTCCTAAAATCTGAGAGATCAATAGAATGTTGATTAAGCTCCCTACTATGTAGGTTTGTCATGTAAGATAAATGTATGAAATTTTTATTTATACCAGCAAGGACTCAGAGATGATTCTTTTATCCATGTGATCTTAAACTATAGATCAAAATTTTGATTTTTAATCTGCATAACATAATTTGTCTATTTGATTGGGAAATTGGAGTGAATCTTCTGCTTGGAGATACCTAATTTGGTCTAATTTTTGTGCTGTTTGGCAGGCAAGAATGCGGCAAGTCGCGTCTCCTATCCATTCTTCAGTAGACCTGTTGTTTATATTCAGTTAACACTATGTTTCTGAAACACTTGGAATAGATCTGTCCAGTCAAATCAGTTAATAGTCTAACCAACTACCAAGAACTTTATTTCATTTGCTCTTTGCTGAGCCTGCTTTTTGAATCGATTTGTTTGGTCAAATTAGTTCACAATCTAAAGGTCGTTGCTACCTATCTGATCGTCCATGCCATCGATGTTTGCCCTGGGTCACTACCGTTAGTTTATTAGCACATGCACTTTTAAGAACCCTCTTAACACATATCATTCGTAGACCGGTAAATGCAGGTGTTATTAACCGATGCTTATTTTTATTTTAGTTTTATGTAGCCTGCAACTGTCATAGAATTTGTATTGCATAAAGCAGAGCCCCCTTGTACAAAATTCAAATTCAACTATACACCTTTTAGCCCTATCTATCCTACGTACCACAATCACTGAACCACCATTAGGTCGTCGCCATGGATGCTCTCTAGGTTCTTGCTATAATTATACTGGATACTATGCTCTCCAGGTTTATTTTAACCTGGGCCGGCTCAGCGAAGTATTATATTGCCCTAGAGCGTGCCTTTCTTGAAATTTGTGCTCGAACTGATTAATTAGATGCTCAGTTGCATTTGTATGTCTCTCTTTTTGAGTTTAACATGTGCATTTTTTTTTAGAATTTTTTGAAACAGGTTCATGCCAGAAATCAAGCTCAAGCTGAATTGTAGTGGTTGCTTTTATGCAGCCTCTCTGTAATGAAACATGAAAGTGAAGGAGAGCAAGAAAATCACCAGAGAGGTGGAGCTGAAGTGGTCGGGGAGGGGTATGGAGCTGAAGTGGTCGGGGAGGCGTCGCGGGCGTGTGGCAAGTACCTATCTGATGAAGAGGGAGAATATGAGCTTGCGTAGGATGGATTGGCGGTTCTGCATGTAAGTGATCTGAACATTACATTATCTTCTGTCAACCTAATACTCTCAATGAATGATATCTTGTTCGTTACCTTTCATTTTGTAGGTCACACTTTTTCTGATGTTGCACCATGCAACATGCTTGTATTATCTTACTGCTGACCAGCATCCAAACCCAAACGAAACATGGATTGGAAATAGCGTGGGTTGGTGTGTTGTTTTAAGGTGATAGTCTTGTGTGACTAGATCTTCCTTTCTTAGTATGACTCGTGTGTTGTTTTAAGGTGCTAATATTGTGTGGCTTGATCTTTCTTTCTTAGTACGATTGGTGTGTTGTTTTGTTGTCTTCTTAGGTTTACTTGGTTCAGTCTTGTGGTGCTAAATTGTCAAGGATCATGTCTGCAAGACGTCCACGCTGGATGACTTTGTCTTCTATGATGACCGTGGTAAGATAATGCAAGAGAAAAAATCCAAGCGACTATGCGATATGTACATTTAAACTTAGTTTGGTGGCTCAAAATAACAACACATAATAGTAACTATTTATTTGGTATGAGAGCTAACTTGGTTTTCCTCAGTAGAGCTTTATTTACAATGATGAATAGTACTCTTCACTATTTACCATTTCTGCCTGCCATCTAGAATTGAGTACCCCTTTTGTAGGGAATGATTTTTATGGTGTCCATTGCGTGATGATTTTTTGCTTTCTCTAGAATACAGATTAGCAACTGCAAGTTTTATTATATTTCTGGTTTTAGATGAGTAGTCCATCGTTCTTTGCTGGTTCGCTAGAATTATATTGTTGTTCAAAGAAGGCTCGGTGTGCACGTCAATTACATGATACTCGAGTCCCTTTTCATCTTTTCATGGTATAATTATGCTTTGCATGGTCCCAACTTCCAACTAGCTATATCACTACTTATATATTTAATTTGTATCAGTAGTCTGAAATATCCAATAGAGTATACATGTATATCCTAATTATACCCTTACACCTTCCATTTTGGCACCACCTGCCACCGGTTTTTCTTTTCTTGGTATATTCTCTCTATTTTGACTATCTCATTGCATTTGCTTCATCAGCTTTCATATGTTCTTAGAGTTGGTGCATTTGCTGACTTGCTAATTTGTGGCATTAAGTTGCTGTAATGGTCGGCGAGTCTGCGGATGTGTCTAATCTGGTATTTACGTTCTGCACTTATGCTCCATGCATAGAGATTGTGTTACTTAGTCTATACTGTGATAGCTGTGATTTTTGTAGTTAAACAATATTAGGCTTGGGAAGTTGTCTTATGTAACCACACAGTTAGATGTTGGTGTTCCTTTGGGTGGTTTTGAATGAGTACAAAAGATAGCTTCTACGATGTCAAACTTTTGTTATCTTCTCACTCCACGTCTAACTGCACAATATCCCTCTGTTATTTATTTGTTTCCAATATAGTATTTATTGCATTTACTTTGTTAAGATTCTTTATGACACCCAATATAGACTTTGTTACAAGTTCATCATTCTTCATTCTTTCAGTGAGATTTATATCATTTCATTCACAGTGCTGGTGTGTTGCTTCATTGCCACCTTTACTTGGCATGATGATTTGGTTATTCACAGCTAAGGTCTCTAAAATTCTTATGATGCCTTTCACAGACCAACCGGGTGTATATCGACCATCTATTTTTTTTTGTTTCAGTGAAGTTACACTGTTGTGTTCACTACTCTACTCCCAGGATATTCATTTTCAATAGGGTTGGAAGATTTGCACTTGCTGCAATGAAACTTATATATGTCTTATCTTTGCACGAATAGCGGTCTAAAAAATTGATCTATTGACAACTCTGTTTAATAGCTATAGAGCTTAGTACAAAATAGTCTTTTTCTTGCCGAGACCAAAGTCTTGGCACAAACAAAAGTAGCACATATATATGAAGCAAGACTTTGAGGAACATGGTTGTACGTGGAAAGCTGTTCCCCTATGATCATGATGCTGCAGTCCCAAGGTAATTTGCTATACAGCTGACATCAGTATGCTTTATCATGAATTTATTGTGTATAACCTTCTCATATGAATGCCAGAATTCTGGCAACAGATGTAGGAGGTGGTCCTTGTGTAGAGGACCAACATGACCTAGAGAATGCTCGACGGAAACACTTGACGAAGCGGTTATGAGGACCAAGATTTCATATGATGCAAGTGAAACCCCTCTATCACCTGTGAATGATGTTGTTCTTGCTCTACAATTCCTTACACAGACCGATGTCGAGATATCTCTTAGAGCCTTTGCAAAGACAATGTCATAACTCATGTTGAAATATGTATGTGCACTGCAGGCTCGATGAACTCCTTAGCCATCTTATATTCTACTAATATGATGTGCATAATATAGGAACATTGATATAACATAAATTTTACTTGCCAACCTGATGGTAATTCCAATTATATATATTTTTATTGGTTATTCATATTGGCTTGCTCGCCGCAGGCGGGCAAGTGCGCGGCAAGCCGCGTCTTCCTACCTAGTTTTGAATGTACCTAGCACTGCAAATGGTTGAAGCCCTAGCGAAGGAGAATGATTTGTGGCTTACTTGATTGCGTGTAACGATGGCAATGGGTAGGGTATGGGCAGAGTAGAGCAATACCATATACATATCCATATAGTCGATGGGTATAAAATTTTACTCATACCGTACCCATGGGTATGAAACTTTACACATACCCATACCCTGTACCCACAGCGGGTAGATTAAATATAATAAGTTATTTACTATCTTGCATTCATCGATAACACATTGGGGTGGCTAGGATCTCAGATTTCAGTCACCATAACTTGGCAAAGATGAGGGAATTACAACTAAGATTTAATTATATGAGTAATTGGGGTGTGGCACGCCCATCTCCTTTGACCGTTATGCCCCAACACTACTGGATTGCTCTAGATCCAGATATCAGTATATAAACGGGTAGGGTATGGATATAAAAGGCTTTACCCGTTCCCTATATATGACTTAACAGGTAGGGTATAGATAATACCAATGAGTATAAAAAGAGCATGTGGAATGAAGCTACACAAATTGTTTTGCCCCAACATCAATTATCAGGACGGGGTGGTTTCCTCAAAGAAAAGGGGCTTAAATAAAAATACCCCGACGTACCTACATACGTACGGACGGTCGTATTGCAATTTTATTTGTAAGATATAGGCCACATGTGACTCACGAGATAACCATGTTTTATTTTCCTAACCACTGCAACTATAGCCGGGTCAATGAACCCAATTTTTCCTCTCTTTTTTTTCTTGCGAACCATGTAACAATGTTTTCCAAACAATAAGCTACACATGATGGTTATGGCCTATCTTAAAAAGGTCTTGTAACCCCTCCTTAACAACAACATGCGTGTTGTGCTAGACTCTATATTAGATGAACACTTTTTTTTTTATAAATGTGCAAAAAATTGTATGTTTGATTTTATTTATAGGCCCTTTTACATGATAATACAATTGGGGCATTTGTATGTACTAGTTTACATACCACATCGCGTCAACCTACCAAATATTAATAAAACTTACTCCCTCCGTTTCTCAGCTTAAGGCGTAAATTTCCTGGTGCGGTTATTAAGGAGCGATGGACAGGTGAAAATCTATCGTAGAACTTCCTAAATTGAATTTTTTTATACGCCTTAAGCTCAGGAACAGAGGGAGTATATACACAAAGACATGCATGATTGTTTTTACTCAATGATTACTACAAGAGGTGTTAAAATTAGGACCAGCCCCTGGAACTCAGTAGAGCATGTAAGAAACATTTGGTATTCTCAAAAAATATACAAAATACATGACCACGAAAAATAATAAAGCATCATCCCAACGCCTGATGACAACCTCCTCATAAGCACATTACATACTCTAGAACTTCCCATCCGGTTACATCCGATCATATGATAGAGATTGCTATCAAACTATTTGTTAGATGCTTGTAAGATTGTTTAAAAACATATCTAATGTAAGGATATAAAACATACCAAACATACAATCTACATGCAAATGTCCCATATTAACATATGTGGCGGCACCAAGCGAATGCATTGGAAGATTGTGTCAAGAGGCGATGCATTCAGAAGGAAAAAACATATGCAACTTTTGTTACAAATACAATTTAAATTTAGCATATAATATATGTATTTTTTTCCCATAATCATTAAAATTGTATAACAAAGAAATCAGAATTAAAATCCATAATACATGGCATATGCTACTAAGTAATAGAGAAATGTGAAATAAATATTATAGTTTAGTATAAAAGATATATAAACAAATATAAAATTTTAGTATAAAAACTATTAAATTTTAAACCATCTGGTGACAACGAGGAAGTAGTTGTGAATAATTCATCAATTCATGAGTGCATTTCCCTAATGTTAGGAGTCTCTTATTCTCTTTGAAAGCCAGTACTTTTTAGGAGGATATTATCACACACATACAAAGTGTGCCTATTTGTGTTCGGTTTCACCAATCTTTGTTATTATTTCATCAATTAATTGTGATATATGATATTTTTTTTATGTTTAAAAATGAGTCTCTCATCCTATAGTTGTATATCTACCAATCTATACTAGTTATCAAGCAAAACCTCACTAGAGGGTTATTTAATTAGTCTATCTTAACATGCAACGAATCCATATCATCATATATTCCTAGCCATCCGATTGTGTACATCCATCCGAACATTTTGTGGTCTTGATTGTCAAAAACACACCGCCAACACGTTTTCAGAGTTTCAGTCAGACCAACACGTCTTCTCTTTATTTCCTCCATTACACCACTTCCTTTTCGTCTCCTACTCTTCATCCTTTTCCCTTCCTCTTCTCCATTATAAACCCTAATCCCCTCCGCGTGACTTGGCATGGCTGACTTCTCCTCCATCATGCCTTTTTGCCTGCCTATGGTCTACAATATCACCACCGAGGGCTGAGCCCCCCCTTCCTGCCGTGTGCTTCTGCTGATGCGCAGTGGCCTCTCTACACGTCGCAGGCGATAGGCGCATTGATGGTGTGGTGTTAAGGCACCCAGTTGGGAACCCCAAGAGGAAGGTATGAGGAGCACAGCAACAAGTTTCCCTCAGTTGTGAAACCAAGGTTTATCGAACCAGTAGGAGAAAGCCAAACTTCAGAAGGTGATGCTTGCTAGCTTCGCGACACTCCGGACAATGGCGCCAGAAAATGCTGGTGCGTAGTTGATGTAGGAGCTTCTTCACCTAGCAGCAACGTGGAACCTGCACACAACACAACCAAGAACTTTGCTCCCAACTTACGATGAGGTTGTCAATCTCACCGGTTTGCTGTAAACAAAGGATTGAGTGTATCGAGTGGTAAAAGGTAATAGTATGCAAGTAAAAGTGAACAGAGCGAGTAAAAGTAAACGGTAATAGCAATCTAAAGGAAATTGGACCGGGGTCCACAGTTCACTAGTGGTGTCTCTCTATAAGATAAATAACAACATGCTGGGTAAACAAATTACAGTTGGGAAATTGATAGAGTAAAGATAACGTACATATGTCATGAGGATCACTATGAGATTCACTCTGGGCATTACGACAAAATACATAGACCGCCATCCAACTGCATCTATGACTAAAAATCCACTCGCGGGGAGTCATCCGAGTACCCCGTGAGTATTAAGTTGCGAACAACAGATAATTGCATTAAGCAAAGTGCGTAATGTAAACAAAACAAATGTCCTTGGACACAAGAATGTTGTTTTCTCCCTAGTGGCAATAGCACATCTACAACCTTAGAGGTTTCTGTCACTCCCCCAGATTACTAGAGGCATGAACCCAACTATCGAGCATAAATACTCCCTCTTGAAGTCACTAGCATCTACTCGGCCAAGATAGCTACTAGCAACGGAAAGCATGCAAGATCATAAACATCATAGAGATAACATAATATATATAATTCAGCATATCAACTTAACATAGTACCAATACTCATCGGATCCCAACAAACACAACATGTAGAATTACATAAAGATGATCCTAATCATGTAGGGCAGCTCACAAAATCTAAACATGAAGCACATGGTGGAGGAGACAACCATCTAGCTACTGCTATGGACCCGTAGTCCAAGGTAGACTACTCACACATCACTCCGGAGGCGACCATGGTGGTGGAGAAGGCCTCTGATGGCTGGCGTATAGTTGATGATGATGATTATAACCAGTCAGTTGGGGAACCCCAAGCGGAAGGTGTGATGAGCACAGCAACAAGCTTTTCCCTCAGTTAGAAACCAAGGTTTATCGATCGAAGAAGAAAAAGCCAATACGACTGAAGGTGATGCTTGCAAGCTTCGCGACAGCTCCGGACAATTTATATGGCGCCTCGTCCAAGCTTTGCTTTGCGAGCAGCAACGTGGAACCTGCACACAACACAACCAAGTACTTTGTTCCCAACTTACGATGAGGTTGTCAATCTCACCGGTTTGCTTGAAACAAAGGGTATGAGCGTATCGAGTGGAAAACAGTAGAAGTATGCGAGTAAAGTAAATAGTGCGAGTAAAGTAAACAGGTGATAGCAATATGATGGAAATAGGACCGGGGTCTATAGTTCACTAGTGGTGTCTCTCCATAAGATAAATAACACATGCTGGGTAAACAAATTACAGTTGGGCAATTGATAGAATAAAGATAACGTGATATGTCAAGAAGATCACTATGCGATTTACTCTGGGCATTACAACAAAATACATAGACCGCCATCCAACTGCATCTATGACTAATAATCCACTTATGGGGATATCATCCGAACACCCCATGAGTATTAAGTTGCGAACAACAGATAATTGCATTAAGCAAAGTGTGTAATGTAAACAAAGCATATGCCCTCGAGCATATGAATGTTGTTTTCTCCCTAGTGGCAATAGCATATCTACAACCTTAGAGGTTTCTGTCACTCCCCCAGATTAAATAGAGGCATGAACCCAACTATCGAGCATAAATACCCCCTCTTGGAGTTACTAGCAACTACTCGGCCAAGATAGCTACTAACAACGGAGAGCATGCAAGATCATAAACAACATAGAGATAACATAAGATATATTTCAGTATAGCAACTCAATCATAACACCAATATTCATCGGATCCCAATAAACCAAACATGTAGAATTACATAATGGTGATCTCAATCATGTAGGGCAGCTCATGAGATCTAAACATGAAGCACATGGTGAAGAGGACAACCATCTATCTACTGCTATGGACCCATAGTCCAAGGTAGACTACTCACTCATCGCTCCGGAGGCAGCATGGCGATGAAGAAGACCTCTGGTGGCGATTCCCCTCTCCGGCAGGGTGCCGAGAAGAGCTTCTGGACCCTCCCGATCTCGGGTCGACGACGACGGCGGATCGCGATGTTTTTCTAGAAAATTGATTGGGTACTTAGGTTTTTCCCGTCGGGGGGTCTTTATAGGCGAAGGGGCATCGTCAGAAGTGGACCGAGGCGGCCTCACACATAGGGGGCGCGGCCAGGGGCTGGGCCGCGCCGCCCTGGTGTGAGGGCCCCTCGTGGCCCCACTCCGTCTCCTCTTCGGTTCTCTGGAAGCTCCGTGAAATATCTGGACGACTGGCTTTGGTTTCGTCCAATTCTGAGAATATTTCCTGTGTAACTTTTCTGAAACACAAAAACAGCAGAAAACAGGGAACTGGCACTGTGGCGACTTGTTAATAGGTTAGTTCCGGAAAATGCATAAAAGTGCCACGAAGTGTAACGAAACATTAGGCAAATGGTGTAAAAACAAGCATGGAGCATCAAAAATTATGGATACGTTGGAGACGTATCAGCCTCCGGTAGGGTGGCGAGAAGAGCTCCTGGATCCTCCTGATCTCACGACGGCGACGGCGGCGGCTTGCAGTATGTTTCGTGGAAAAGAGATCCGTCCTTTAGGTTTTTTCCGTCGAGGGGAAATTATAGGCGAAAGGGCAGCGTCAGGAGGTGGACCAGGGTGGCTCACCCCCTGGTGGCACGAGCCAGGGGTAGGCCGCGCCACCCTAGGGTGTGGCCAGCTCCTGGCCCCCCTCCGTCTCATCTCCGGTCTTCGCGAAGCTTCGGTAAAAATAGAAGGTTTGGCTTTTGTTTCGTTCAATTCCGAGAATATTTCCGGTGTAACTTTTCTGAAACACAAAAACAACAAAAATAGGGAACTGGCACTGTGGCATCTCGTTAATAGGTTAGTTCCAGAAAATGCATAAAAACGCAACGAAGTGTAACAAAACATGGGCATAAGAGACATAATCTTGACAATAAAAACTTAGCAACCATGTTATAACATGAAAAGAAACACAAACGAAAGATCATGAATAATGAAACAATGAAAGTCAAACGTTTGTTCAAATAATATGGAAAAACATATCAAGTGGTTTTCAGCTTGTCCTTTATGGAATAGCAAAACATAAATACATAGGACACCTTCAAGTTTAAGAGGACGACTAGATACAAATGATTTAAGAACAAGCAAAACCAAAATCATGAATCAATCAATGATAAACTTTGGGACTATGCACATTATACTCAAAATGGCAACTATGCTCTCTTCGACGGTGCATAAAGGTAGAAGGTGGAGACTCAACATAAAAGTAAAAGAAAGGCCCTTCGCAGAGGGAAGCAGAGATTGCAAGTTTTATAAACCTTCAAAAATTATGGTACTTACTTGCTTTGAGCTCTCATTGCCCCCATCATAGGCATCTTGAATGGTTAAAGTTAATGCGAATACAATTATGAAGCATATGCTTGACAAATCATAAGTTGAAAACCTCGTGTCCTGATACGTCTCAAACGTATCTATAATTTTTGATGCTCCATGCTTGTTTTTACACCATTTGCTTAGTGTTTCATTACACTTCATGGCATTTTTATGCATTTTCCGGAACTAACCTATTAACAAGATGCCACAGTGCCAGTTCCCTGTTTTCTGCTATTTTTGTGTTTCAGAAAAGTTACACAGGAAATATTCTCGGAATTGGATGAAACAAAAGCCGAACATCCAAATATTTAACGAAGCTTCCAGAGGACCAAAGCGGAGACGGAACCGAGCCAGAGGCTGGTCTCACCACCAGGGGGCGTGGCCTAGGGCCTAGCCGCGCCACCCTATGGTGAGGCTCCCCTGGTCCACTTCTGACGCTGCCCCTTCGCCTATAAAGACCCCCCAACGGGAAAAACCTAAGTACCCAATCACTTTTTCAAAAACACATCACGATCCGCCGCCGTCGTCGACCCGAGATCGGGAGGGTCCAGAAGCTCTTCCCGGCACCCTGCCAGAGAGGGGAATCGCCACCGGAGGACTTCTTCATCGCCATGCTTGCCTCCGGCGCGATGAGTGAGTAGTCTACCTTGGACTATGGGTCCATAGCAGTAGCTAGATGGTTGTCTTCTCCACCATGTGCTTCATGTTTATATCTCGTGAGCTGCTTTACATGATAGAGACTACCTTTATGTAATTCTACATGTTGTGTTTGTTGGGATCCGATGAATATTGGTGTTATGATTGAGTTGATGTGCTGAATATTATCTTATGTTATCTCTATGTTTTTTATGATCTTGCATGCTCTCCGTTGTTAGTAGCTATCTTGGCCGAGTAGATACTAGTGACTCTAAGAGGGGGTATTTATGCTCGATAGTTGGGTTCATGCCTCTATTTAATCTGGGGGAGTGATAGAAACCTCTAAGGTTGTTGTCGTGGGGATGACTTAGGGGGCGCACCACGAGCCAGGCAATATGCCGGCTGGCGTCCCAGGAATCCCCGTGGCTTCGGCACGAGAAGGCCGGCTCCACCCGAAGGGCCGGCTGCGCTAGCAGCCGGCTGACGACTATGCCGAGGAGGGCTGGAGCCGGGTGATGGAGATAAAACTCCTCCAACGGCCGTCTCGCCAAAAGCAGAACGGCCCCGACAAGAGCGACAGAGGCACAGACAGGAGTAACGAGTGCCACGACCACGACCAACCAATGAGCGGGCGAGGATCCTTCCCCACGGCAGGATCCGAGGCAAAGGAGAGGGGATATGCTCTCCAGATGCCGGCCTGGGGAAAAGGCACTTTATAAAGTGCCTTTGCCAGAGCGTGGCGAGGGGAGATAAGGCCAAGGACGCCGCCGCCAAGGAGCCGGCAGCCGGCCGAAGCGTTACCAAAACCTGTAACCAGGCCCCCGTCTATATAAGGGGGCCTGGACCCTTAGCATAGGGGATTCGATCTTCTTCTTCCTCCTCTAGCCGAACAGCTCGAGGAGCACTGTAATCGTTACAATCCAATCAATACGAAGCAGGCAGGAAGTAGGGGTTTACCTCCAACCGGGAGGGCCCTGAACCTGGGTAAATCGTGGTGTCTCTGTAGGCACAATCCCGAGCCGGACCCATCGTCACCAACGTCGAGCCCCTCCGATAAGCCTCCCCATGGCTACTGTCTCCAAATTCCTACGACAGTTGGCGCCCACCGTGGGGCAAAGCGCGGTGGCGAGCGGAGTCAAGTTCCGGCCGGGACCCTCCGGCGAGAAGGTCGCCTCCGGCCTCGTCTGGAGGTTCGGCACCTTCGACTTCGTCGACGACAACTTGGCCCACTTCGAGAACGGCTTCGGCAACGACGGCTCCTTCCTCGACGTCGGCGGCCACCGCTTCTACGTCACCAAGCCCTTCCCGGAGGAGATCATCGACGTCTTCGACTCTCCCTGCGACGGAGGCTCGAGCTGCGGCGAAAGCAGCAATCTTGGCGCTTTGGTCGAGGTGATGGCCCTGGGAGAGGATGAGGGCGGCGACTCACCGCGCCCCGAGCGCCCGTCGCTCGAGCGCCCACCTCCACAGGAGCAAGATGCTTCACTCCCAGAGCGGGACGCCCCGGACGTCTCCGTGGTGGACCTGCGCGCTCCCCTCGACCGCGCCATCGATCCCGCTCGGGTCGCCGAGGCCTTGGAGCGGACGCGCCTCATTCTCCTTGGCAATCAGGCTGAGGACGAGGCCAACCGGCGTCGCGCGAGCACCACGCTCGGCGAGTTCTACGGCGTGCACAGGGACGCACCGGCCGAGCTCGCCCGCGACCTGCGCCGCAGCTTCGCCACCACTCTCCCTGGCCAGATCCGGCGGTCACCATCGGCAGGCCGAGGCCGCGGAGGGCGTGGACAGGGCGGCCGTGCTTCGAGCGGCAGCGCCCAAGGCTGCCGCGCCCAGCAAGGTGGTAGAGCGAGCGGACCACGCTTGACCGCGGGTTCAGCGCCAGGGTCGGAGTCCCAGGCTCACCCAACGGCGCTGCACATCCACCTGTGGCTAGACCACATTCAGGCGTCCTCCAGGGGATCTGCTAGCTCAAAGCGAGCGGCTTCAGACCAAGGAGGCCCGGGGGCTGCAGGCAGCAGTCATGGGCGCAAAGAGGGCAAGTATACCCTTGATGCTGCGCCTGACCAGCCGTGTAAGTTTCACACCTCCCCGGGCAGGGAAGCGACCCACTCCACGCGTCAGTGCCGTTTCATGAGAGAGCTGGAGCAGCGCGCTCGGCAGATCCCTGGAGCGCGGCAAGCGCAACCGGCTGGAGGTCAGGAGGACCAACGGCGCGAACCGGCTGGAGGCGAGCCGGACCAAGATGACGATTTCCCGACGGATGTGGAGCAGTATCATATCTTCACAACCCTCGGCAAGGACAAAAGGAACGACCTTTGGCATGAGGCAGAGGTGAACGCCGTGATGCCTGCAGAACCCCAGTTCATGCATTGGTCTGAGGCGGCCATTACCTGGGGGCGCGAGGACCACCCAAGGCTGATGCCCAGCCCTGGAGAATACGCTCTGGTCGTGGACCCGGTTGTATGCTCCGATACGCACATGTGCCGGTTCTCCCGCGTGCTCATCGACGGCGGCAGTAGTATCAACCTTCTTTACCGGAGCTCTCTGGAGAAGTTGGGCATCCCGCTTGCTCAACTGAAACCTAGCCGGCTCACCTTTCATGGCATCGTGCCTGGGCATTCTTGCACCCCTTTGGGCAAGGTGCAGCTGGAGGTTCTCTTCGGAAAGAAGGGGAACAACCGCCGCGAGCCAATCTGGTTCGAGGTGGTGGACATCAGCAGTCCCTACCACGCCCTGCTAGGCCGACCGGCCCTGGCCAAGTTCATGGCCGTCCCGCACTACGCCTATCTGAAGATGAAGCTTCCGGGACCCAGAGGCGTAATCACGGTCTCGGGGAACTTCAAGAAGTCCCTGGCCTGCGCCAAGGAGAGCTCGCAGCTGGCGGAGGCGCTGGTCGTCGCTGAGGAGAAGAGGCAGCTTCTACACCGCGTGGAGCTGACTCAGCAAGATGTGCCGGTTCGCCAGTCGCCGGTGGAGCAGTTCAAGCCGGCCAACGACACCAAGAAGATCCTGCTGGACGAGAGTGAGCCCTCCAAGTACGTCATCATCGGCACCGGTTTGTCTGCCAAATAGGAAAGCGAGCTCACCAGCTTCCTCCGTGAGAATCGGGACATCTTTGCATGGTCTCCAAAGGACATGCCTGGTGTGCCGAGGGAGCTGGCTGAGCACGCACTCAACGTCCGGCCGGACGCCAAGCCGGTCAAGCAGCCGCTGCGACGGTTTGCAGAGGAGAAGAGGAAAGCAATTGGCGAAGAGATTGCCCGGCTCCTTGCAGCCGGCTTCATCATGGAAGTGTTTTACCCTAACTGGCTCGCGAACCCAGTCTTGGTTCTGAAGAAGAACAACACTTGGCGAATGTGTATCGACTACACTAGCCTCAACAAGGCTTGTCCCAAGGATCCTTTCGCACTGCCACGGATCGACCAGGTGATCGATTCCACAGCCGGCTGTGACCTGCTGTCCTTCCTGGACGCCTATTCAGGTTACCACCAGATCCCGCTCTTCCAGCCGGATCAGATCAAGACCTCCTTCATCACCCCATACGGAGCCTACTGCTATGTCACCATGCCCTTCGGCCTGAAGAACGCTGGAGCCACTTACCAGCGAACCATGCAGCGATGTCTGCAAGGG
Organism: Dactylis glomerata; assembly: GCA_007115705.1. Lineage (NCBI taxonomy): Eukaryota > Viridiplantae > Streptophyta > Magnoliopsida > Poales > Poaceae > Dactylis > Dactylis glomerata. Next base: position 465,022 of record QXEO01001369.1, read on the forward strand.
CAGATTGGGAGGAACGTGCACGCCTATGTGGACGACGTGGTGGTGAAGACCAAGCAGAGCAACACGCTCCTGGACGATCTCAAGGAGACCTTCACCAACCTGCGGCGCTATCGCATGAAGCTTAACCCCGAGAAGTGCACCTTCGGTGTGCCGGCTGGACAGCTCCTAGGCTATATCGTTTCCCGGCGAGGGATCGAGGCTAACCCCTCGAAGATAAAAGCCATCGAGGCCCTAGAGAAGCCCACCCAGCTCAGAGATGTGCAGAAGTTCGCTGGGTGTCTGGCCTCGCTCAGCCGGTTCGTCAGCCGGCTCGGGGAGAAGGCCATGCCGTTGTACCAGCTGATGAAGAAGACGGACCACTTCGTTTGGTCCCAGCGCGCAGATGACGCCTTCAACGACCTCAAGCGAGCTTTGTCTACTGCGCCGATCTTGGCGGCCCCGGCTCCGCGGGAGCCAATGCTGCTCTACATTGCAGCAACCCCACGCGTCATCAGCGTGGTGATCGTGGTGGAGCGCACCGAAGAAGGCAAAGAGCTGCCAGTTCAGCACCCGGTGTACTATCTGAGTGAGGTGCTCACTCTCTCCAAGCAGAATTACCCGCACTATCAGAAGGTCGCGTACGGCGTGTACATGGCGGCCAAGAAGCTGAAGCACTACTTCGAAGAGCACCCAATCACGGTGGTAAGCACCACCCCGCTCTCGGAGATCATTGGGTGTAAGGACGCGTCGGGAAGAGTGGCCAAGTGGGCGATTGAGCTCGCGGCTCATACCATTCAGTACAAGCCCAGGACGACAATCAAGTCGCAGATCATAGCGGATTTCTTCGCTGACTGGGGAGAGCACCAGTACTTGCCGCCGGCTCCAGACTCCACCCACTGGCGCATGCACTTTGATGGTTCCAAGCTGCTCGGGGGCTTGGGAGCCGGCGTCGTCTTGACCTCTCCCAAGGGAGACAAGCTGCAGTACGTGCTGCAGATGCATTTTCGAGCATCAAACAACGTCGCCGAATACGAAGCCCTGGTGCATGGGCTCAAGATGGCCAAGCAGATCGGAATCAGGAGGATTCTTTGCTTCGGAGACTCCGACCTGGTAACGCACCAGGTCTCAGGGGATTGGGACGCTAAGGATGCCAACATGGCCTCCTATCGCTTCTACGTGCAGCAGCTCAGTGGATTCTTCGAGGGCTGCGAGTTCCACCATGTCCCCAGAGCAAACAACGAAGAAGCGGACCGGTTGTCCAAGATCGGCTCCACCAAGCAGGATATCCCGGCTGGGGTGTCCCTGGAGATCATCCACAAGCCGTCAATCAAGCCTTCGCCGGAGTCCATATCCATCTACGTGCCTGGAGATCCGGCCCCGGCTTTGGTACCGCCACCAGACCCGGGGGAAGCCGCCTCGGGGCTGAAGGAGCTAGCCGGCCAGCCCAGCGCGGCCGGCTCGATGAAGGACGAGGGGACTGCCGGCTCCACGTCCGCTCCTCCAGCCGGACAATCAGATGAAGCCGGCACGACGGCGGACCTGGGGGCTGCCGATCCTCTGGTCGCCAGTGTCTTCCACATACGGGAGATACCTTCTTGGGCGGAGCCATTCTCCAACTACCTCATCACCGGAGATCTGCCGCAAGACGAAGTGGAAGCTAGACGAATTCAACGTCGAGCGGGGGCATACACCATCATCAACAGCGAGCTGTACAAGCGCAGCGTGTCAGGCATCTTCCAGAAGTGCATCGAGCAGGAAGAAGGGATGGAGCTGCTAAGGGAGATACACCAAGGGGAGTGCGGACACCACGCCTCTTCCAGAGCTTTGGTGGCCAAGGCCTTCCGCCATGGCTTCTACTGGCCGATGGCCAAGCAGAATGTAGAGCAGCTGGTGAAGCAGTGCAACGGCTGTCAGCGCTTCTCCAAGCACAGAAACACTCCAGCGGCAGCCCTCAAGACCATCCCGCTCGCCTGGCCATTCGCTGTCTGGGGCCTGGACATGGTAGGGCCATTCAAGACCGCACCCGGGGGCTTGACGCATCTGCTGGTTGCTGTGGACAAGTTCACCAAGTGGATCGAAGCCAAACCAATCAAGAAGCTCGACGGCTCGTCCACGATCAAGTTCTTCAACGAGATCATCACGAGATATGGAATACCCCACATCATCATCACCGACAACGGGACAAACTTTGCGAAGGGAGTCTTTGCTGATTACTGTGGTCAGAAAGGCATCCGGCTGGACTTAGCATCGGTGGCGCACCCACAGTCAAATGGACAGGTGGAAAAGGCAAATGGGCTGATCCTAGCCGGCATCAAACCAAGACTGGTCGAGCCTCTCGAGCGCTCAGCCGGCTGTTGGGTCGAGGAGCTACCCTCAGTGCTCTGGAGCCTGCACACCACATCCAAACCGTTCTGTGGGCTTCACACCCTTCTTCCTAGTCTATGGAGCAGAGGCGGTGTTACCCACGGACATCGAGTTCGATGCTCCCAGAGTTGTCCAGTACACGGAGCAACAAGCAAAAGAAGCTTGCGAAGATGGTGTCGACCTCCTCGAGGAGGCTCGAGAGCAGGCTCTGGCTAGATCAGCGCTCTACCAGCAGCAGCTGCGACGATACCACAGCCGGAAAATTCGCCCGCTCGCGTTTCGCGAAGGTGATCTCGTACTCCGGCTGGTCCAAAGCACTAAAGGCATGCATAAGCTGTCTCCTCCCTGGGAGGGACCGTTCATTGTCAGCCGGGTGTTGGGCAATGGGGCATATTACCTCATCGATGCACAAGAGCCCAGAAAGAACAAGGCAGACAACTCTGACAAGGAGACCGAGCGTCCCTGGAATGTCAGTCTCTTAAGACCTTTCTTCTGCTAAGGCAAAAGCTTGTACCCCGAAAAATGTGTCAATGAATAAAGGAAAACGGAGCGGCTAGCTACGGCCGGCTCCGGGGAAAAACACTCCGTGCATGTTTTACTTCCTGCGTTATTCACTTGACCGGCCGCCGGCTCCAGGCACCGAGCCACAGCCGGCTGCCCCGAAAACGATCGATCTCTCGCCAGCCGGATGAGTACTGCGTATGACGAAGGTCTCGAGCCCAACCTCCACCTTCTGGCTCCACGTAGCCGGACGGATAGGAGCCGGCAGGCCACATACGAGGGAAAGCCGCGGAGCAGAACCACAAGCGACAGAAAAAACCCGCTCAACCAAGCGTTAAGGGTAGTGTTTGTCAACTAATCGTAGGCTAGCACGAGTCGGGAGCCCGATAGACTGAAGTACTACTTCTCACTCCGCGGCACACTCCCACCCTAGGCCGGCATTCGGCTGCCGGCCCAAGGGAGACCAACCGGCACCAGGCTGCCGGTTGGGGGTAGAAGGGCCGAAGGGTGGGAAGATTAAGGAAAAGGTTGAGGGAACCGGGCAAGTGCAAAACCAGCGGGTAGCTGACAGATACGATCTTTGGCGTTTGGGTTGAGAAGCCACGCCCAAGAGGTTCGAAGCTAGAGCTGCCTCGCTTGGCGGTTGGCATCGTTCGCGAGAAGTTAGTTTCGGGCTAGCTGATAGTCCAGCTACCCCAAAACTCGGGGGCTAGGGGGAAAGGGAATTGGCCCTCAGAAGCAGGCCAGCTCCAGTACCTCGCCGGCTATTCGAGCAGCCGACGCTGCGACACGATCGACAAGCAAGCAACGAAATCAAAAACTTAAGACTCGCAAAGCAACAGCTAGAGCTGGAGGCTAGGAGGTCTGCTCCAATCATGGCTCGAAACGTGCGAAGACTTGGGAAAGGAAAACGCGCCGGCTCCGACCCTTGCCCGAGCCGGTACCAGATGTGCCTCCCATTCCGTTCGCGCTGAAGCCGGAGCTAGCCCATCTTTCCTGGAGCCGGCCAGCAGAAGTGCCGGTCCATTCGCGCTGGAGCCGGAGCTAGCCCGCACTCCCCAGAGCCGGCTGGCAGGAGCATCGTTCCTTCCGCATCGAAGCCGGAGGAGCCCCGTCCGAAGCGTCTGCGCAGGCCAGTGACTACCATAGTCTCTACCTACAGATTTGCACAACAAGCGATGTCGCCAAGGGAAGAACCGTCGCGGCGCAGCGATGTCAAGCAGAAGGCATTTTGCGCGACAGCAAGCGATGAAAAGCGAGTAAGGATTTGCAGGAAATTAAAGAAGTTCTTAAGCCATACGGTGGGCGGTTACATACTAAGGGCCACGCTAAGGGCCGAAGAAGCAAAGGGATTTCCCCTTCCTACCCCTAGACTCCTGTTGACGACGCCGTCGCCAAGAAGGAGGCTTCGAGACCGCTCGCCGATCATGGCCATGGGGAGTAGGCGCGGGCGCAGCCGGATCCGTCGATGACCCGGACGCAAAGGATGTGCGACCCGGCGTGGTGAGTCAGAAGGAGAGACCACCCCCGCTCCAGGCCGTAGTCGCTGAAGAATCGCCCCCACCCTCCGGTGAGGTAGCTCTTCCCCTCCTCGTCATGGAGGACTTCGACGTCGTACAGCGGTTGCCCGCCGCTGCCGTCCTCGATCATGAAGCTCGTCGGGGGATTCCTCCCCATGGTGCCGATGAATCTAGCAGGGAGCGGTAGACGCTCATCGCTCCCAGCCAGCAAGGGCGCCAAGGCAGTGGCAAACCCATGCACAGGCACATAGGAAAGCCGCTGCTTGGTGGGTGGCCGCGGCGGCGCCTTCCGCGTCTTCCCGGCGGCCGCGCTGGTGGAACCGCCGACGTCCAGACCAGCGAGGCCGGGAGGGGCGGCTCCAAACGCCATTGCGGCACCGACAAGAGCCTCCGCCGCTTGCAGGGGCGTCCCGGAGAGGCCGGCGACGGAGGTCACGGCCGTGGAAACCGCGGCGCCGCTGGCAGCCGCAGCCGCAGTCCCGCCAGGAGCTGCGGTGCTGGAGGAGTGGCCGATCCTGAGGGGCCCGGAGGCGGCCGCGGCGGCCGCGGCCGAAAGCGCGGCCAGGGTTTTCTTGTTGCGGCTGCCCTTCGGGCGACCGCGTTTCTGAGGCAATGGCGGTTTCCCCGCCAGGCCACCGAGCGGGCGACCTTGCTCGCCTGGCCCGTCGCCGGCCCCGGCTCCGTCGTTCGCCCTGGGTGCCGACATTGAGAGTGGAGCGGGAGGTGTGGAGGCGACGGTTCCGGCCAAGTGAGGGAAACGAGACGCTCGAGAGTGAAGAAAACCCTCGAAGGTTCCGAGATTTAAAGGATAACCCACGACGTTTCGGTAACCAATCTCCGTATCGTGCGCCACTGTGACAGTTGCCACAGCGGATCGTGGGAGGAGTCGATGAGACACGTCGTTTCAGCACGATGACTTGGGAAGTTGTGGTGATGGTGATTCCGAAGTCAAAATGACGAGACTGGTCACTGGCGCGCTGCGTGGAAACAAGACCCAAGGCGGCGCGATCTCCCAAGAGGCAACGCGCCGATTCGTGGCCTCCAGCCGGGCCGCGTCCTGGAGCCGGCTCGTCCCGAGACGGCCGAAAAGACTCCGCATGGCCTAGCCCTGATGATTGGATCGACCGAGCCGGACAAGAGATCCTGGGACTTCGACGAGGACGAGCAAGACTTCGGCGAAAAGAAGAACCCGCCGAAGCCCCATGCTAGCCCATGAGACTTCGCCAGTTTCGGGGGCTAGTGTCGTGGGGATGACTTAGGGGGCGCACCACGAGCCAGGCAATATGCCGGCTGGCGTCCCAGGAATCCCCGTGGCTTCGGCACGAGAAGGCCGGCTCCACCCGAAGGGCCGGCTGCGCTAGCAGCCGGCTGACGACTATGCCGAGGAGGGCTGGAGCCGGGTGATGGAGATAAAACTCCTCCAACGGCCGTCTCGCCAAAAGCAGAACGGCCCCGACAAGAGCGACAGAGGCGCAGACAGGAGTGACGAGTGCCACGACCACGACCAACCAATGAGCGGGCGAGGATCCTTCCCCACGGCAGGATCCGAGGCAAAGGAGAGGGGATATGCTCTCCAGATGCCGGCCTGGGGAAAAGGCACTTTATAAAGTGCCTTTGCCAGAGCGTGGCGAGGGGAGATAAGGCCAAGGACGCCGCCGCCAAGGAGCCGGCAGCCGGCCGAAGCGTTACCAAAACCTGTAACCAGGCCCCCGTCTATATAAGGGGGCATGGACCCTTAGCATAGGGGATCCGATCTTCTTCTTCCTCCTCTAGCCGAACAGCTCGAGGAGCACTGTAATCGTTACAATCCAATCAATACGAAGCAGGCAGGAAGTAGGGGTTTACCTCCAACCGGGAGGGCCCTGAACCTGGGTAAATCGTGGTGTCTCTGTAGGCACAATCCCGAGCCGGACCCATCGTCACCAACGTCGAGCCCCTTCGATAAGCCTCCCCATGGCTACTGTCTCCAAATTCCTACGACAGTTGTAGATGTGCTGTTGCCACTAGGGAGAAAACAACATTCTTATGTCCAAGGGCATATGCTTTGTTTACATTACACACTTTGCTTAATGCAGTTATCTGTTGTTTGCAACTTAATACTCAAGGGGTCCTCGGATTGATTCCCCGCGAGTGAATTATTAGTCATAGATGCAGTTGGATGGCGGTCTATGTATCTTGTTGTAATGCCCAGAGTAAATCTCATAGTGATCCTCTCGACATATGCACGTTATCTTTATTCTATCAATTGCCCAACTATAATTTGTTTACCCAGCATGTCGTTATTTATCTTATGGAGAGACACCACTAGTGAACTGTGGACCCCGGTCCTATTTCCTTTACATTGCTATCACCTGTTTACTTTACTCACATGGTTTACTTTCTCGCATATTACTATTGCTTTCCACTCAATACGCTCATTCCTTTGTTTACAGCAAACCGGTGAGATTGACAACCTCATCGTAAGTTGGGAGCAAAGTACTTGGTTGTGTTGTGTGCAGGATCCACGTTGCTACTGGTTGAAGACGCGCTAACAAGTTATCGTTAACGGTGCCCTTGTTGGAGTGTCACTAGGCTAGCAAGCATCACCTTCTGGAGTTTGGCTTTTTCCTGGATACGATAAACCTTGGTTTCTTACTGAGGGAAAAAATTGCTGTTGTGCTCATCATACCTTCCTCTTGGGGTTCCCAACTGGACGGTGATTTACATCAACACACCGTGCCACACCAAGACTCTTTTCTGGCGCCGTTGCCGGGGAAAAAGAAGACTTCTGCAAGGGGAGTTTCGCACGCACATCCTTTACTTTGTTTTAAGTTTTGCTTTACTTTATTTTTACTTGCTTCATTTTATCAAAAACACAAAAAATTAGTTTCCTTTAGAGTTGTTACTTTATTACTTTTAGTTCATTATGTTGTTCCCTAAGTACATTTTGGAGGACCTCTCAGTAGGTAGTGGTTCTATTATTGGGAAAAGTAACATCGAAGAGTTCTTTAATCATATTAGTATGCATAAAGATGTTGAGGAAAAGTCTTTGGCTGAGCTTGCTCCTAGTTATGAAGTTGCTTCTACTTATTTAGTTCACATGTTGGAAGCTAGGTTTGCTAGCCTTAATCCTTTTATGCAACACATGTTTCTTAAGCTTCATGATATTGAGGATCCCAAAAAAAAGCTTTTATCTTGGAAACTTTGCGTATAGAATTTAGAGATGTTGCTATTGAAGCTAGAAAAGTTTTTAAGCATTTTAATAAGCTTGGCTCGCTTGTAGAGGTTGTTGGTACACCCAATGAAGATTTTAGAGTGCCAATACCTTGTAAACTCATAGGAATTCATGATGCTTTGGAAAAGAATTTCAATTGGATTTGTCCTAAAAACCTTTTTGATGAAAGTAGTGTACCAAAGAGTGATCATAAAGGATCTTCAAAAACTCATTTGGACACAATTCAATTCATTGTTGAAAAGACTCCTACAATTGATCTTGATGCCTCTTTTGATATTACTTGATTCGCACTTTCTGCGCCTAGCTCAAAGGCGTTAAAGAAAAGCACTCTTGGGAGATAACCCAATGTTTTTACTTTCAGTTCTTTTTTTTCTTTTTTTTTGAGTCTTGGAAGTTATTACTACTGTAATAACCTCTCCTTATCATTTTTATTTCGTTTTTGTGCCAAGAGAAGCCTCTAATTTGAGTGAGGTAAGATTTGGGGATGTTGCTGTCCTGAAACAGATTTCGGTGCTGCACCGTAAAAATTTGTGAAAATTTTCTGTATATCTTTTGGACCTGAGATTTCTTGTGCATATGCCCCAGGTTATATCCAAACTTTCATTAGTTTAACACTTTTTGATTTGAGCAACAGAAAACCCTCTAAAAATTCGACCTTTGTTAGCTGTTCTGTTTTGACAGATTTCTGCCAATATTTGTGTTTGCCGCTTGATCGCTTTCTTTTTTAGTTCTTTTGATCACGGAACTTTTGGGGAAGTTGCTACATTAGTATATGCTTTATATGTGGTGGTTTTGAGTTAAAACCTAAAGCAAAAAATGGGTTGATTCAATGTTATTCTTACACTAATGTTGCTAATAGAATTGTGTTGAGTTTTGTATGAAGAAAGTTTTCAAGTGTAGGGATCGGAGAATGATGAGATGAGTTGAAGAATGGACAAAAGCTCAAGATTGGGTATGCCCACGCACCCCAAGAAATATCAAAGAGGTACAAGCGTCAAAGCTTGGGGATGCCCCCGAGGCACCCCTTCTTCATTGGCAAAAATCAGGTCACCTTTCAACACACTATATTTTTATTGCTTCATGCACTATGCATTTTTCTTGGAGCGTCAGTTGTTTTAGTTTTCAGTTTTGTTTAGTTTTGTTTTCTGCAATAAATGGTTGGACCCCAACAAATTTCTTTTGGATAAGTTGCCTTGCTTTTCATTTGCCAAGAACACTCCGTTTTTCACTCTTATCGTTCCACGAGTGTTCTCCTTTTCTGCTACTGCGTTTAGTTTTTGTTTTTTGCCTTGATTTGTGTTCAGATCTTGTTATATCTTTGCATCAAGGTGTATTTTGACCTCTGGTACATGTTGGTTTTCATCAAAAGAGTTGTTTTAAAAAGGTTCGAATGGTGTTGGAAAAGAGAAAAAGTTTCATGCAAAAAAAGTGGTACAAAAAGGAGCTTGTGTAGACTGCGGCCTAGGCTTTTGCATGTCGTGCTTGATGTCTTTTTGATAGTATGCTTAGTGGTTTTGCTATAGCATGACTTGTCTCAAATGACTGAGATTGCTTAATGAGCCTTTAAAAAAATCATGCGTTGTTTTTATTATTTGGAAGCATTATTTTCGTTTTCTCCTTGATGCTTTATTTGGGTTGACTTGGCGCATGCTCACACATGTTAGACTCATACAAAGTCTCCATAAGCCTCTATGATCATTTAGTTTTTGACTTTCGATGCCATCTTATGCTTCTTTTAATGTTGCTTTGTCGCTTTGCATGATTATGGCCGTTATTGCTCTCTTAGTTGGTCGCTCCCAGTCTTTTGCTAGCCCTCATTTTGTACTGAGTATGAGCTCTACTCGTGCATCCAACTCCTAAAAACCAAGTTATTCCAATGTGTCCACCATACATACCTATTAGCAATTTGCTATTCCAAAGTACATTTGACTTGCTTTTATCTATCCTTCAAATTAAACTTTTTTGGTGTTATGCGAAAATTGGTCAGTAAAGCTCTCACAAACCTGATGGCACACTTTACTTTTCTCGTTCTTAAAAATTTAACATTGTGGCTCTCTTATGTTGAGTTGTTATGCCTGCAAGTTGTAAGTTGGAAATTAGCCAAACCATGCTGTCATGGGGTAAGCTTTCAACATTGCACTTCTTATTTGAGTTGATATCGTGATCTTTTGTTTATGGATACTCGCGATGTGAAACAAGTTGGGAATCTTGCAGGATCATGGAGTTCTTATATGTGTTAGGGAAACGCCTGGGCCGCTAATCTAAGCCATGCATAATACATAGTTGAAATTTATAGCATGCCCATAGTGGACATTCGACAACGCATCTCACAATAAAAAGCTATACCAATGGTAAATAAAAGAGATGTCGAGGTGTTCATTGTCTGTTTGTCTTGTCTTTTTGATGTGGGCTTGTTCCATGTTATCAGGCAGGAGGTACCCCGTTGGCAGTTCTCGATGATACACATATATTTACAATGACAAGATCCTGCTTGGGACTCTAAGTCGAGTAGCATGAGGTTTGGGTATTCGTACTTCACGGGACATGAGGTTTTCAACTTATGATTTGTCAAGCATATGCTTCATAATTGTACTCGCATTAACTCTAACCATTCAAGATGCTTATGATGGGGGCAATGAGAGCTCAAAGCTAGTAAGTACCATAATTTTTGAAGGTTTATAAAACTTGCAATCACTGCTTCCCTCCGTGAAGGGCCTTTCTTTTACTTTTATGTTGAGTCACCACCTTCTATCTTTATGCACTGTCTAAGAGAGCATAGTTATCATTCTTAGTATAATGTGCATTGTCCCAAAGTTTTCATTGATTGATTCATGATGTTGGTTTCACTTGTTCTTAAATTATTTGTATCTAGTCACCCTCTTAAACTTGAAGGTGTCCTATGCATTTATGTTTTGCTATCTCATGAAGGACAAGCTGAAAACCATTTGCTATGTTTTTCCATATGATTTGAACACACATTTGACTTTCATTGTTTCATTTTCATGATCTTTTGTTTGTGTTCTTTTCTCATGTTATAACATGGTTGCTAAGTTTCTTCTATCAAGATTATATCTTTCATGCCCATGTTTTAAGTTCTTTTGATCCCAGCACACAATGCTTACATAAATGGTCAAGATTGTGTAGGTGCATGTCACCTCAAAAAATATTTCTTTTGTTATCACTTACCTACTCGAGGACGAGCAGGAGTTAAGCTTGGGGATGCTGATACGTCTCAAACGTATCTATAATTTTTGATGCTCCATGCTTGTTTTTACACCATTTGCTTAGTGTTTCGTTACACTTCATGGCGTTTTTATGCATTTTCCGGAACTAACCTATTAACGAGATGCCACAGTGCCAGTTCCCTATTTTCTGCTGTTTTTGTGTTTCAGAAAAGTTACATAGGAAATATTCTCGGAATTGGACGAAACAAAAGCCGAACATCCAGATATTTAACGAAGCTTCCAGAGGACCGAAGAGGAGACGGAACCGAGCTAGAGGCTGGTCTCACCACCAGGGGGCGCGGCCCAAGGCCTGGCCGCGCCGCCCTATGGTGAGCCTCCCCTGATCCACTTCTGATGCTGCCCCTTCGCCTATAAAGACCCCCCGACGGGAAAAACCTAAGTACCCGATCACTTTTCCAGAAACACATCGTGATCTACCGCCATCATCAACCCGAGATCGGGAGGGTCCAGAAGCTCTTCCCGGCACCCTGCCAGAGAGGGGAATCGCCACCGGAGGTCTTCTTCATCGCGATGCTTGTCTCCGGCGCGATGAGTGAGTAGTCTACCTTGGACTATGGGTCCATAGCAGTAGCTAGATGGTTGTCTTCTCCACCATGTGCTTCATGTTTAGATCTCGTGGGCTGCTTTACATGATCGAGACTACTGATGACCCACAAGTATAGAGGGTTGATACGTCTCAAACGTATCTATAATTTTTGATGCTCCATGCTTGTTTTTACACCATTTGCCTTGTGTTTCGTTACACTTTGTGGCATTTTTATGCGATTTCCGGAACTAACCTATTGACAAGATGCCACAGTGCCAGTTCCATGTTTTCTGCTATTTTTGTGTTTCAGAAAAGCTACACAGGAAATATTCTGCTTACTTTTGGTTTTCGTTTTCACCTTGATTTGCGTTCAGATCTTCTTATATTTATTTATCAAGGTGTATTTTTGCCTCTGGACCATGTTGATTTTCCTCAAAAGAGTTGGATGAAAAAAGTTCGAATGGTGTTGGAAAAGAGAAAAAGCTTTATGCAAAAAAGTGGTACAAGAAGGAGCTTGTGTAGACTGCGGCTTAGGATTTTTCATGTCATGCTTGATGTCTTTTTGATAGTATGCTTAGTGGTTTTGTTGTAGCATGACTTGTCTCAAATAACTGAGATTGCTTAATGAGCCTTTGAAAAAAATCATGCGTTGTTTTTATCGTTTGGAAGCATTATTTTGGTTTTCTCCTTGATGCTTTATTTGGGTTGACTTGGCACATGCTCACACATGTTAGACTCTTACAAAGTCGCGAATAGCCTCTATGATCATTTAGTTTTTGACTTTTGATGCCATCTTATGCATCTTTTAATGTTGCTTTGTCGCTTTGCATGATTATGGCCGTTATTGCTCTCTTAGTTGGTCGCTCCCAGTCTTTTGCTAGCCCTCGCCTTGTACTGAGTATGAGCTCTACTCGTGCATCCAACTCCTAAAAACTAAGTTTTCCAAAGTGTCCACCATGCATACCTATTAGCAATTTGCTATTCCAAGTAAATTTGACTTGCTTTTATTTTCTCTTCAAATTAAACTCTTACCAGTGTTATGCGAAAATTGGTCAGTAAAGCTCTCACGAACCGGAAGGCACACTTTACTTTTTCTTGTTCTTAAAAATTTGACATTGTGGTCTCTTATGTTGAGTTGTTATGCTTGCAAGTTGTAAGTTGGAGACTAGCCCAGCCATGCCGTCATGGGCAAGCTTTCAACATTGCACTTCTTATTTGAGTTGATATCATGATTTTTTGTTTATGGATGCCCGCGGTGTGAAATGAATTGGGAATCTTGCGGGGATCATGGAGTTTGTATATGTGTTAGGGAAACGCCTGGGCCGCCAATCTAAGCCATGCATAATTCATGGTGGAAATTTGCAGCATACCCATAGTGGACATTCGACGACGCATCTCAAAATAAAAAGCTAAACAAATGGTAAATAAAAGAGATGTCGAGGTGTTCATTGTCTGCTTGTCCTGTCATTTTGATGTGGGCTTGTTCCATGTCATCGGGCATGGAGGTACCCCGTTGGCGGTTCTCGATGATACGTGTATACTTACAATGACAAGAGCCTTGCTTGGGACTCTAAGTAAAGTAGCATGAGGTTTGGGTACTCGTATTCACGGGACACGAGGTTTTCAACTTATGATTTGTTAAGCATATGCATCATAATTGTTCTCGCATTAACTTTAACCATTCAAGATGCTTATGATGGGGGCAATGAGAGCTCAAAGCCGGTAAGTACCATAATTTTTGAAGGTTATAAAACTTGCAATCACTGCTTCCCTCCGCGAAGGGCTTTCTTTTACTTTTATGTTGAGTCACCACCTTCTATCTTTATGCACCATTAAGAGAGCATAGTTGTCATTCTTAGTATAATGTGCATTGTCCCAAAGTTTTCATTGATTGATTCATATTGTTGGTTTCACTTGTTCTTAAATTATTTGTATCTAGTCGCCCTCTTAAACTTGAAGGTGTCCTATGTATTTATGTTTTGCTCTCCATGAAGGACAAGCTGAAAACCATTTATATGTTTTTCCTTATGATTTGAACACACGTTTGACTTTCATTGTTTCATTTTTATGATCTTTTGTTTGTGTTCTTTTTCATGTTATAACATGGTTGCTAAGTTTTTATTGTCAAGATTATATCTTTCATGCCCATGTTTTAAGTTCTTATGATCCCAGCTCACAATGCTTACATATATGATTAAGATTGTGTAGGTGCATGTCACCTCAAAAATTATTTCTTTTGTTATCACTTACCTACTCGAGGACGAGCAGGAGTTAAGCTTGGGGATGCTGATACGTCTCCAACGTATCCATAATTTTTGATGCTCCATGCTTGTTTTTACACCATTTGCCTAATGTTTCGTTACACTTCATGGCACTTTTATGCATTTTCCGGAACTAACCTATTAACAAGTCGCCACAGTGCCAGTTCCCTGTTTTTTGCTGTTTTTGTGTTTCAGAAAAGTTACACAGGAAATATTCTCGGAATTGGACGAAACCAAAGCCAGTCGTCCAGATATTTCATGGAGCTTCTAGAGAACCGAAGAGGAGACGGAGTGGGGCCACGAGGGGCCCTGATACGTCTCCAACGTGTCTATAATTTTTGATGCTTTATGCTTGTTTTTACACCATTTGCCTAATGTTTCGTTACACTTCGTGGCACTTTTATGCATTTTCCGGAACTAACCTATTAACAAGTCGCCACAGTGCCAGTTCCCTGTTTTCTGCTGTTTTTGTGTTTCAAAAGTGATACATAGGAAATATTCTCGGAATTGGACGAAACAAGTTCCTGAAGTCTTATTTTACCCGTAAGCTTCCAGAGATCCGAAGGAGAGTAGGAGGGGGGCCACAGGGGCCCCACACACCAGGCTGGCGCGGCCAAGGGCCTGGCCGCGCCGCCATGGTGTGAGGCCACCTGGCCCCACCTCTGACATCGCCCCTTCGCCTATAAAGACCCCCCGACGGAAAAAACCTAAGTACCCGATCACTTTTCCAGAACACATCGCGATCCGCCGCCGCCGTCGACCCGAAGATCGGGAGGGTCCAGAAGCTCTTCCCGACACCCTGCCGGAGAGGGGAATCGCCACCGGAGGTCTTCTTCATCGCCATGCTTGCCTCCGGAGCGATGAGTGAGTAGTCTACCTTGGACTATGGGTCCATAGCAGTAGCTAGATGGTTGTCTTCTCCACCATGTGCTTCATGTTTAGATCTCATGAGCTGCCCTACATGATTGAGATCACCGTTATGTAATTCTACATATTTGGTTTGTTGGGATCCGATGAATATTGGTGTTATGATTGAGTTGCTGTACTGAAATATATCTTTTGTTATCTCTATGTTGTTTATGATCTTGCATGCTCTCCGTTGTTAGTAGCTATCTTGGCCGAGTAATTGCTAGTGACTCCAAGAGGGGGTATTTATGCTCGATAGTGGGTTCATGCCTCTATTTAACCTGGGGGGGTGATAGAAACCTCTAAGGTTGTAGATGTGCTATTGCTATTAGGGAGAAAACAACATTCATATGCTCAAGGGCATATGCTTTGTTTACATTACACACTTTGCTTAATGCAAATATCTGTTGTTCGCAACTTAATACTTGTGGAGTTCTCGGATTGATTCGCCACAAGTGGATTATTAGTCATAGATGCAGTTGGATGGCGGTCTATGTATTTTGTTGTAATGCCCAGAGTAAATCTCATAGTGATCTTCTTGACATATCACGTTATCTTTATTCTATCAATTGCCCAACTGTAATTTGTTTACCCAGCATGTGTTATTTATTTTATGGAGAGACACCACTAGTGAACTGTGGACCCCGGTCCTATTTCCATCATATTGCTATCACCTATTTACTTTACTCGCACTGTTTACTTTACTCGCATACTTTTACTGTTTTCCACTCGATACGCTCATAACCTTTGTTTCAAGCAAACCGGTGAGATTGACAACCTCATCGCAAGTTGGGAACAAAGTACTTGGTTGTGTTGTGTGCAGGTTCCGCGTTGCAGCTAGCAAGCAAAGCTTGGACAAGGCGCCATATATAAATTGTCCGAAGCTGTCGCAAACTAGCAAGCATCACCTTCAGTCGTTTGTCTCTCCTCTCCAAGAACGATAAACCTTGGTTTCTTAACTGAGGGAAAACCAGCTGCTATACTCATCACACCTTCCTCTTGGGGTTCCCAACGGGCTGGTCATTCACCACGCACAAGGATCATCTCTCCCACGTTAACTGGGCATCAGCTATTTTTCTGGCGCCGTTGCCGGGGACTGAAGAAGAAGAAGAAGCTCCCACATCAACTACACGCTCCCACCTCAACTACGCGCCAGTAGTTTGTCTGGCGCCATTGCCGGGGAGGAAGTAGAAGACTTCTGCGAGGGGAGTTTTCGCACGCACATCCTTTACTTTGTTATTACTTTTGCTTTACTTTATTTATTTTACCTGCATCGTTTTATATCAAAAACCCAAAAAAAATTAGAATCCTTGGTAGTTGCTATTTCTTTACTTTAGTTTATTATGTCTAGTTCAGTTGCTATTACTATGTCGCCCGAGGATATGATTTTCACTTTTAAACAAAAGGATGAGGAAAGTTTTAAAGAAGCTTGGTCTAGAATTTATGATTGGCATGGAAAAACTGAACCTAAAATGACCTTGAGTTTGCTTCTTAGTAGCTTTTACTTTGGACTTGCTCTTCGTTATAGATATGCTTTGGATGCTACTGCAGAAGGAGATTTCCTTCGTTGTGATGGAGATCAAGCCTTCAATATTATAAAAAAGTTGATTACAATTTATAGCATGCCAACCTATTTTGATTCCTCTCTGGTGTGCATTTTTAATAGACTTGACACTCTTGAGACTCGCACTGCTAGTTTGAATTCTTGCTACAATACTTTGCGCCAGCATTTTGATTATGTGCCAACAAATTCTGAACCTTCGAGTTGGTCTCCTACGGTAAAAATCACCATTAGTGGTGAAACTTTTCATGCTCGTTGTGATATTATGTCTGAATTTTGTCTTATGCCAAAGGATGTTTATGAATCTTTGAGCCTTTGGAAGCTTTCTGAGGGGGGAGAAGGAATTTCTCTTGCTAACAATGCCACTATATTTCCCATTGGAATAGCTGAAGGAGTTTTTACAAAAGTCCTAGGAAGAATGATATCTACTGATTATCTTGTTATTGAATGTGTAGGGAAAGGACAAATCACACTTGGAAGATCCCTCCTGAAGCTCCTGGGCGTCGTCATTGATGTGGGAAAAGACAATATAAGATTTATCTCTCCACCTTGCAATAACCATGTATTTCCTAGAGTCAAGAGCAAAGGTAAGAAAGGAAGACGTAAGGCACGCGCTGATCCTAGTACTTCATCACTTGAAAATATTTGATTCGCAATTTTCTGCGCCTAGCTCAAAGGCGTTAAAGAAAAGCACTCTTGGGAGATAACCCAATGTTTATTTTCAGTACTTTTTATTTTATTTGAGTCTTGGAAGTCATTACTACTGTAATGACCGCTCCTTATCTTGTTTATTTCGTTTTTGTGCCAAGAGAAGCCTCTAATTCGAGTAAGGTAAAGATTTGGGGATGTTGCTGTCCTGAAACTGTTTTCGGTGCTGCACCGTAAAAATTCGTATAAATTCTATGTATATCTTTTGGACCTGCAATTTCTTGTGCATATGCCCCAGGTTATATCCAAACTTTCATTAGTTGAACACTTTTTGATTTGAGCAACAGAAAACCCCTCAAAAATTCGACCTTTGTCAGCTGTTCTGTTTTGACAGATTTCTGCCAATATTTGTGTTTGCCGCTTTATTGCTTTCTTTTGAGTTCTTTTGATCACGGAACTTTTGGGGAAGTTGCTACAGTATTATTTGCTATATATGCGGTGGTTTTGGGTTGAAACCTGAAGCAAAAAGAGGTTGATTATATGTTATGCTACACTAATGTTGGTAATAGAATTGTGTTTAGTTTTGTATGAAGGAAGTTTTCAAGTGTAGGGATTGGATAATGATGAGATGAGTTGAAGAATGGACAAAAGCTCAAGCTTGGGGATGCCCATGCATCACCCCAAGAAATATCCAAGAAGTACAAGCGTCAAATCTTGGGGATGCCCCCGAGGCACCCCCTTCTTCATCGGCAAAAATCAGGTCACCTTTCAAGACACTATATTTTTATTGCTTCATGCACTATGTGTTTTTCTTGGAGCGTCAGTTGTTTTAGTTTTCTTAGTTGGTTTTTTTTTGTTTGCTGCAATAAATGGTTGGACCCCAACAAATTTCCTTTGGAGGAGATGTACTCGTTTTCATTTGCAAAGAACGCTCTAGTTTTCATTCTTACAATTTCACCGGGTGTTCTTCTTTTTTCGCTACTGCTTTTGGTTTTCATTTTCGCCTTGATTTGCGTTCAGACCTTGTCATATCTTTTCATCAAGGTGTATTTTTGCCTCTGATCTTTATTGGTTTTCATCAAAAGAGGTGTCTTTAAAAATTTCAAATGGTGTTGGAAAAGAGAAAAAGCTTTATGCAAAATAGTGGTACAAGAAGGAGCTTATGTAGACTGTGGCTTAGGCTTTTTCATGTCGTGCTTGATGTCTTTTTGATAGTATGCTTAGTGGTTTTGCTGTAGCATGACTTGTCTCAAATAACTGAGATTGCTTAATGAGCCTTTGAAAAAATCATGCGTTGTTTTTATTGTATGGAAGCATTTTTTTGGTTTTCTCCTTGATGCTTTATTTGGGTTGACTTGGCGCATGCTCACACATGTTAGACTCTTACAAAGTCGCCAATAACCTCTATGATCATTTAGTTTTTGACTTTTGATACCATCTTATGCTTCTTTTAATGTCGCTTTGTCGCTTTGCATGATTATGGCGATTATTGCTCTCTCAGTTGGTTGCTCCCAGTCTTTTGCTAGCCCTCGCCTTGTACTGAGTATGAGCTCTACTCGTGCATCCAACTCCTAAAAGCCAAATTTTCCATTGTGTCCACCATACATACCTACTAGCAATTTGCTATTCCAAGTAAATTTGACTTGCTTTTATTTTCTCTTCAAATTAAACTCTTACCAGTGTTATGCGAAATTTGGTCAGTAAAGCTCTCACGAACCGGAAGGCACACTTTACTTTTTCATGTTCTTAAAAATTTGACATTGTGGTCTCTTATGTTGAGTTGTTATGCTTGCAAGTTGTAAGTTGGAGACTAGCCCAGCCTTGCAGTCATGGTCAAGCTTTCAACATTGCACTTCTTATTTGAGTTGATATCGTGATCTTTTGTTTATGGATGCCCGCGGTGTGAAATGAATTGGGAATCTTGTGGGGATCATGGAGTTTGTATATGTGTTAGGGAAACGCCGGGCCACCAATCTAAGCCATGCATAATTCATGGTGGAAATTTGCAGCATACCCATGGTGAACATTCGACGACGCATCTCACAATAAAAAGCTAAACAAATGGCAAATAAAAGAGATGTCGAGGCGTTCATTGTCTGCTTGTCCTATCATTTTGATGTGGGCTTGTTCCATGTCATCGGGCACGGAGGTACCCCATTGGCGGTTCTCAATGATATGCATATACTTACAATGACAAGAGCCTTGCTTGGGACTCTAAGTAAAGTAGCATGAGGTTTGGGTACTCGTATTCACGGGACACGAGGTTTTCAACTTATGATTTGTCAAGCATATGCATCATATATGTTCTCGCATTAACTTTAACCATTCAAGATGCTTATGATGGGGGCAATGAGAGCTCAAAGCCGGTAAGTACCATAATTTTTGAAGGTTATAAAACTTGCAATCACTGCTTCCCTCTGCGAAGGGCCTTTCTTCTACTTTTTAGTTGAGTCACCACCTTCTATCTTTATGCACCATAAGAGAGCATAGTTGTCATTCTTAGTATAATGTGCATTGTCCCAAAGTTTTCATTGATTGATTCATATTGTTGGTTTCACTTGTTCTCAAATTATTTGTATCTAGTTGCCCTCTTAAACTTGAAGGTGTCCTATGCATTTATGTTTTGCTCTCTTTGAAGGACAAGCTGAAAACCATTTGTATGTTTTTCCTTATGATTTGAACACACGTTTGACTTTCATTGTTTCATTTTCATGATCTTTTGTTTGTGTTCATTTGCATGTTTACAACATGGTTGCTAAGTTTTTATTGTCAAGATTATATCTTCATGCCCATGTTTTAAGTTCTTATGATCCCAGCTCACAAATGCTTACATATATGATCAAGATTGTGTAGGTGCATGTCACCTCAAAAATTATTCTTTTGTTATCACTTACCTACTCGAGGACGAGCAGGAGTTAAGCTTGGGGATGCTTGATACGTCTCCAACGTATCTATAATTTTTGATGCTCCATGCTTGTTTTTACACCATTTGCCTAATGTTTCGTTACACTTCGTGGCACTTTTATGCATTTTCCGGAACAAACCTATTAACAAGTCGCCACAGTGCCAGTTCCCTGTTTTCTGCTGTTTTTGTGTTTCAGAAGTGATACACAGGAAATATTCTCGGAATTGGACGAAACAAATTCCTAAAGTCTTATTTTACCCGAACGCTTCCAGAGATCCGAAGGAGAGTAGGAAGGGGGGCCACAGGGGCCCCACACACCAGGCTGGCGCGGCCAAGGGCCTGGCCGCGCCGCCATGGTGTGAGGCCACCTGGCCCCACCTCTGACATCGCCCCTTCGCCTATAAAGACCCCCCGACGGAAAAAACCTAAGTACCCGATCACTTTTCTAGAACACATCACGATCCGCCGCCGCCGTCGACCCGAAGATCGGGAGGGTCCAGAAGCTCTTCCCGGCACCCTGCCGGAGAGGGAAATCGCCACCGGAGGTCTTCTTGATCGCCATGCTTGCCTCCGGAGTGATGAGTGAGTAGTCTACCTTGGACTATGGGTCCATAGTAGTAGCTAGATGGTTGTCATCTCCACCATGTGCTTCATGTTTAGATCTCATGAGCTGCCCTACATGATTGAGATCACCGTCATGTAATTCTACATGTTTGGTTTGTTGGGATCCGATGAATATTGTTGTTATGATTGAGTTGCTATACTGAAATATATCTTTTGTTATCTCTATGTTGTTTATGATCTTGCATGCTCTCCATTGTTAGTAGCTATCTTGGCCGAGTAGTTGCTAGTGACTCCAAGAGGGGGTATTTATGCTCGATAGTGGGTTCATGCCTCTATTTAACCTGGGGGAGTGACAGAAACCTCTAAGGTTGTAGATGTGTTGTTGCTACTAGGGAGAAAACAACATTCATATGCTCAGGGGCATATGCTTTGTTTACATTACACACTTTGCTTAATGCAATTATCTGTTGTTCGCAACTTAATACTTGTGGAGTTCTCGGATTGATTCGCCACAAGTGGATTATTAGTCATAGATGCAGTTGGATGGCGGTCTATGTATTTTGTTGTAATGCCCAGAGTAAATCTCATAGTGATCTTCTTGACATATCACGTTATCTTTATTCTATCAATTGCCCAACTGTAATTTGTTTACCCAGCATGTGTTATTTATTTTATGGAGAGACACCACTAGTGAACTGTGGACCCCGGTCCTATTTCCATCATATTGCTATCACCTATTTACTTTACTCGCACTGTTTACTTTACTCGCATACTTTTACTGTTTTCCACTCGATACGCTCATAACCTTTGTTTCAAGCAAACCGGTGAGATTGACAACCTCATCGCAAGTTGGGAACAAAGTACTTGGTTGTGTTGTGTGCAGGTTCCGCGTTGCAGCTAGCAAGCAAAGCTTGGACAAGGCACCATATATAAATTGTCCGAAGCTGTCGCAAACTAGCAAGCATCACCTTCAGTCGTTTGTCTCTCCTCTCCAAGAACGATAAACCTTGGTTTCTTAACTGAGGGAAAACCAGCTGCTATACTCATCACACCTTACTCTTGGGGTTCCCAACGGGCTGGTCATTCACCACGCACAAGGATCATCTCTCCCATGTTAACTGGGCATCAGGCCCTCACACCAGGGCGGCGCGGCCCAGCCCCTGGCCGCGCGCCCCTATGTGTCAGACCGCCTCGGTCCACTTCTGACGATGCCCCTTTGCCTATAAAGATCCCCCGATGGGAAAAACATAAGAACCCGATCAATTTTCTAGAAACACATCGCGATCCGCCACCGTCGTCGACCCGAGATCGGGAGGGTCCAGAAGCTCTTCCCGGCACCCTGCCGGAGAGGGGAATCGCCACCGGAGGTCTTCTTCATCGCCATGCTTGCCTCCGGAGCGATGAGTGAGTAGTCTAACTTGGACTATGGGTCCATAGCAGTAGCTAGATGGTTGTTCTCTCCACCATGTGCTTCATGTTTAGATCTCATGAGCTGCCCTACATGATTGAGATCACCATTATGTAATTCTACATGTTTGGTTTGTTGGGATCCGATGAATATTGGTGTTATGATTGAGTTGCTATACTGAAATATATCTTATGTTATCTCTATGCTGTTTATGATCTTGCATGCTCTCCATTGTTAGTAGCTATCTTGGCCGAGTAGTTGCTAGTGACTCCAAGAGGGGGTATTTATGCTCGATAGTTGGGTTCATGCCTCTATTTAATCTGGGGGAGTGACAGAAACCTCTAAGGCTGTAGATGTGTTGTTGCCACTAGGGAGAAAACAACATTCATATGCTCGAGGGCATATGCTTTGTTTACATTACACACTTTGCTTAATGCAATTATCTGTTGTTCGCAACTTAATACTCATGGGGTGTTCGGATGATATCCCCGTGAGTGAATTATTAGTCATAGATGCAGTTGGATGGCGGTCTATGTATTTTGCTGTAATGCCCATAGTAAATCGCATAGTGATCTTCTTGACATATCACGTTATCTTTATTCTATCAGTTGCCCAACTGTAATTTGTTTACCCATCATGTGTTATTTATCTTATGGAGAGACACCACTAGTGAACTGTGGACCCCGGTCCTATTTCCAACATATTGCTATCACCTGTTTACTTTACTCACACTGTTTACTTTACTCGCATACTTCTACCGTTTTCCACTCGATACGCTCATACCCTTTGTTTCAAGCAAACCGGTGAGATTGACAACCTCATCGTAAGTTGGGAACAAAGTACTTGGTTGTGTTGTGTGCAGGTTCCACGTTGCTGCTCGCAAAGCAAAGCTTGGACGAGGCGCCATATAAATTGTCCGGAGCTGTCGCGGAGCTTGCAAGCATCACCTTCAGTCATATTGGCTTTTTCTTCTCCTGATCGATAAACCTTGGTTTCTAACTGAGGGAAAAGCTTGCTGCTGTGCTCATCACACCTTCCGCTTGGGGTTCCCCAACTGACTGGTTATAATCATCATCATCAACTACACGCCAGCCATCAGCGGCCAGGGGCTGGGCCGCGCCCCCTGGTGGTGAGGCTGCCCTGTGGCCCCTCTCACTTCCTCCTTCTGGCTACTTCAGTCTTCTGATAAAATATAATTTTCTGGTATTTTCCTGGAATTTTCCTGATCTTTGAAATATGGTGCCTTGACGGTCCTTTTTCCAGCAGAATCCTGACTCCGGCAGCAATTCCTCCAATGATCATCAAACATGTAAAAACAGAGGAAATAACATAAGTATCATCTCTAAATGTGAAATATATCAATGAATAACAGTAAATTATGATACAAAATAGTGATGCAGAATGGACGTATCAACCCCCCCAAGCTTAGACCTCGCTTGTCCCCAAGTGAAAACTAAACTCGGTAAACATGACCGCAGGTTTATGGAGTGAAGTGTCGATAATCAAAGTACAGACAAGAAGCATCACATTTACCAAGGCACAAGGTATAATAGTCAGCAACTTCCCTTTATATGATAAAGACTTGCAATTAGTAAAAGGGAATCACAAATAAGGATGCACAAGGTAAACTATAATTGGTGGTGGCAAACTTTAGTTCTTGGTCAGAGAACAATGAACAAACTATACTAGCTTTTGAATAGAGCCTTTTAAAACAGAGCTAATATAGCAAAAACCATATGCTCAATGAAACAAACTTTTTGCATTCATAGAAAGCTTTCAAAGATATATTCCTTCAGACAAAAGCATTGTACTAGCAAAAGAAGTTAATAAACATGATTAAACGGATCAACATATGGATGAGTGAAACATAACAACTCAAATGCATACTTGAGATAGAGGGGAATAGGTTGACTCAACATGAAAGTAAAATACATGCCCTTCGTAGAGGGAAGCAGGGATTAAACATGTGCTAGAGCTTTTCATTTGTAAAACAGAGGTAAAAATTGTTTTGAGAGGTGGTTGCTTTTGTCAACGACTAGCAATGGAGTTCTTGATATCTTCCATACTAAACAAGTGAGAGCGGTTTCAAGATGTTTGATTAATTGGCACATTGGTGCTCTTTTATAGCTTGGCACTCCTCCCCACCTTTTCCTTTCTCAAACCATGGCTAACCGATTCCATCGGGTGCCGACCAACTTTCACATACCATGGAGCAGTGCCTTTTTCTTTTCTTTTTGAGATTATAATGGTCTGACCAGCTCCCTTGCAAAATTAATGACGAGCAGATGAAGCTGCCTAGTCGAGGGGTACTCAATTTAGTATGGAAGATAACAAACCCATCCACTACATCCTCATGAGCTAAAAACAGTGGCACAAAATGAGAAGTATTTGAAGGTTTTTGAAAGGTAGCACATGAAAATTTACTTGGAATGGCTTAAAATACCATGCATAGGAATTTATAGTGGACTCTTTGGACGTGACTTGGCTTTTGGGAATTGAATGCACGAGAAGTATTCCCTCTCAGTACAGGTTTTTGGCAAGCAAGGCTGGGTAGCAAGCATAAGAGTTGCGTGAAACAAACAAACATACATATAATAGGAACAATCATGCAAACTTCCTCGAAGGTACAATGATTTTAACTTTGAGAATAATAATGCTTATAAGCCAAACATGAAGGAAAACTGAAGTGATGTAACTACAAGCACTTCTTCTTCTTTTCTACTCAAACCTCAAGGTAATGTTGCTACTAACCAAGCTAAATTTTCCAAAACCAACTAAATTTACTCATGCTCCCATAGTGATACCAATACTAATCAACAAGACTAATCGTATAAGAGAGATTGCAAACTAAAATAAAGTGTGCGGAAAGTAAACGATAAAACTTCTCATTAATATTTCATTACCACAACTCACACCAAGGGATACATAGATAACCAACTAAGGAGGATACTTCCACACTGCAAACTATTCTATAAGATAACTTCTCTATTCATGATATGACTCTACTTGAAAAGTAAATGAGCAAAAGGTAATGATGTGATACCGCGGCACTCCCCCAAGCTTGGAACAAGCCAAGGGGATGCCTATACCGATGATGAATTACTCCTTTGGCGGTGGCTGTGAGTCTTTAATGAGCTTCTCAATCAAATCTTTCAAGTCATCGATCTTGTGACCGAGGTTACGAATCATCTCTGAATTGTGCTCAATATGGTTCATGAACCTGTCAGCCAGAGAGTCCCAGCTCTTGGAGTTATTTCCCCATCCTTCTTCACTCTTGGAACTTTCTTTCCCTGCACTGTTAGAACGATCTATATCCCAACCAGAGGGCAATCGTGATCTAGGCACCTTTTGAAACTGATGTTCATGTATTAGAGTATGGAAAGGGTTGTTGCCTGACGGAGATGTCCGTGGAGCTAAGGTGTGACGTGGCACACCCCCTCCGGTTCTTATACGTGCACTCTTCTTGAACTTGTCATGACTTGTCACCACCCCAATGCTTGCGATCATGGTGCTCGGCCGTGAACTTTGATCTTCTTCCATCTCTTCTTCCTCGGCCTCGCCTTTAACTTCTTCCTTCGGCTGAAGGTCTTGGTGGTCATCTTCTGGAGGTGTCTTATCCTTGTCGTCACTCGAGGAAGCCATGGTGCTCTCAAAACTAAGATCAACTCCTGACAGAAACAGCTCAAAACAAAAACACGACGAGAACACGATATACAGACCTCGGGGACTCTGGGGGGTTATATAGGCGGAAATTATACATCGAGAGGAAATCATAGGAGGAAACCGGGACGGAAATGAGCTCCGGGGTGGACTCACCACAGGGCGGCGTGGCCAGGAGTGGGCCCGTGCCCCTGGTGGTGAGGAGCCACCGGAATCCGCCTCCTGCCCGTTTTCGTCTCGCGATTTTTCATATTTAATAAAAACATCAAAAATATTAATGGAGAAGTTTTTCACGAACCTTTTCTGACTAGAACTGTTACCTATTCGAAAACAAACTCTGAAGGTTCCTGCAAATTGTCTTGGATGAATTCTTCCGGAGAAACTGTTTCAATTACATCAACATCTTCATTATAAGAATCTCCAGCAATATAATGTTTGAGTCTTTGCCCATTCACCACTTGTGTAGTGTCATCTTTCAATGAAGCAATCTTTATAGCACTTGAGCGGTATACTTCCACAATAACATATGGTCCTTCCCATTTAGAGAGTAATTTTCCTGCAAAAAATCTGAGATGAGACCTATACAATAGAACTTTCTCAGCAACATGAAACTCTTTTTTAAGAATTCTCTTATCATGCCATTGTTTGACTTTCTCTTTGAAAAGTCTGGCATTCTCGTAGGCTTCATTTCTCCACTCATCTAGAGAACTCAAATCTAACAACCTTTTCTTATCGGCAAGTTTAAAATCCCTATTAAGCTCTTTCACTGCCCAAAAAGCTTTGTGTTCTAATTCTAAAGGCAAGTGACACGCTTTTCCGTAAACCATTTTGTAAGGAGACATGCCCATGGGGTTCTTATAAGCAGTTCTATAAGCCCATAAAGCATCGTTTAACTTGCTAGCCCAGTTTTTCCTAGATCTATTAACAGTCTTCTGCAAGATAGACTTGATCTCTCTATTTGAAAGCTCTACCTGCCCACTAGTTTGGGGATGATAAGCAGAAGCAATTCTATGATTAACATCATATCTAGCAAGAGTTTTTCTAAAACTGCCATGAATAAAATGAGAACCTCCATCAGTCATAAGATATCTAGGCACACCAAACCTAGGAAAAATAACGTCTTTAAGCATTTTTTAACGAGGTCTCACCATCGACACTCTTTGTAGGTATGGCTTCTACCCACTTGGTAACATAATCAACAGTAACAAGTATGTGAGTATAGCCTTGTGAAGGAGGAAAAGGACCCATAAAGTCAAATCCCCTACAATCAAATGGTTCAATAACAAGAGTGTAACTCATAGGCATTTCATTTCGTCTAGAAATATTACCAACTCTTTGACATTCATCGCAAGATAAAACATACCTTCTAGCATCTTTAAAGAGGGTTGGCCAATAAAAACCTGATTGTAGAACCTTTTGTGTGGTTCTATCTCCAGCATGATGTCCTCCATAAGCGCTTCCATGGCATTTCCTCAATATTTCTTGTTGCTCATATTCTGGTACGCATCTTCGTATAATACCATCCACTCCTTCTTTATATAAATGTGGGTCATCCCAAAAGTAATGCCTCAAATCATAAAAGAACTTCCTTCTTTGCTGAGCTATAAAAGTTGGAGGCAGATACTTGGAAACAATAAAGTTAGCATAATCAACATACCAAGGAAGGTCTCGTGAAGTTACATTTATTGAAGCCAACTGCTCATTTGGAAAACTATCATTAACAGGAATAGGATCAAAAGAAATGTTTTCCAATCTAGATAAATTGTCAGCCACAGGATTTTCAGCACCTTTCCTATCTACGATATGCAAATCAAACTCTTGTAAAAGCAACACCCATCTAATAAGCCTAGGCTTAGCATCCTTCTTAGTCATAAGATATCTAATAGCAGCGTGATCAGTATGAATAGTAACTTTAGAATCAACAATGTAAGATCTAAACTTATCACATGCAAAAACAACAACAAGAAACTCTTTCTCAGTAGTAGCATAATTCTTCTGAGCAGCATCAAGAGTCTTACTAGCATAATGGATAACATTCAACTTATTATCTACGCACTGTCCAAGAACAGCACCAACAACAAAATCACTAGCATCACACATAATTTCAAAGGGTAAATTCCAATCAGGTGGTTGAACAATAGGAGCAGTAGTTAAAGCCTTCTTAAGAGTTTCAAAAGCTTCCTTACAATCATCATCAAAGACAAATGGTACATCTTTTTGAAGAAGATTAGTAAGAGGCTTTGAAATTTTAAAGAATTCTTTAATAAACCTCCTATAGAAACCAGCATGACCAAGAATACTACGAATACCTTTAACATCTCTGGGACAGGGCATTTTCTCAATTGCCTCAAC
Source organism: Dactylis glomerata (assembly GCA_007115705.1). Lineage (NCBI taxonomy): Eukaryota > Viridiplantae > Streptophyta > Magnoliopsida > Poales > Poaceae > Dactylis > Dactylis glomerata. The sequence goes on from QXEO01001369.1 coordinate 492,636, forward strand.
TTTTGCTCTGTCAACTTCAATACCTCTTTCAGAAATTTTATGTCCAAGGACAATTCCTTCATTTACCATAAAGTGGCATTTCTCCCAATTAAGAACAAGATTAGTTTCTTCACACCTCTGCAAAACTTTATCAAGATTGTGCAAACAATTATCAAAAGAAGTTCCATAGACGGAGAAATCGTCCATGAAAACCTCCACAATTTCTTCACAAAAACCATGAAAAATAGTAGACATGCATCTTTGAAAAGTAGCAGGAGCATTGCATAAACCAAACGGCATACGTCTATAAGCATAAGTTCCATAAGGGCAAGTAAAAGTGGTTTTCTCTTGATCTTCCGGTTTAATAGCAATCTGAGAGAAACCAGAATAACCATCAAGAAAACAAAAATGAGTCTTCTTAGATAACCTCTCTAACATCTGATCTATAAACGGTAAAGGGTAATGATCTTTTTTAGTAACTTTGTTAACTTTTCTATAGTCAATGCACATCCTATAACCAACTACTACCCTTTGAGGAATAAGCTCGTTATTCTCATTAGGTACAACAGTCATACCTCCTTTCTTAGGAACACAATGAACAGGACTAACCCATCTACTATCAGCAATAGGATAAATAATACCAGCATCAAGGAGCTTCAATACCTCATTTCTTACCACAAGCAGCGTTGATGCTCCACAACTGGCTTCGCGTCTTTCTCCATATTAATAGCATGCTGACATAAAGTAGGGCAAATCCCTTTTAAATCATCAAGAGTATATCCCATAGCTCCTCGATGTTTCCTCAATATCTCCAATAACCTTTCTTCTTCCTTTCCTGAAAGCTTAGAACTGATAATAACAGGATATATTTTCTTATCATCTATATAGGCGTATTTAAGATCATCAGGTAAAGGTTTTAATTCAAAAATAGGATCTTCTTTAGGTGGCAAAGTGGTACCAAGATCCTCCACAGGTAAATTGTGCTTGATCAATGGTTGTTGACGAAGAAAAATATCGTCAATCTCTTCTCTTTCCTTCATGAAAACATCACTTTCATGATCTTCCATGAATTGCTGCAAAGCATTATTAGGAGCAAGAGCAATAGAAGCAAGCTGTTCAACTCAAAAATTTCATCAGGCATGTCATTTTCATAAGAAGTCTTAGCAAACTTAGAAAAATTAAACTCATAAGACTCTCCATTAAACTTAGTGAAAATTTTCTCCTTCTTACAGTCTATCACAGCGCAACAAGTATTCAAAAAGGGTTTACCAAAAATAATAGGACAAGTTTTACTAGCCTCCTTACCAAGTACTAGGAAATCAGTGGGATATTTAGTCTTACCGCATAGAACTTCCACATCTCGAACAATACCAAGAGGCCAAACAGTCTCTCTGTTAGCAAGCTGAACAACCACATCAATATCTTCAAGTTCACAAGCGCCAATCTCATGCATGATTTCTTGGTAAAGTTCTAAAGGAATGGCACTTGCACTAGCACCAATGTCACATAAACCATAATAGCAATGATCTCCAATCCTGACAGAAATAACAGGAACACTTGTTTTCCTATGACTTTTAGGATGCGAGATAATGTTAGAGGCATCTTCACAAAAGAGAATATATTCATCCCCTACATCTTTAGTAACAAGGTCCTTCAATATAGCTATAGGAGACTTAATAGTAATTTGCTCATCAGGCTCTACAGCTTTCTTAGTACTTTTATTAGACACACTTACCAAAGTAGAATACTCTTTTACCTTAGTAGGGAAAGGTGTCTTCTCAAAATAAGGTTCAGGCACAATGCTATCAATAGTACAAACTTCAGTAGCTGCAGCAGGAATATGACTAATAGAATCTTTATGAGGCGCATGATATTTGTTCCAGTCTTTCTTTGGAACATCAAGATAAGAGGCAAAAGCCTTAAGACAATTAGCAAGTATTTGAGAATCAAGACCGTAAGCAATGCTAACACTATGAAAGTCATCGGTTCCCATGAAAGTTTTAATGCATTCATAATCATAGTTTATACCTGATGACAAGGGTATAGCTAATAGAGCCCGTATGTTGTGTACCCCTGAGGCCCGTTAAGCTAGGCCCAATTGTAATGATAGTTGAATACGAGTCTTTACCGTATGTCGATATTGTAATCTGTATCGGACCCTACCCGATCCTTGAGACCTGGCCACCTATATATAGGGGCCAGGAGGGGATGGTGTAGGCCAGATTGAAAGAAAGCCAGGTTGAACACCCAAGTTTACTTTCGACATATACCTATTTCGACTAACTTTACCTTCGAGTTCATCCAATGCCCTATCTCCCCGATCCTAAGTCCTTCATCTAGGACATTTGTCGAGTTAACCCTCGTCAATTGGCGCCGACCGTGGGGATCGGGGCGTTGGAATCATGAATTCGACGGCTTTTTCGCTTTTAGCCAACAGCAGTCCAGAACTCGACGGAAATCAAGAGATGGAGTTAACCATTGGAAGTTTGAGCATCATTATCGGGCCATCGGGTTCATCCCGCCTCTCGGATTCGACGAAATCAGATCCGTCGGCAAACAAGCCCGAAACAGAGGAAACATGGGAATCATCAGAAGACTCTTCCAGCGAGGTAAACTCGCCGGTCAGCTTCGACAAAGCACCAATCGCAGAAGGCGACAAAATTCGGGAAAATTTCGACTTAGAAGAAAGAGCGTGCTAGACGCACAACAACGCAAAGGACTTCGCCGTGGAAAGCAGCGGCGTCTCCAAAGTACATCAGTTATGCGTTATTATCACCGAGGCGGAAGAAGAAAACAATAGCGAAGGAAGTAAAAAGGTCGACAGGCAAGTTGACAAAATGAAAGAACACAACAAAAAGGAAAAGGAGAAAGTTCACGTTTCGGCTGGCGAATGGAGAATGATCAAATCAGCTGTCAATCATGGTACAGGAGTACCCGAAGGATCGAGAAGAGAAGTTCTAATGGGCTATCAGTATGCATTATACCAACACAGGAAGAAACTAAGGGAGGAAAGAGACATGGTTTTTCAAGACAATAACAGTATATCAAGGGAGGAGTACTGGGAAGACTATAGTGAAGATTCAGAGTACAGCAGAGAAAGGCACGGAGACCCAAAGCACAATAGAGGGGAGACAGCGCGTAGCAGAGAAGAAAGGTACTCAAGGAGCCCTACCCCACAGCTAGAAGAGGAGGAAGACAACTTCATACAAGAAACGCCAGAAGCAGCATTGGTAGCAGCACAAGCGTATTTACTAACTACAAGGCCAGAACCTGGGGACCCGCGAGAAGATATGCACCAAGCCGCGATACGAAGCCTTGGAGTAGTGGAAAGCAAGATCAGGGAAAAAGGCCCAGAGACAAAGTCGACACGCTGCAAGGAAAATCAAAAGGAGAAATTCAGATACAACTTCACAGATAACGAGTACAGCGAGTCATCAGAAGAGGAAAGGCGACAGAAGAGGAAAGAGGATGCAAGAAATATAATAGCGCAAGCTCGAGTAAACAAATCGCGTCATGCTTGGAGGGAAGAGAATTATGAAGACGACGATACAGAGATGGGGGCGTTATGCTTTACCCGCAGGGTTCGCAAAACGCGGGTACCCAAAGGATTCAAACTGCCACACGACCAGCATAAGTATGACGGGTCGCAAGAACCTACCCTATGGTTATCAGACTATCTACAGGCAGTACAGATATTGGGGGGAACAAAGGCGACTGCAATGCAAAGTTTGCAGCTACACCTCACCGGCGCAGCACGGTCCTGGCTGAATACCCTACCCAACGAATCCATCGGAAGTTGGGGGAACTCGAAAGTCAATTCGCACGAAATTTTCGTTCAACATATAAGCGCCCAGCATCACTGGAGGAAGTTAAGGCGTGCGTGCAGAGGAAAGGCGAAACTCTACGTTCTTATATACAACGATGGAGCATAATCAAAAACTCAGCAGAGGACGTCTCCGACGAACGAGCAATAGATGCCTTTACGGCCGGACTTCGTCGCTCAGATCTCGTGGAAGAAATAGGAAGAACAAGACCTACGACAGTAGCCGAGTTAATGGAACAAGTCAACAGATTCGCTGATGGAGAAGACGCATACAATAACAAAAGAGGACGTTCACCAGAAGTCGACAGAATAAGTAGACAGAGGAGACGACACCGCAGCAGGGATAACCAAGGAAGGTGAAATCAGGTAGCCGCGGGGTACATATTAGAAGAAGAGGAAGGATATGAAAAAAGGAGGTTTCAGGCAAAAGGAGTAGAAAAATCGAGATACTCCGGTCCTTCGGCCGAGGATATGCTATACGGACCTTGTCGAATCCACTACGCATATCTCGACGGGAAAAGGGTTTCAAATCATCAGATGAAGGATTGTAGAACATTCCTAAGGCTGCAAAGCGCCATGGGCTCAAGCCAAGGAGGGAGGCAAGGAGAACAACACAGAAGTCAAGGATATCAAATGCAAAGGCTAGCAAGGCACCTAGAGTCAAAAGTTTACATATCAGCCATGATTCAACCGATGCTCAAGTCAAAGAAAGAGCGAAAGAGCATATCTAGGCAAGTAAACCTAGCAATATCATCACCACCAGCTACAACAGAGTACCTACGGTGGTCAGAACAACCAGTTAAGTTCAGTAGAGCAGATCACCCGAGAAAAGTTCCCAGGCCAGGCCACTCGCCTATGGTTTTAAAGGCGCAAATAGGAGGATACGACATCGGAAGAGTATTCATGGATGCAGGGAGTGGCATAAACTTAATATATGCTAGAACCTTAAAGGCAATGTGCATCTCGCTGTCGAGTCTGAAGCCAATAGATTGCTCCTTCCACGGAATAGTACCAGGAGCCGCAAACTACCCTTTGGGAAGAATAGAACTCGATGTCTGCTTTGGCAGCAGTGGCAACTACCGAAGAGAGAAGCTGGTATTCGAAGTTATGGACTGGCCGTCACAATATCATGCAATCCTGGGATGCCCAGCATTTGCAAAATTCATGGCAGTACCACACTACGCGTATCTTACGTTAAAAATTCCAGGACCCAAAGGAACAATCACAGTACAAGGGAGCTTTGAAGTAGCCAACACATGCGACAGAGAATTCAACAGGATGGCGCAAACCTTCGGCATGACAGCAGAATACGAGAGGTTAAAAGGAGAAACGGATCATAATGTACTACCCGACGTTGGACGATCCCTGCCAGATCAGGCTTTTGACACAACTCAGGACTCGAAGAAAATCCAGGTCCACCCTACAGATGCAAACAAGACGACATCAATTGCGGTGAACTTGGATCCCGCATAGGAAAGCGCGCTCGTCGAGTTCCTCCGTGAGCGCTGGGAAATCTTCGCCTGGTGTCCATCAGACATGCCAGGGGTTCCCAGGGAACTCGTCGAGCACGCATTAAATGTAGATCCCAAGGCAAAGCCAGTCAAGCAGCCATTGCGACGATTTGATGAACCTAAAAGGAAGGCGATAGCATCAGAGTTGCACAGGCTAGAAAATGCCGGATTTATCAGAGAAATCAAAACTTCGAGTTGGGTGTCGAACCCAGTCATAGTACCCAAGAAGAACACAGACGTACAAAGAGTATGTGTCGACTACACATCTCTCAACAAGCATTGTCTAAAGGATCCCTTCCCTCTACCCCGCATCGATCAGATAATCGATTCAACAGCGGGATGCGCGAGGCTTTCATTTTTGGACGCATATTCTGGTTACAATCAGATCAAATTGAAGAAAGAAGACGAAGAAAAAACGGCCTTCATCACACCATACGGAGTGTTTTGCTACCAAGTGATGCCGTTCGGCCTAAAAAATGCAGGAGCAACTTATCAACGGATGATGCAAAATTGCCTCGGAAGCCAAATAGGGCACAACATCCAAGTCTACATTGATGATGTAGTCATCACCACAAGAGAGGAGAAATCTCTAATCAGCGACTTGGCAGAAACCTTCGACAACCTGAGCAGGTACAAGCTTAAGCTTAACCGGACAAAGTGTTCCTTCGGCGTATCAGCAGGACAACTTTTAGGGTTCCTGGTATCAGCACGAGGAATAGAGGCGAACCCAGAGAAGATTCAAGCAATTTTGACAATGGGGAAACCCACGAAACTACACGACGTACAGAAACTTGCAGGGCGCATCGCGGCTTTAAGTCATTTCGTTGCTCGATTGGGAGAAAAGGCGCTTCCTTTCTATGCACTTATGAAGAAGTCAGATGATAAATTTGAATGGACGGAAGAAGCAGACGCAGCTTTCGCATAGTTGAAAAAAGTGCTTTCCACGCCGCCAGTGCTGGTCGCACCAAAAGAAAAAGAGCCACTACTACTCTACATCGCCGCAACCCATCAGGTGGTGAGCACAGTATTAGTAGTCGAAAGAAGCGAAGAAGGAAAAGCCCACGGCGTCCAGAGACCGGTATATTTCATCAGCGAAGTATTATCTCCGACGAAACAGAGGTACCCGCATTATCAGAAACTTGCATATAGTGTATTTACAACTGCACGAAAACTGCGACAGTACTTTGCGGTGCACCCAATTATAGTGGTCAATGAAGCGCCGCTATCAAGCATATTGAACAATCCTTCAGCAACATGACGTGTCTCTTTGTGGGGAATCGAGTTATCTCCCATGGACATCACGTACGAAAAAAGGAAGGCGATTAAGTCGCAAGTCTTGCCAGATTTTACGGCAGAGTGGCTGGAGCTGCAAAGCACGGGACCACCAGACTTATCCAGTGTTTGGACAATGTACTTCGACGGTTCTAAGAGAGTCCAAGGCGCAGGCGCAGGAGTGGTTTTGATATCGCCTCATGGTGACAAATTGAAGTACGTCTTAAGGATGAGCTTTCCACGGACTTCTAATAATGAAGCAGAGTACGAGGCTTTGTTGCACGGTATGAAGATGGCCAAAGCATGTGGAGCAACTCGCCTAAAAATATTTGGAGATTCCAACCTTGTTGTCCAGCAAGTTATGAACAGATGTGACACAATCAATGACAACATGATGGCCTACAAGAATTTATATCATTATCTCGAAGGAACATTCGATGGATGCGAAGTCTCGCACATAAGCAGGTATAGTAATGAAGAAGCCGACAATTTAGCAAATATCGGGTCACAGTGTTTACCCGTGCCGTCCGGAGTATTTTGGGAAGAAATAGTAGAAAGATCAATAAAAAGTGGGAAAAGCTCGACTACTGCAGCAGATTCGGGGGCTCCGTCGGAGCCAGAGGAGGTCATGATGATAGAAGAAACATGGATGCAGCCATATCTTGCATACATGATAAATAAACAATTACCAGAAGATGCAGTGGAGGCCAAGAGGATAACTCGAAGATCGAAGGCGTTTGTCGTGTTGCAGGGGAAATTATACAAGAAGAGTATTACCGGCGTTTTGCAGCGTTGTGTAACACCCCAGGAAGGACAAACAATACTAGAAGACATACACGGTGGAGCGTGCGGCCATCATGCTAGCAGCAGAGCAATAGCGGCAAAAGCTTTCCGAGCAGGATTTTATTGGCTAACAGCCATCGAAGACGCAAAAGATATAGTTTGAAAGTGTGAAGCATGTCAAAGATTTGCATCTAGACCGCATGCACCAGCAGCAGAGCTACAAACAATACCATTGTCCAGGCCCTTTGCGCAATGGGGCCTCGATATGGTGGGAAAGTTGCACAAATCTTGGCCAGGAGGGCATGTTTACATGCTAGTGGCAGTCGACAAATTTACCAAGTGGGTGGAAGCGGTCCCGGTAACAACTCAGGATTCGACAGCAGCAATCAGCTTCATCAAGTCGATAGTATTCCGTTTTGGTGTACCATATAGCATCATCACAGACAATGGGACAAACTTCACTTCAAAGGAATTCAAGAGTTATTGCGAAGGATTGGGGATCAAGCTCAAATTCGCATCTGTAGCACACCCGAAAACAAACGGGCAAGTCGAAAAAGCCAATGGCCTGATATGTAGTGGGATAAAAAAGAGGCTCCTAGCACCTCTCGAGAAAACCAAGAGCGCTTGGGTAGAAGAATTGCCCTTCGTTCTTTGGAGCCTAAGAACTACGCCTAACGCAGCAACTCAAGAAACTCCTTTCTTCCTGGTCCATGGCGCAGAAGCCGTGCTTCCAGTCGAAGTTACACACGAGGCCCCAAGAGTGACGGCATACGATGAGACAACATCGACAGAAGCACTGAAAAACGATGTCGATGCACTAGTTGAAGCGAGGGATAAGGCATTAGAAAGAGCCACGCAGTATCAACAGAGCCTACGAAACTACCACAGTAGTCGAGTTTGTCCACGATCTTTCGTGGTGGGAGACCTAGTTTTGCGACTCAGGCAAGACAGCCATGGCAAATTGGAGTCCCCGTGGGTAGGACCCTACATCGTCACAGAAGTAATTCTAGGAGGAGCATATCGACTACAAGATAAGAAGACAGGAAAAGATGAGAGCAATCCGTGGAACGCAGAGCAGCTACGACGTTTTTACGCGTAAAACAACTCTTGTGGTATCATTAAACTCGAGTTAACCTTCTGAACCCAGAACATGAGGCCATAGGTCGGGTTCTTTGGGTTGAACTCGATAAAGTTGTACAAGTATATCTACTTCTCCGCTTGGGGGATTCAACCCTCGGGTCTTACGAAAGGAATTTTTATCGCGACTTGGAGATCTTTTCACTATAAGTTTGTACATACAACCCGATAAAAACTTAAACAAACTTGGTTCACAAAAGAACCCGATATTCTTCATACCAATTGGTTCGCAAAGAACCCGATATATCTCAAGCATACCTCAGAACAAGTGACTTGTTTTCATGGTACTAGTAAAAACATCAAAACAGAGTACGAGTATTCATTACAGATAACATGGCAGCAAGGACATTATCAAACGAAATTACATAAAAAACAGATCCTAGTGGAAGTGGACTTCAGCTTCATACTTCTTCTGGCACTGGGTGCCGTCATAGATCTTCACATCGAACTTCGACGTGCCGATGTGGAAGTCGAAGGCCATGAAGAAGCCTTGGTGGATGTCGTGGTCTTCTGCAAACTGCGACTAGCCACCCTTAAAGTATTGTTCGCCGTTGCCATCATACCAAACCTCCACTTCATATGGAGTCCTGCTGCCAGATTGCTCGCGAAGAACCGCTTCTCGCAGTTCACGCCCATCCATGAACTTTGTGAAATTCAGCGGCAAGCGCTGAATCTCACGACACTGCGCCATAGCAATGCAAAAGAAAGAAAAGGTTCTGGGAGGAGCAGCGGGAGCAGCAGGAGGAGGAGCGCTCGGACCTGGGACACCGCCAGTCACTTTGGGTTTGTTTTTACTACCAGGTGGGCGGCCGGGACGACGCTTAACCAGAGCGGCCGATGAAGATCCTGCGGCGGCCGGAGTTGCGTTGCTCTTGTTCTTGCTTCCACGAGGGCGACCTCGACCTCGCGGCGCTACCGGAGAGCCAAGGTTCAGACGGGAACCATCTGCATCAGCCATATGAACAAAGGAAAAGGATAGGAAAACCCTAGATGGAGGGAGAAGATGATGCGGCGAAGGAGGAATCTGATTAGGGTTTTTACTCTTGCCAGAAGGTGCTTTATTTATAAGCACGTATTATCGGGCCCCCATGCTAAGGCAAGGCCCGTAAACATATTTTACAACAGGAGTTAATTTCTGCACACAGCAGACGATAATACCAAAGAGAAAAAACAAGAAGAGGAGACTATGGTCGCACGATATGAAAACCTCGACTTGGACTCGGGGGCTTGCAAATAGTAGACGTTAACAGGAGGAAGAAGAATTGAACTTGGAGCCTATGCTTGACTACAAGTATCCAAACATAGCCTCGGGGGCTACTCCCATCGGGAGCGCTGAGCGCGCACCCGATAGAGGATGAGATAATCAAGAATGGAGATGAAGAAGGATTAGTATACAAACTTCGACTACATAGTCGACGAAATACAACGAGATTACTCCCATCGGGAGCGAAGAAGTTAAGTTAAAGTCCGAAATTCTTTGATTTTATCAGTCAAAAACTTGGCTGCGACATAAGATTCTCGAGTTGCGTTATAGCAATGAAACTCGAATGCCGTGATTTATCACGAAGGTAAGACCCCGGGATCCGTCCTGTGTGGCCTGGTACACGCACATGGATGCGCTCTGCTGGTATGTATCCGTGTCTACGACGCGAAGAAAATCCTGGTGGACGCACTGGGTACCCTGAGAATCACTGGGATTCATTCTTTGTAAGTCCTAAATGCGGCAAAAGAATGGGTTTGACCGGTATCCCGAATTCAAGTCCAAGGGGATTGAATTTGAAGTAGGTGACAAGTATCTGTTCCGGCAGTTAACTGACCTCTTGATCCGTCAGAGTTGTCAGGCTTTTTCATCAAAACCCCTTGCGAGCAAATTATTATGAACATAAGTCGAAAGACCGAATCGAAGATTTGAAGATATGAAGAAGTCGAAGAATTGATCAAGTCGAAGATTTGAAGATTAGAGATTCAACCCGAATCTACAATTCTGGTAGAATCTCAGGGGCTACTGACAAGGGTATAGCTAATAGAGCCCATATGTTGTGTACCCCTGAGGCCTGTTAAGCTAGGCCCAATTGTAATGATAGTTGAATACGAGTCTTTACCGTATGTCGATATTGTAATCTGTATCGGACCCTACCCGATCCTTGAGACCTGGCCACCTATATATAGGGGCCAGGAGGGGACGGTGTAGGCCAGATTGAAAGAAAGCCAGGTTGAACACCCAAGTTTACTTTCGACATATACCTATTTCGACTAACTTTACCTTCGAGTTCATCCGACGCCCTATCTCCCCGATCCTAAGTCCTTCATCTAGGACATTTGTCGAGTTAACCCTCGTCACCTGACTTCCTACCTTTGTCGTTTTCCCATCCTTCAGCATTCTCTTGGATACGGTCAAGAAGTTTCCACTTAGCATCTTCTTTCATATGAGTAAATGATCCAAAACAAGAAGCATCCAAATAATCCTTATCAGGAAGAGTGAGCCTCGCATAAAAATTATCAATAACAATATTATTGGGGAGCTCATGAATGGGACATTTGAGCATTAGTAACTTCAATCTCCCCCACGCTTAGGCAATACTTTCTCCATCATGAGGCCAAAAATTATATATCCGATTACGATCTTTATGAATTTCACTTGGAGGATAAAACTTGGAATAAAAGAGAGGTACAATTTCCTCCCATGCAATAGATGGACCATCTTTAAGCAGCCGATACCACTCCTCAGCTCTGCCTTTCAATGATAAAGAGAATAGCTTCCTCTTGACCTGGCTCGGCGAAATACCTGCACACTTGAACAACTCGCATAATTCATATATAAATAGTAAGTTATCACCCGGATGGACAGTTCCATCTCCTGAATAGCAGTTATCCATAACACGCTCAACAATTTTCATGGGTATTTTAAAAGGATCTAATTCAGCAGGTGGTGGTGGTGGTTCATCCACATGTGCAGCAGTGGTAGAAGTGTTCCCAAATAGGAAACCAAATGGAGAATTCTCCATAGCAAAATAAAATAAAAGTAAAAGACAAGAATAAAAACAATACTCACAGTGACGGTTACCTTTACAAATCCACTCTTCAATAGCGCTTCACTCCCCGACAACGGCGCCAGAAAATAGTCTTGATGACCCACAAGTATAGGGGGGTGTATCATAGTACTTTCGATAAATAAGAGTGTCGAACCCAACGAGGAGCAGAAGGTGTTGACTAGTGGTTTTGATCAAGGATTCACTGTAAATGCTAGCAAATGGGTTTTCAGTGGTATTTGGTAATGCAAATAAATAAAGTGCGAGTAAATAAAAGACAATAACAATAGTTGCTGCAAGTGGCTCAATCCTTTCTTTAGCAAAGGACAAGCCGGTTGTGTAACTTATGATGACCAAACATTCTCGAGGACACACGGGAGTTTCTGTCAAGAGCTTTCGCTTCATGCGGCTAAATAATCTTTATTGGTTTGATAAGTGTTATGGGGGTGAACCTGTGCTAGCGCACTACCCTTACTAGGATAAATACACACTTGTGATTATACCCCTTGCAAGCATCCGCAAATACAAGAAAGTAATTAAGATAAATCTAACCACAGCCTTAAACTCTAAGATCCTACGCTCCCTGGTGCAATGGTTTCCCAACAGAGGTTTAGGTTTCTGTCACTCCAGCAACCCCACAATTAATAGCCAAATACACAATGCATCTCACTAGGCCCATAAATGGTGAAGTATCATGTAGTCGACGTTCACATGACACCACTAGTGAAATAGCACCACAACAAATAAATATCAAACCACTAAATATTACTTAACAATAATCCACTACTAACATCTTGACTTCTCCCATGTCCTCAAGAACTAAACGAACTACTCACAGGACATCATATGGATCATGATCAGAGGTGAAATAATGGTAAATAACAATCTGAACATAAACCTTAATTCAACGGTTCCACTCAATAGCATCAACCACAAGAGTAATCAACACCAGAAAAGTTTCCCCTAAGAATTTAACAAGATCCAACTCAAGATGTTACAGCGGGATGGCATGGTGATGGTGGAGATGAAGGTGCTGGTGATGGAGATGATGATGATGATCCCGATGAAGTCCAGTGCGATGGTGATGACGATGGCGACGATCTCCCCTCTCCGGGAAGGAATTTCCCCGGCAGATTTCTGCCTACCAGAGAGCTTTTCTCTCTCTGGTGTTTTCCGCCCCGCAGAGGCGGCGGTGTCTATCTCTGAGCCCCCCCTTGACTTAGGTTTTTGGGGACAATGAAATACGCAAAGGGGCGATGGCAGAAGTGGGCCAGGGGGCTCTCACCACAGGTGAGCGCGGCCAGGGGCTGGGCCGCACCCCCTGGTAGTGAGGCTGCCCTGTGGCCCCTCTCGCTTCCTCCTTCTGGCTACTTCAGTCTTCTGATAAAATATAATTTTCTGGTATTTTTCTGGAATTTTCCTGATCTTTGAAATATGGTGCCTTGACGGTCCTTTTTCCAGCAGAATCCTGACTCCGGCAGCAATTCCTCCAATGATCATCAAACATGTAAAAATAGAGGAAATAACATAAGTATCATCTCTAAATGTGAAATATATCAATGAATAATAGTAAATTATGATACAAAATAGTGATGCAGAATGGACGTATCAACTACCTTTATGTAATTCTATATGTTATGTTTGTTGGGATCCGATGAATATTGGTGTTATGATTGAGTTGATGTGCTGAATATTATCTTATGTTATCTCTATGTTGTTTATGATCTTGCATGATCTCCGTTGTTAGTAGCTATCTTGGTCGAGTAGATACTAGTGACTCCAAGAGGGGGTATTTATGCTCGATAGTTGGGTTCATGCCTCTATTTAATCTGGGGGAGTGACAGAAACCTCTAAAGTTATAGATGTTCTGTTGCCACTAGGGAGAAAACAACATTCTTATGTCCAAGGGCATATGCTTTGTTTACATTACACACTTTGCTTAATGCAGTTATCTGTTGTTCGCAACTTAATACTCAAGGGGTCCTCGGATTGATTCCCCGCGAGTGGATTATTAGTCATAGATGCAGTTGGATGGCGGTCTATGTATCTTGTTGTAATGCCCAGAGTAAATCTCATAGTAATCCTCTCGACATATGCACATTATCTTTATTCTATCAATTGCCCAACTGTAATTTGTTTACCCAGCATGTCGTTATTTATCTGATGGAGAGACACCACTAGTGAACTGTGGACCCCGGTCCTATTTCCTTTACATTGCTATCACCTGTTTACTTTACTCGCACTGTTTACTTTCTCGCATATTACTATTGCTTTCCACTCGATACGCTCATTCCTTTGTTTACAACAAACCGGTGAGATTGACAACCTCATCGTAAGTTGGGAGCAAAGTACTTGATTGTGTTGTGTGCAGGATCCACGTTGCTACTGGTTGAAGACGCGCTAACAAGTTATCGTTAACGGCGCCCTTGTTGGAGTGTCACTAGGCTAGCAAGCATCACCTTCTGGAGTTTGGCTTTTTCCTGGATACGATAAACCTTGGTTTCTTACTGAGGGAAAAACTTGCTGTTGTGCTCATCATACCTTCCTCTTGGGGTTCCCAACTGGGCGGTGATTTACATCAACACACCGTGCCGCATCATGTCCCGTGAAGTACGAATACCCAAACCTCATGCTACTAGACTTAGGTCCCAAGCAAGCTCTTGTCATTGTAAGTATACACGTATCATCGAGAACCGCCAATGGGGTACCTGATGCGTGGTGAATGACCAGCCCGTTGGGATCCCCAAGAGGAAGGTGTGATGAGTATAGCAGCTAGTTTTCCCTCAGTTAAGAAACCAAGGTTTATCGTTCTTGGAGAGGAGAGACAAACGACTGAAGGTGATGCTTGCTAGCTTGCGATAGCTTCGGACAATTTATATATGGCGCCTCGTCCAAGCTTTGATTTGTGAGCAGCAACGTGGAACCTGCACACAACACAACCAAGTACTTTGTTCCCAACTTGCGATGAGGTTGTCAATCTCACCGGTTTGCTTGAAACAAAGGTTATGAGCGTATCGAGTGGAAAACAGTAGCGTATGCGAGTAAAGTAAACAGTGCGAGTAAAGTAAACAGGTGATAGCAATATGATGGAAATAGGACCGGGATCCACAGTTCACTAGTGGTGTCTCTCCATAAGATAAATAACACATGCTGGGTAAACAAATTACAGTTGGGCAATTGATAGAATAAAGATAAACATGATATGTCAAGAAGATCACTATGAGATTTACTCTGGGCATTACAACAAAATACATAGACCGGCATCCAACTGCATCTATGACTAATAATCCACCTGTGGCGAATCAATCCGAGAACTCCACAAGTATTAAGTTGCAAACAACAGATAATTGCATTAAGCAAAGTGTGTAATGTAAACAAAGCATATGCCCTTGAGCATATGAATGTTGTTTTCTCCCTAGTAGCAACAACACATCTACAACCTTAGAGGTTTCTGTCACTCCCCCAGGTTAAATAGAGGCATGAACCCACTATCGAGCATAAATACCCCCTCTTGGAGTCACTAGCAACTACTCGGCCAAGATAGCTACTAACAACGGAGAGCATGCAAGATCATAAACAACATAGAGATAACATTAGATATATTTCAGTATAGCAACTTAATCATAAACACCAATTGACAAGGGTATAGCTAATAGATCCCGTTAGTTGAGTACCCCTGAGGCCCGATAAGCTAGGCCCAATTGTAATGATAGTCGAATACGAGTTCTTACCGTATGTCGATATTGTAATCTGTATCGGACCCTACCCGATCCTCGAGATCTGGCCATCTATATATAGGGGCAGGAGGGGACGGTGTAGGCCAGATTGAAAGCAAGCCAGGTTAAACACCCAAGTTTACTATCGACACATACCTATTTTGACTAACTTTACCTTCGAGTTCATCCGACGCCCTATCTCCCCGATTCTAAGTCCTTCATCTAGGACATTTGTCGAGTTAACCCTCGTCAATTGGCGCCGACCGTGGGGAATTTTGGGCGTTGGAATCATGAATTCGACGGCTTTTTCGCTTTTAGCCAACAGCAGTGCAGAAGTCGACGAAAATCAAGAGATGGAATTGACAATTGGAAGTTTGAGCATCCTCATCGGGCCATCAGGCTCATCTCGCCTTTCAGATCCGACGAAACAAGATCCGACGACAAGTGAACCCGAAACAGTAGCAATGATGGAGTATTCCGACGGCTCTTCCAGCAAAGAAAACTCGCCGGTCAGCCTAGGAGAAGTGCAAAAAGGAAAAGTCGCAGAAGAAGCAAAGGAAAATCTCGACACAGAAGTCCAACTCGACGATCTCATGATCTGCCTCGACGATATCTCAGACAAATCAACAGACACATGGAAAACAGGGTTAGAGCTTTCTGAAGATGGTGACTCGATCTTCTCAAGCTTCAATAGTGATATCGGCAGACAATGCCAGGTGCTCGCCATTGTGGGAGACAACTCAGAAGAATTCGATGAAAATAACAACCCAGTGCTAAATCCAGCAAATATCGACAGAGGAGCAAATTACCTAGCAGAAGGGCAAATAGCAGAATCCCTCGCAGCCAGGGAAAAAATTCGACTATCAGTCGATGAGTGGAGGGTAATAAGAGAAGCCGTAGAACACGGCACGCCAATACCATCAAATTCCAGCAAAGACATGCTTTCGGGGTATCATTACGCCCTAAGGCAGCAGGCAAAGCAATTAGCAAAGGAGAAAATAGAGATACAAAGAAGAAAAGATTCAGCCATTGCAGCTAGCGAAGCTGCTCGTAAAGCACGAAGCGACGCATCATATAGTAACGCAAGGAAAAATCGTCGACACGGTTCAAGGTACGACAACCTCGAGTACTCCGACAGGCAAAGTATTTCTAAAAACCTCGACTCATCTTTCCTATTGCTCGACGAGCAGGGGAACATCCTACCGAAAACCCCTGAAGCAGCACTAGTAGCAGCGCAAGCATATCTACTTACAACTCGACCAAGTCCAGGAGATCCTAGAGAGCATATGCATAGAGCAGCATTGAACGGACTCAACATGGTGGGCCACAAGCTATCAGCAAAAGGAGAAGAAGCATATCACCACAAGGAAGTGCACAAAGCAAGGTCACCTCACCGTCACAACAGTCCTCGGCGCAGAAGCAGCAAGCAACGATCTCGATCACCATCACCAAAACAGCACGGTGGAACCCAATGATCGCGGTCCCTAAATGAAAGACGCGACTCTGAAGACGATGAAAAAGAGATGGGGGCATCGTGCTTTACCCGCAGGGTTCACACCACTCCAGTTCCCAAGGGATTCAAGTTACCTCATGATCAGCAAAAATACGACGGATCACAGGAACCACAATCATGGCTATCAGATTATCTACAAGCAGTGCAAATATTAGGAGGAACCAAAGAAACAGCAATGCAAAGTTTGCAACTACACCTCACCGGAGCAGCAAGGTCATGGTTGAGCAAGCTAGAGAAAGAAACTATTGGAAGCTGGGAAGACCTCGCAAAGCAATTTACAGGCAACTTCAGGTCGACATATAAGCGGCCAGCATCAATAGAAGAAGTCAAAGCGTGCGTGCAGCAACGCGACGAAACACTGCGGGCATACATCCAAATATGGAGCCTTATCAAAAATTCGGCAGTCGAAGTTTCAGACGAAAGAGCAATAGATGCATTCATCATTGGATTAAGGCGAAGAGACCTAGTCGAAGAGATGGGTAGAATCAAGCCAAAAACAGTGTCAGACCTCATGGACGTAGCAAACAGATTCGCAGATGGAGAAGACGCATGCAGCAACAAGCGAACGCGATCCCCAGAGGACGATAGAAGAAATAAATATGGAAGTCAAAGGAGACGGTCTCGAAATTATGACAACTACGGCTCCCATAGCCAAGTCGCCACAGGATACAAAGACAACAGTTATCAAGGAGGAGAGCGCAGAAGTTCGGGATACCAAAGCTATGGAAAGGAGGATTATAAAAAGTTTCCCGCAAGAGAATCCAGAGAATACAACCCCTCGCCAGAAGATATGCTCAACGGACCTTGTCATATACACTCAGCGTTCGTCGATGGGAAGCGAGTATCAAGGCACGCAATGAAAGATTGCACAACATTCTTAAAACTTCAAGAGGCAGCACTAAACAAGCAAATTGAAGCAAGGCGACAAGGATTTGAAGGAAGCAACAACCCTCCGGCAAAACAGCAAGGAAACAACGGAGCTCCTCAAGGACAAGACCAGCAAAACCAGGGACACGACGACAACGAAGGGTACGTTCCATCAAAAGGACACATCACAGTAATGATACAACCTGTGCCCAAGTCGAACAAAGAAGAGAAGAGTATAACTCGACAAGTCAACCTAGCAGTCATCTCACCTCCAGCCACAACGGAGTATCTGCACTGGTCAGAACAACCAATCGAGTTCAACAGAGAAGACCACCCTATAACAGTACCTCGGCCGGGAAATGCGCCTTTGGTACTCAAAGCTCAAATCGGCGCATATGATGTCGACAGAATATTCATGGACGCAGGGAGTGGAATTAACCTGATATACGCAAAAACACTCCGAGCAATGCATATATCACTAGAGTTCCTGAAGCCAACAGATTGTTCCTTCCATGGGATCGTGCCAGGAAGTGCCAATTACCCACTAGGTCGAATAGCACTCAATGTTTGCTTCGGCAACCGACAAAATTACAGAAGAGAAAAGCTAGACTTCGAAGTCATGGACTAGCCATCTCAATATCACGCAATCCTCGGACGACCCGCGTTCTCGCGATTCATGGCAGTGCCTCACTATACATATTTGGTACTTAAAATGCCAGGACCAAGAGGAGTAATTACAGTGAAAGGAAGTTTTGAAGTTTCAGATCTCTGCGACAGGGAGTTCCACAAGATGGCACAAAACTTCGGCATGATAGCCAACTACGCAGAGAAGGCAAAAAGCACGACTACAGAGGGCGTCAAGCTACTCGAAGGACACGCTGCGGAGCCCGAGATGAAGAAACCGCGAGTAGGAGCATCAGGAGAGGACAAAAATACAGGAGAAGAGGAGAAAGCTATGACAGCATAAGCATCAAAGCACAATAGAGTAGAAGAATAAGGCTGTAAAAGCCACGAGTTATACCAGGGGCAATGCCCTCTAGATCCAGAACACAGGTCATAGGCCGGATCTCTTGGGTCACCCCATGTATCTTACATTACAAGTATAATGAAGACGAAACGTTCCTCATATTCGAGTTTACGAGTCTTTCAAAGAGAAAATGCGGCAAACGCACGAGTCATGCAATAACGCTCTAAGAACAAAATTTTCGCCATAAAAGTCGCGAAATAAAACACTCTCGCGTTGCACACATGCAAAAATATGTTACAACATCGGGTTGTCAGAATCATCTACACCCAAAGGGTCTAAATAGTGAAACTCGCGGAAAAACGCGGCATCTTCTTGCAACAGCCTGGCTATAATTCGTCGGGCAGGCTGCAGGGTACTCTCCAAGTGTACTCGAAGGCTAGCTCCACCTGGAGGGTAGCTCAGCGACATAGAACTATAATTGAGTCTTGGTTTCCACTTGCGTATCCACCCAAGAGCAAAATTGGCACCTGCCACTAAGTTCAGTTCTATCAACCGATGAATTCGCTGGCTAGATCTAAAAGTATCAAGGAGAAGTGGGAAAGTCGCAGGTAGAGGATTGCGAGGAAGCATAACAGAGTGCATAGTTACAAGAGCTCTCCTACAGCCATCCACTGCCTCGCCAATATGCTGGGCACGGTCCTGAAGCAATACAATAGCGCTCCGGCGTCGAGGATCAGACCATAAATTCTCAACACCTGCGGACATTTTTTCCAGAGCCGCACTTCGCTCAGTAACCCGACGATCTTCAGCAGCGAAATCCAAGCAAGTGCCTATAAGGGCAAAGGATATCATAAAAGTAGCAGTGGAGCAAAAAGCGAAGAAAATAAGTCGAGACGAAACTTACATCGCAACATTTCACAGGCGGATTTGATGATACCAAGAATAAAAGAATTACATTCTTCGTGATGCAAAATCTTTGCCGTCAAGCTGGACACTTCATCACCAAGAATCGATACCTGCTTCGTCAGGGCAGAAGTTTTGCTAGCTTTATCAAACGCCATCTGAGCTTGGCGTTTGGCTGAAGTCAAGCGAATCTCAAGATCAGAAATCCTTGAAGAATATTCTGCGCATTGATCGCATCGACTAGGAGGCGACGAAATCCTCGAATTGAACATATTGGCAGAGAAAGGAGCAGGCCCGCAAGTCAAAGGGTCATCGACATGCGTCAACTGAAAACGAAAGAAGAGGAAGAAGAAACATTTCAGAAAGGCAGCACAGGACTTCATAAGAAGATATATTTACATAAGACCACAACCCTATGACTAAAGTTCTCGGGTTGCACACAACTAAAAGTTTTTACATTCAAAAGGAGAAACTTGAAGCTACAAAAGAGCCGAGTCTATGCCACCTCAGCATTTTGCTCCGTGGCAGAAGTCGACGGCGGCACTGGATCTTCCACCGCTGGAGGTGGTGCAGCAGATGTCGCAGAGGATGCCGAAGGGGAAATAAGTGTCACCAATGCAGGCGCCAACTTCTTCGCCTTATCGAAAAAAGCCTTCATCTCGTCGCGGGTGCGGCCATGGGGAGAGCTCACCCTCTCCCAGTCGAAGTCCGTACCGTGCGCAAGGGACAGTGCGATAGCACCCTCGGCGCCACGCTTAATAGAAAGCCCTTTCAGCTGGAGGGTGGGGTCTTCAGTTGTATCGAAGGACTTGGCGAGATTACTCAAGTCGTTCTTCGGAACTGCTGCCCTTTTCTTCGGCCACAACCCGACAAACAGTCATGATAGAACGCGGTTAACTAACTCGAAAGTTTCCTGGATAGATATCCAGTTTTCCTCGAGTAGGTTAACCGCAGTCATCAGAGGGTCATCGTCCGGTTGCAGGGCCGACGGAGATACCCCGGTAAATCCTGCACGACACAAAGTAGATAGAAAAGAAAAGAAGGAGGAAGATGTCAGCACGTACAACAGTGCAATAGAAGTCGAAAATAGAAGACAAGGCGAAACACTCACTTTCAGCAGAAGTGGACATTGTGTGGAGACGCTCCGCCACGGCTTGCTCTCGCTGGGCATGATCCTTGTTGGCATTAGCTAAAGCTTTTTCAGCTTTCTTTGCTTTACCAATCGCAGATTTCTGCGACTTCTCAGCGTTTGCCTTGGCAGTGGCTGCAGCATCATAAGCTTTCTGTGAAGCACGGAGCTCCGCTTCCAGCGACGCAATCCGAGCGTTAGCCGTCACCAGAGCAACTATAGAAGAAGAAGCAAGCGTGTCAGATAAGCAGCAAAGGATAAGTACAAGGAAAAAGTTGTGACTGGACGTGAAAAGTGCACCTTCGGACGCTTTCGCAACCCTCAGGTATCCAGCACATTCCGTGCCTAAGGCGACAAATCTCTTCAATAGTGCCTAAGAGAAAGGACGTGTAAGACCACAAGTATATGCAAAGGAAAGACAAGAAAAGGAAAAGCAAAAGGAGTCGCTCACATCGTCAGGAGAACCCGCCGATACATGGGTCTCAAGAGAAACGTCGGGTTCTTTGGCCTTCTTTGAGCGTTTGTTGCTTCGAGTTTCCGGAACCTTCTTGACAGAAGCCCTGGTGACCCTCAGTGCGACAACTGGCTCAGGGGGCTCGGCAGCGGTCATTGGCGACATCAAAGGAGCAGTTGAATCATCTTTTGGCGGCTCTTCGTCATCTCTATAAAGAAGAAAATACGTTATATGCCATACTACAGAAACAAGACAAGAATGGTGCAAATGAAGAACTCAAATAAAACACTTACGACGCCAGGAGGTCAAAGAATTCCATATCTTCTGTCAAGACAGGAGATTTCTCCGCAACTGCTTGTTGCAAAGAGGAACTCGAAGAAGCAAATTCGTCGACTCGTTTCCTTTTCTTGTCCAAGCCAGTGTCTTCAAGCCGCACAGGAGGAGACGATGTCGACGAACTAGTATCCTCTTCTGATTCTTCGGCATCATCTCCGTCCTGATTATCATCAGCCTCGGGGGCTTCAGATACAGACATGGCCAGATCAGCCGGAAGGGGCCCTGCCTCTGGAAGAGGGGGGCGCGAGAGGAGAAATTGGTGTCCCTGCACGCGAATGTGTTACTAGAGTAAGTCAGGAAAAGGAAAACATAGTTTGAGAAACACGAAAATCGACAACAAGAAGCCAAGAAGTAAGCAGATATATACCTCAGGAAGAGGGTGCATGGAGTCAAAGAAATCAGCGGTCAAATCAGCAACTGCATGATCCTTGGTGAGCTTGGTGAGACTCCTGACCCGCTTGTCGACATCTTCTTTCGATATCAGATCTTCAGAGACGCGGGTAGGATCTTCCAAGCCGGAGTAACTCCAAAATTTGGTAAGGCGGTGTTGTAGGGGTTGAACTCGACGTTGAATGAAAAACGCCATGAGTTGAATACCCGACAAAGCGCCTCCTTGACCTCCTTTTAAAGCCTTGATGCGAGACAGAAGAGGAAGAATTTGTTCGACTTCCGCATCTAAGGGGAGCGTATCCCACGACGCCAATTTCTTTACCTCCTGGGAAGCATCAAAAGGAGGTAGGCCGTATTCATCTTCAGGAGAGGATTTGCGGTCCTTGATATAGAACCACTTTGTCCTCCACCCTTGGACAGATGCGGCCATGGAAAATTCAAGGTATTGTGCTTCAGGGCGCACAGAAACGACGGCTCCGCCCAGCTCGGGTTTTCTAGCCAACGCAACATTGGGGCGGAGCCGAAAGATTGACCTCCAGAGAAGAAAGTGGGGCTCAATGCCCAAGAATGACTCGCAAAGAGTCACGAAACACGCAATGTGCAGAAGAGAGTCCGGTGTGAGTTGGTGAAGCTGCACACCGTAAACAAAGAGAAGCTCACGAAGGAACTCGTGGGCAGGAAGAGAAAGACCACGGAGGAGGAAAGCAAGGAACATTACCCGATAACCACTCAGGGGCTCCGGGATCCGCTCCGTGCTTGGAAACTTGATCGAATCTTGGGCGGAGATGAGGCCGTCCGTCCGGGCCTTCTCCACCTCCTTCTTCGTGATGGCAGAGGTCACCCAGCTGGTCGCAGCGTTCGATTTTCCCTTGGCCATGGCGTTCTTGCTCGCTAGGTGCTTCACGCGCATCTATCAAATTTGTGCCTGGGGGCTATGCACGAAAGGAGAAGGAGGCAAGATCGACAATGGCGGCGGTGGCAGAAAGAGAGCTGGTAAACAGTAAAATTCCCCACGATCCCCCTTATATATCTTTCGAGAGAAGGGTCGTGGGCTGAGACGTGGCGCAAAGATCGGAAACGGTAAGCCCACTAACGGTCAAAAATTAAGAAATTTACAGTACTGCCCACGCAACGGTTCGCAATGGTACAGAGTGACGTACTCATTGATGTCATAAAGAAGATAATATAAGAAAGAAGAAAGATGGCGCCGACAAGTGCAAAATAGGTGCACAAGACTGTATACGAAGGAGTTTCGATTATAGCCATGGGGGCTACTATTTTCAAGAG
This sequence comes from Dactylis glomerata, assembly GCA_007115705.1. Taxonomy (NCBI): domain Eukaryota; kingdom Viridiplantae; phylum Streptophyta; class Magnoliopsida; order Poales; family Poaceae; genus Dactylis; species Dactylis glomerata. The sequence goes on from QXEO01001369.1 coordinate 515,732, forward strand.
TGGTGAATACAACTTTTCTTTGAAGTGGTGCATTAGTATTCGACGACAAGATGTTCTTAAAAGTATCTCCAGTTGAAGTATCTCGAAGTTGAAGTATCTCGAGTTGAAGTATGATGGACTACAATATATTTTGAGCCTATACTCGAAAAAGTCTTTTTTGACTATAGCCTCGGGGGCTACTCCCATCGGGAGCGCTGAGCGCGCACCCGACGATATTTCTTGATAAAGCATTAGAGTTGGAGGAGTGCAGGAGTGTTACTCCCATCGGGAGCGAGTTTTATGGTTGTAGAAACCCGAATATTTTCAGTCAAAATTTGACTGCGACATAAGATTCTCGAGTTGCGTTATCGCAACGCAACTCGAATGCCGTGACTTGTCACGAAGGTAAGACCCCGGGATCCGTCCTATGTGGCCTAGTATACGCACATGGATGCGCTCTGCTGGTATGTATCCGTGTCTACGAAGCGAAGAAAATCCTGGTGGATGCACTGCATACCCTGAGAATCACTGGGATTCATTCTTTGTAAGTCCTAAATGCGGCAAAAGAATGGGTTTGACCGGTATCCCGAATTCAAGTCCAAGGGGATTGAATTTGAAGTAGGTGACAAGTATCTGTTCCGGCAGTTAACTGACCTCTTGATCCGTCAGAGTTGTCAGGCTTGTTCATCAAAACTCCTTGCGAAAGAATATCATGAAAATAAAGTCGAAAGACCAAGTCGAAGATTTGAAGATAAGAAGAAAGTCGAAGAATTGATCAAGTCGAAGATTTGAAGATTAGAGATTCAACCCGAATCTACAATTCTGGTAGAATCTCAGGGGCTACTGACAAGGGTATAGCTAATAGATCCCGTTAGTTGAGTACCCCTGAGGCCCGATAAGCTAGGCCCAATTGTAATGATAGTCGAATACGAGTTCTTACCGTATGTCGATATTGTAATCTGTATCGGACCCTACCCGATCCTCGAGACCTGGCCATCTATATATAGGGGCTAGGAGGGGACGGTGTAGGCCAGATTGAAAGCAAGCCAGGTTAAACACCCAAGTTTACTATCGACGCATACCTATTTCGACTAACTTTACCTTCGAGTTCATCCGACGCCCTATCTCCCCGATCCTAAGTCCTTCATCTAGGACATTTGTCGAGTTAACCCTCGTCACCAATATTCATCGGATCCCAACAAACCAAACATGTAGAATTAGATAACGGTGATCTCAATCATGTAGGGCAGCTCATGAGATCTAAACATGAAGCACATGGTGGAGAAGACAACCATCTAGCTACTGCTATGGACCCATAGTCCAAGGTAGACTACTCACTCATCGCTCCAGAGGCAAGCATGGCGATGAAGAAGACCTCCGGTGGCGATTCCCCTCTTCGGCAGGGTGCCGGGAAGAGCTTCTGGACCCTCCTGATCTTCGGGTCGACGGCGGCGGCGGATCGCGATGTGTTCTAGAAAAGTGATCGGGTACTTAGGTTTTTTCTGTCGGGGGGTCTTTATAGGCGAAGGGGCGATGTCAGAGGAGGGGCCAGGTGGCCTCACACCATGGTGGCGCGGGCCAGGGGCTGGCCGCGCCACCCCTGTGTGTGGGCCCCTGGTGGCCCCCCCTCCTACTCTCCTTCGGATCTCTAGAAGCTTCCGGGTAAAATAAGACTTCAGGAACTTGTTTCATGCAATTCCGAGAATATTTCCTGTGTATCACTTCTGAAACACAAAAACAGCAGAAAACAGGGAACTGGCACTATGGCAACTCGTTAATAGGTTAGTTCCGGAAAATGCATAAAAGTGCCACGAAGTGTAACGAAACATTAGGCAAATGGTGTAAAAACAAGCATGGAGCATCAAAAATTATAGATACGTTGGAGACGTATCAAGCATCCCCAAGCTTAACTCCTTCTCGTCCTCGAGTAGGTAAGTGATAACAAAAGAATAATTTTTGAGGTGACATGCACCTACACAATCTTGATCATATATGTAAGCATTTGTGAGCTGGGATCATAAGAACTTAAAACATGGGCATGAAAGATATAATCTTGACAATAGAAACTTAGCAACCGTGTTGTAAACATGCAAATGAACACAAACAAAAGATCATGAAAATGAAACAATGAAAGTGTGTTCAAATTATAAGGAAAAACATACAAATGGTTTTCAGCTTGTCCTTCAAAGAGAGCAAAACATAAATGCATAGGACACCTTCAAGTTTAAGAGGGCGACTAGATACAAATAATTTGAGAACAAGTGAAACCAACAATATGAATCAATCAATGAACTTTGGGACAATGCATATTACACTAAGAATGACAACTATGCTCTCTTAATGGTGCATAAAGATAGAAGGTGGTGACTCAACATAAAAGTAAAAGAAAGGCCATTCACAGAGGGAAGCAGTGATTGCAAGTTTTATAACCTTCAAAAAATTATGGTACTTACCGGCTTTGAGCTCTCATTGCCCCCATCATAAGCATCTTGAATGGTTAAAGTTAATGCGAGAATAATTATGATGCATATGCTTGACAAATCATAAGTTGAAAACCTCGTGCCCCGTGAATACGAGTACCCAAACCTCATGCTACTTTACTTAGAGTCCCAAGCAAGGCTCTTGTCATTGTAAGTATATGCCTATCATTGAGAACCGCCAATGGGGTACCTCCGTGCTCGATGATATGGAACAAGCCCACACCAAAATGACAGGACAAGCAGACAATGAACACCTCGACATCTCTTTTATTTGCCATTTGTTTAGCTTTTTATTGTGAGATGCGTCGTCGAATGTTCACCATGGGTATGCTGCAAATTTCCACCATGAATTATGCATGGCTTAGATTAGCGGCCCGGCATTTCCCTAACACATATACAAACTCCATGATCCCCACAAGATTCCCAATTCATTTCACACCGCGGGCATCCATAAACAAAAGATCACGATATCAACTCAAATAAGAAGTGCAATGTTGAAAGCTTGCCCATGACTGCATGGCTGGGCTAGTCTCCAACTTACAACTTGCAAGCATAACAACTCAACATAAGAGACCACAATGTCAAATTTTTAAGAACAGGAAAAAAGTAAAGTGTGCCTTTCGGTTCTTGAGAGCTTTACTGACCGAATTTCGCATAACACTGGTAAGAGTTTAATTTGAAGAGAAAATAAAAGCAAGTCAAATTTACTTGGAATAGCAAATTGCTAGTAGGTATGTATGGTGGACACAATGGAAAACTTTGGCTTTTAGGAGTTGGATGCACGAGTAGAGCTCATACTCAGTACAAGGCGAGGGCTAGCAAAGGACTGGGAGCGACCAACTAAGAGAGCAATAATGGCCATAATCATGCAAAGCGACAAAGCGACATTAAAAGAAGCATAAGATGGCATCAAAAGTCAAAAACTAAATGATCATAGAGGCTATTGGCGACTTTGTAAGAGTCCAACATGTGTGAGCATGCGCCAAGTCAACCCAAATAAAGCATCAAGGAGAAAACCAAAATAATGCTTCCATACAATAAAAACAACGCATGATTTTTTCAAAGGCTCATTAAGCAATCTCAGTTATTTGAGACAAGTCATGCTACAGCAAAATCACTAAGCATACTATCAAAAAGACATCAAGCATGACATGAAAAAGCCTAAGCCGCAGTCTACACAAGCTCCTTCTTGTACCACTATTTTGCACAAAGCTTTTTCTCTTTTCCAACACCATTTGAAATTTTTAAAGACACATCTTTTGATGAAAACCAATAAAGATCAGAGGCAAAAATACACCTTGATGAAAAGATATGACAAGGTCTGAACGCAAATCAAGGCGAAAACGAAAACCAAAAGCAGTAGCGGAAAAAGAAAAACACCCGGTGAAATTGTAAGAATGAAAAACGGAGTGTTCTTGGCAAATGAAAACGAGTACATCTCCTCCAAAGGAAATTTGTTGGGGTCCAACAATTTATTGCAGCAAACAAACAAACTAAACTAACTAGGAAAACTAAAACAACTGACGCTCCAAGAAAAACACATAGTGCATGAAGCAATAAAAATATAGTGTCTTGAAAGGTGACCTGATTTTTGCCGATGAAGAAGGGGTGCCTCGGGGGTATCCCCAAGCTTTCACGCTTGTACTTCTTGGATATTTCTTGGGGTGATGCATGGGCATCCCCAAGCTTGAGCTTTTGTCCATTCTTCAACTCATCTCATCATTCTCCAATCCCTACACTTGAAAACTTCCTTCATACAAAACTAAACACAATTCTATTAGCAACATTAGTGCAAGCATAACATATAATCAATCCTCTTTTTGCTTCAGGTTTCAACTCAAAACCACCACATATATAGCAAATACTACTGTAGCAACTTCTCTAAAAGTTCCATGATCAAAAGAACTCAAAAGAAAGCGATAAAGTGGCAAACACAAATATTGGCAGAAATCTGTCAAAACTGAACAGCTGACAAAGGTCGAATTTTTGAGGGGTTTTTTGTTGCTCAAATCAAAAAGTGTTCAACTAACAAAAGTTTGGATATAACCTGGGGCATATGCACAAGAAATCTCAGGTCCAAAAGATATACAGAAAATCTATACGAATTTTTACGGTGCAGCACCGAAAACAGTTTCAGGACAGCAACATCCCCAAATATTTACCTCACTCGAATTAGAGGCTTCTCTTGGCACAAAAACGAAATAAACAAGATAAGGAGCGGTCATTACAGTAGTAATGACTTCAAAGACTCAAATAAAAGAAAAAGTACTGAAAGTAAAAACATTGGGTTATCTCCCAAGAGTGCTTTTCTTTAACGCCTTTGAGCTAGGCGCAGAAAATTGCGAATCAAGTAATATCAAGTGATGAAGCATCAAGCTCATAATTTGCTCTAAGAATAGAGTCAAAAAGTAATTTCTTCCTTTTCCTAGGGAAGTGTTCCATACCTTTCTTGAGTGGGAATTGATATTTGATGGTGCCTTCCCTCATATCAATGATGGCACCTACAGTTCGAAGAAAGGGTCTTCCCAAAATAATAGGACATGAAGCATGGCATTCAACGTCCATAACAAGAAAATCAACGGGAACAAGGTTATTGTTAACAACAATAAGAACATCATTAATCCTTCCCAAAGGTTTCTTAGCAACATCAGCAATAGGAACATCAAAATAACATTTTTCAAGCGGTGGTAAATCAAGCATGTCATAAATCTTTCTAGGCATGATAGAAATACTAGCACCTAGATCACATAAAGCATGGCAATCAAAACCATTAACATGCATATCAATGATGGGTTCCCAACCATCTTCTAACTTCTTGGGAACAGAGGCTTTTTGCTTCAACTTTTCATCCCTAATTTTTATGAGAGCATTGGTAATATGCTTAGTAAAAGCAACATTTAAAGAACTAGCATTGGGAGTCAAAGCAAGCTTTTGCAAGAACAAAATTACTTCAGATATATTGCAGCCATCAACATCAAAATCATTAAAAGAAGTAGAGCTATCATCTCCCACACTCTGAAAAATTTCAGCACTATTTTGAGAAAAAGTTTTGGCAGTTTTAGGCTTTTTAACACAAGGAGTGGGAGTTTTCTCTACCCCAATCAAAGTAAGAGGATTGCTAGCATTAGGAGCAACATCATTAGAGGTAGTAATGGTACTGACAAGGGTATAGTTAATAGAGCCCGTTAGTTGAGCACCCCTAAGGCCCGTATAGCTAGGCCCAATTGTAATAATAGTCGAATACGAGTTCCTACCGTATGTCGATATTGTAATCTGTGTCGGACCCTACCCGATCCTCGAGACCTGGCCACCTATATAAAGGGGCCAGGAGGGGACGGTGTAGGCCAGATTGAAAGCAAGCTAGGTTAAACACCCAAGTTTACTTTCGACGCATACCTATTTCGACTAACTTTACCTTCGAGTTCATCCGACGCCCTATCTCCCCGATCCTAAGTCCTTCATCTAGGACATTTGTCGAGTTAACCCCTCGTCAATTGGCGCCGACCGTGGGGACTCTGGGTGTTGGAAGCATGAATTCGACGACTTTTTCGCTTTTAGCCAACAGCAGTTCAGAACTCGACGGAAATCAAGAGATGGAGTTAACCATTGGAAGTCTGAGCATCATTATAGGGCCATCGGGTTCATCCCGCCTCTCGGATTCGACGAAATCAGATCCGTCGGCAAACAAGCCCGAAACAGAGGAAACGTTGGAATCATCAGAAGACTCTTCCAGCGAGGTAAACTCACCGGTCAGCTTCGACAAAGCACCAATCGCAGAAGGCGACAAAATTCGGGAAAATTTCGACTCAGAAGAAAGAGCGTGCCAGACGCACAACAAAGCAGAGGACTCCGCCGGGGGAAGCAGCGGCGTCTCCAAAGTGCATCAGTTATGCGTTATTATCACTGAAGCAGAAGAAGAAAACAACAGCGAAAGAAGTAAAAAGGTCGACAAGCAAGTCGACAAAATAAAAGAACACAACAAAAAGGAAAAGGAGAAAGTCCACGTTTTGGCTGGTGAATGGAGAATGATCAAATCAGCTATCAATCATGGTACAGAAGTACCTGAAGGATCGAGAAGAGAAGTTCTAATGGGCTATCAGTATGCATTATACCAACACAGGAAGAAACTAAGGGAGGAAAGAGACATGGTTTTTCAAGACAATAACAGTATATCAAGGGAGGAGTACTGGGAAGACTATAATGAAGATTCAGAGTACAGCAGAGAAAGGCACGGAGACCCAAAGCACAATAGAAGGGTAATGGCGCGCAGCGAAGAAGAAAGGTACTCAAGGAGCCCTACCCCACAGTCAGAAGAGGAGGAAGACGACTTCATACAAGAAACGCCAGAAGCAGCATTGGTAGCAGCACAAGTGTATTTACTAACTATAAGGCCAGAACCTGGGGACCCGCGAGAAGATATGCACCAAGCCGCGATACGAAGTCTTGGAATAGTGGAAAGCAAGATCAGGGAAAAAGGCCCAGAGGCAAAGTCGACAAGCTGCAAGGAAAAGGAGAAGTTCAGATACAACTTCGCAGATAACGAGTACAGCGAGTCATCAGAAGAGGAAAGGCGACAGAAGAGGAAAGAGGACGCAAGAAATATAATAGCGTAAACTCGAGTAAACAAATCACGTCATGCTTGGAGGGAAGAAAATTACGAAGACGACGATAAAGAGATGGGTGCGTTATGCTTTACCCGCAGGGTTCGCAAAACGCGGGTACCCAAAGGATTCAAACTGCCACACGACCAACATAAGTATGACGGGTCACAAGAACCTACCCTATGGTTATCAGACAATATGCAGGCAGTACAGATACTGGGGGGAACAAAGGCGACTGCAATGCAAAGTTTGCAGCTACACCTCACCAGCGCAGCACGGTCCTGGTTGAATACCCTACCCAACGAATCCATCGGAAGCTGGGGGGAACTCGAAAGTCAATTCGCACGAAATTTTCGTTCAACATATAAGCGCCCAGCATCACTGGAGGAAGTCAAGGCGTGCGTGCAGGGGAAAGACAAAACTCTACGTTCGTATATACAACGCTGGAGTATAATCAAAAACTCAGCAGAGGACGTCTCCGACGAACGAGCAATAGACGCCTTTACGGCCGGACTTCGTCGCTCAGATCTCGTGGAAGAAATAGGAAGAACAAGACCTACGACAGTAGCCGAGTTAATGGAACAAGTCAACAAATTCGCTGATCGAGAAGACGCATACAATAATAAAAGAGGACGTTCACCAGAAGTCGACAGAATAAGCAGACAGAGGAGACGATACCGCAGCAGTGGTAACCAAGAAAGGTGAAGTCAGGTAGCCGCGGGCTCCGTAGTAGAAGAAGAGGAAGGATATGAGAGTAGGAGGTTTCAAGCAAAAGGAGTAGAAAAATCAAGATACTCCGGTCCTTCGGCCGAGGATATGCTATATGGACCTTGTCGAATCCACTACGCATATCTCGACGGGAAAAGAGTCTCAAATCATCAAATGAAGGATTGCAGAACATTCCTAAGGCTGCAAAGTGCCATGGGCTCAGGTCAAGGAGGGAGGCAAGGAGAAAAACACAGAAGCCAGGGATATCAAATGCAAAGGCTAGCAAGGCACTTAGAGTCAAAAGTTTACATATCAGCCATGATTCAACCGGTGCCCAAGTCAAAGAAAGAGCGAAAGAGCATATCCAGGCAAGTAAACCTAGCAATATCATCACCACCAGCTACCACAGAGTACCTACGGTGGTCAGAACAACCAGTTAAGTTCAGTAGAGCAGACCACCCGAGGAAAGTTCCCAGGCCAGGCCACTCGCCTATGGTTTTAAAGGCGCAAATAGGAGGGTACGACATCGGAAGAGTGTTCATGGATGCAGGGAGTGGCATAAACTTAATATATGCTAGAACCCTAAAGGCAATGTGCATCTCGCTGACGAGTCTGAAGCCAACAGATTGCTCTTTCCACGGAATAGTTCCAGGAGCCACAAACTACCCTTTGGGAAGAATAGAACTCGATGTCTGTTTTGGCAGTAGCGGCAATTACCGAAGAGAGAAGCTGGAATTCGAAGTTATGGACTGGCCGTCACAATATCATGCAATCCTGGGGCGCCCAGCATTTGCAAAATTTATGGCAGTACCACATTACGCGTATCTTACGTTAAAAATTCTAGGGCCTAAAGGAACAATTACAGTACAAGGGAGCTTTGAAGTAGCCAACACATGCGACATAGAATTCAACAGGATGGCGCAAACCTTCGGCATGACAGCGGAATATGAGAGGTTAAAAGGAGAAATGGATCATAATGTGCTACCCGACGTTGGACGATCCCTGCCAGATCAGGCTTTCGACACAACACAGGACTCGAAGAAAATCCAGGTCCACCCTACAGATCCAAACAAGACGACATCAATTGCGGTGAACTTGGATCCCACATAGGAAGGCGCGCTCGTCGAGTTCCTCCGTGAGCGCTGGGAAATCTTCGTCTGGTGTCCCTCGGACATGCCAGGGGTTCCCAGGGAACTCGTCGAGCACGCACTAAATGTAGATCCCAAGGCAAAACCAGTCAAGCAACCATTGAGACGATTTGATGAACCTAAAAGGAAGGCGATAGCGTTAGAATTGCACAGGCTAGAAAATGCCGGATTTATCAGAGAAATCAAAACTTCGAGTTGGGTTTAGAACCCAGTCATAGTACCCAAGAAGAACACAGACGTACAAAGAGTATGTGTCGACTACACATCTCTCAATAAGCATTGTCCAAAGGATCCTTTCCCTCTACCCCGCATCGATCAGATAATCGATTCCACAGCGGGATGCGCGAGGCTTTCATTTTTGGACGCATATTCTGGTTACAATCAGATCAAATTGAAGAAACAAGACGAAGAAAAAACGGCCTTCATCACACCATACGGAGTGTTTTCCTACCAAGTAATGCCGTTCGGCCTAAAAAATGCAGGAGCAACTTATCAACGGATGATGCAAAATTGCCTCGGAAGCCAAATAGGACGCAATATCCAAGTCTACATTGATGATGTAGTCATCACCACAAGAGAAGATAAATCTTTAATCAGCGACTTGGCAGAAACCTTCGACAACCTGAGCAGGTACAAGCTTAAGCTCAACCCGACAAAGTGTTCCTTCGGCGTATCAGCGGGACAACTTTTGGGGTTCTTGGTATCAGCACGAGGAATAGAGGCAAACCCAGAGAAGATTCAAGCAATCTTAACAATGGGGAAACCCACGAAACTACACGACGTATAGAAACTCGCAGGTCGCGCCGCGGCTCTAAGTCGCTTCGTCGCTCGACTAGGGGAGAAGGCGCTTCCTTTTTATGCACTTATGAAGAAGTCAGACGATAAATTTGAATGGACAGAAGAAGCAGACGCAGCGTTTGCACAGTTGAAAAAAGTGCTTTCCACGCCACTAGTGCTGGTCGCACCAAAAGAAAAAGAACCACTACTATTGTACATCGCCGCAACTCATCAGGTGGTGAGTACAGTATTGGTAGTCGAAAGAAGCGAAGAAGGAAAAGCCCATGGCGTCCAGAGGCCGGTATATTTCATCAGTGAAGTGTTATCTCCAACAAAACAGAGGTACCCACACTATCAGAAGTTGGCATACAGTGTTTTCACAACCGCACGTAAACTGCTACAGTACTTTGCGGTGCACCCGATTATAGTGGTCAATGAGGCGCCACTGTCGAGTATATTAAACAATCCTTCAGCAACAGGACGTGTCTCTTTGTGGGGAATCGAGTTGTCTCCCATGGACATCACGTACGAAAAAAGGAAGGCGATCAAGTCGCAAGTCTTGCCCGATTTTACGGCAGAGTGGCTGGAGCTGCAAAGCATGGGACCACCAGACTTATCCAGTGTTTGGACAATGTACTTCGACGGTTCTAAGAGAGTCCAAGGCGCAGGCGTAGGAGTAGTTTTGATATGGCCTCATGGCGACAAATTGAAGTATGTCTTAAGGATGAGCTTTCCACAGGCTTCGAATAATGAAGCAGAGTACGAGGCTTTGTTGCACAGAATGAAGATGGCTAAAGCATGTGGAGCAACTCGCCTAAAAATATTTGGAGATTCCAACCTTGTTGTCCAGCAAGTTATGAACAGATGTGACACAATCAATGACAACATGATGGCCTACAAGAATTTGTACCACTATCTAGAAGGAACGTTCGATGGATGCGAAGTCTCGCACATAAGCAGGAACAGTAATGAAGAAGCCGACAATTTAGCAAATATCGGGTCACAGTGTTTACCCATGCCGTCCGGAGTATTTTGGGAGGAAATAGTGGAAAGATCAATAAAAAGTGAAAAAAGTTCGACTACTACAGCAGGCTCGGGGGCTACGTTGGAACCAGAGGAGGTCATGATGATAGAAGAAACATGGATGCAGCCATATCTTGCATACATGATAAATAAAAAATTACCAGAAGATGCAGTGGAGGCCAAAAGGATAACTCGAAGATCGAAAGCGTTTGTCGTGTTGCAGGAGAAATTATACAAGAAGAGTATTACCGGCGTTTTGCAGCGTTGTGTAACGCCCCAAGAAGGACAAACAATACTAAAAGATATACACGGCGGAGTATGCGGCCATCATGCTAGCAGCAGAGCAATAGCGGCAAAAGCTTTCCGAGCAGGATTCTATTGGCTAACAGCCATCGAAGACGCAAAAGATATAGTTCGAAAGTGCGAAGCATGTCAAAGATTTGCATCTAGACCGCATGCACCAGCAGCGGAGCTACAAACAATACCATTGTCTTGGCCCTTTGCGCAATGGGGCCTCGATATGGTGGGAAAGTTGCACAAATCCTGGCCAGGAGGGCATGTTTACATGCTAGTGGCAGTCGATAAATTTACCAAGTGGGTGGAAGCGGCCCCGGTAACAACTCAAGATTCTACAGCGGCAATCAGCTTCATCAAGTCAATAGTATTCTGTTTTGGTGTATCATATAGCATCATCACAGACAACGGGACAAATTTCACTTCAAAGGAATTCAAGAGTTACTGCGACGGACTAGGGATCAAGTTCAAATTCGCATCTGTGGCGCACCCGAAGACGAACGGGCAAGTCGAAAAAGCCAATGGCCTGATATGTAGTGGGATAAAAAAGAGGCTCTTAGCACCTCTCGAGAAAGCCAAGAGCGCTTGGGTAGAAGAATTGCCCTCCGTTCTTTGGAGCCTAAGAACTACACCTAACGCATCAACTCAAGAAACTCCTTTCTTCCTGGTCCATGGCGCAGAAGCCGTGCTTCCAGTCGAAGTTACACACGAGGCCCCAAGAGTGATGGCATACGACGAGACAACATCGGCAGAAGCACTGCAGAACGATGTCGATGCACTGGATGAAGCAAGGGATAAGGCATTAGAAAGAGCCACGCAGTATCAACAGAGTCTACGAAACTACCACAGTAGTCGAGTTCGTCCATGATCCTTCGTGGTGGGAGACCTAGTTTTGCGACTCAGGCAAGACAGCCATGGCAAATTGGAGTCCCCTTGGGTGGGACCCTACATCGTCACAAAAGTAATTCCAGGAGGAGCATATCGACTACAAGACAAGAAGATAGGAAAAGACGAGTGACAAGGGTATAGTTAATAGAGCCCGTATGTTGAGTACCCCTGAGGCCCGTTAAGCTAGGCCCAATTGTAATGATAGTCGAATACGAGTCTTTATCGTATGTCGATATTGTAATTTGTATCAGACCCTACCCGATCCTCGAGACCTGGCCACCTATATATAGGGGCCAGGAGGGGACGGTGTAGGCCAGATTGAAAGCAAGCCAGGTTGAACACCCAAGTTTACTTTCGACACACACCTATTTCGACTAACTTTACCTTCGAGTTCATCCGACGCCCTATCTCCCCGATCCTAAGTCCTTCATTTAGGACATTTGCCGAGTTAACCCCTCGTCAATTGGCGCCGACCGTGGGGATCTTGGGCGTTGGAATCATGAATTCGACGGCTTTTTCGCTTTTAGCCAACAGCAGTACAGAAGTCGACGAAAATCAAGAGAGAGAGTTGACAATCGGAAGTTTAAGCATCCTCATCGGGCCATCGGGTTCATCTCGCCTTTCAGATCCGACGAAACAAGATCCGTCGGCAAGTGAGCCCGAAACAATAGTAATGATGGAATATTCTGAAGGCTCTTCCAGCGAGGTAAACCCGCCGGTCAGCCTAGAAGAAGTGCAAAAAGGAAAGATCGCAGAAGACAGCGAAGCAAAGGAAAATTTCAACGCAGGAGTCCAACTCGACGATCTCATGATCTGCCTCGACAATATTTCAGACAAGTCAATAGATACATGGAAGACAGGATTAGAGCTTTCTGAGGATAGTAACTCGATCTTCTCAAGCTTCAAGGGTAACATTGGCAAACAATGCCAGGTGCTCGCCATTGTGGGAGACAAATCAGAAGAATTCGATGAAAATGACAACCCAGTACTAAACCCAGCAAATGTCGACAGAGGAGCAAATCACCTAGCAGAAGGGCAAACAGCAGAATCCCTCGCAGCCAGGGAAAAAATTCGACTATCAGTCGACGAATGGAGGATAATAAGAGAAGCCGTAGAACACGGCACGCCAATACCATCAAATTCCAGCAAAGACATGCTTTTGGGGTATCATTATGCCCTAAGGCAGCAGGCAAAGCAACTAGCAAAGGAGAAAATAGAAATACAAAAAAGAAAAGATTCAGCCATTGCAGCTAGCGAAGCTGCTCGAAAAGCACGAAGCGACGCATCATATAGTAACGCAAGGAAAAATCATCGACACGGTTCAAGGTACGACAACCTCGAGTACTCTGACAGACAAAGTATTTCCGAAATCCTCGACTCGTCCTTCCTATCGGTCGACGAGCAGGGGAACATCCTATCGAAAACCCCTGAAGCAGCACTAGTAGCAGCGCAAGCATATCTACTTACAACTCGACCAAGTCCAGGAGATCCTAGGGAGCATACGCATAGAGCAGCATTGAACGGACTCAACATGGTGGGCCACAAGCTATCAGCAAAAGGAGAAGAAACATATCATCACAAGGAAGTGCATAAAGCAAGGTCACCCCGCCGTCACAATAGTCCTAGGCGCAGAAGCAGCAAGCACCGATCTCGATCGCCATCACCAAAACAGCACGGTGGAACTCGAAGATCGCGATCCCCAAATGAAAAACGCGACTATGAAGACGACGAAAAAGAGATGGGGGCATCGTGCTTTACCCGAAGGGTTCGCACTACTCCAGTTCCCAAGGGATTCAAGTTACCTCATGATCAGCAAAAGTACGACGGGTCACAAGAACCACAATCATGGCTATTAGATTATCTACAAGCAGTGCAAATACTAGGAGGAACCAAAGAAACTGCAATGCAAAGTTTGCATCTACACCTCACCGGCGCAGCAAGGTCATGGTTGAGCAAACTAGAGAAAGAAACTATTGGAAGCTGGGAGGACCTCACAAAGCAATTCACAAGCAACTTTAGATCGACATATAAGCGGCCAGCATCAATAGAAGAAGTCAAAGCGTGTGTACCACAACGCGACGAAACACTGCGGGCATACATCCAAAGATGGAGTCTTATAAAAAATTCAGCAGTCGAAGTTTCAGACGAAAGAGCAATAGATGCGTTCATCATTGGATTAAGGCGAAGAGACCTAGTCGAAGAGATGGGCAGAATCAAGCCGAAAACAGTGTCAGACCTCATGGATGTAGCAAACAGATTTGCAGATGGAGAAGACTCATGCAACAACAAACGGACGCGATCCCCAGAAGACGATAGAAGAAATAGATATGGAAGTCAAAGGAGACGATCCAGAAATTACGACAACTACGGCCCACATAGCCAAGTCGCCGCAGGATACAAAGACAACACCTACCAAGGAAGCGATCGAAGAAGTTCAGGATATCGAAGCTACGGAAAAGAGGACTATAAAAAATTCCCCGCAAGAGAATCCAGAGAATACAACCCTTCGCCAGAAGATATGCTCAACGGACCTTGTCATATACACTCAGCGTTCGTCGATGGGAAGCGAGTATCAAGGCACGCAATGAAAGATTGCACAACATTCTTAAAATTACAAGAGGCAGCACTAAACAAGCAAACCGAAGCAAGGCGACAAGGATTTGAAGGAAGCAACAACCCTCCGGCAAAACAGCAAGGAAACAACGGAGCTCCTCAAGGACAAGACCAGCAAAACCAGGGACACGACGACGACGAAGGGTACGTTCCATCAAAAGGACACATCACAACAATGATACAACCTGTGCCCAAGTCGAACAAAGAAGAGAAGAGTATAACTCGACAAGTCAACCTAGCAGTCATCTCACCTCCAGCCACAACGGAGTATCTGAACTGGTCAGAATAACCAATCGAGTTCAACAGAGAAGACCACCCTATAACAGTACCTCGGCCGGGAAACGCGCCTTTGGTACTCAAAGCTCAAATCGGCGCGTATGATGTCGACAGAATATTCATGGACGCAGGGAGTGGAATTAACCTGATATACGCAAAAACACTCCGAGCAATGCATATATCACTAGAGTTCCTGAAACCAACAGATTGCTCATTCCACGGGATCGTGCCAGGAAGTGCCAATTACCCACTGGGTCGAATAGCACTCAACGTTTGCTTCGGCAACCGGCAAAACTACAGAAGAGAAAAGCTAGATTTTGAAGTCATGGATTGGCCATCTCAATACCACGCAATCCTCGGACGACCCGCGTTTTCGCGATTCATGGCAGTCCCCCATTATACATATCTGGTACTTAAAATGTCAAGACCAAGAGGAGTAATTACAGTAAAAGGAAGTTTCGAAATTTCAGATCTCTGCGACAGGGAGTTCCACAAGATGGCACAAAACTTTGGCATGATAGCCAACTATACAGAGAAGGCAAAAAGCACAACTACAGAGGGCATTAAGCTACTCGAAGGACGCGTTGCGGAGCCCGAAACGAAGAAAACACGAGTAGGAGCATCAGGAGAAGACAAAGACGCAGGAGAAGAAGGGAAAGCCATGGCGGCATAAACATCAAAAGACAGTAAAGTAGAGTAGAACAGTAAGGCTGTAAAAGCCACGAGTTATACCAGGGGCAATGCCCTCTAGATCCAGAACATAGGTCACATGCCGGATCTCTTGGGTCACCCCATGTATCTTACATTACAAGTATAATAAAGACGAAACGTTCCTCATATTTGAGTTTACGAGTCTTTCAAAGAGAAAATGCGGCAAACGCACGAATCACACAATAATGCTCTGAGAACAAATTTTCGTCATGAAGTCGCGAAATAAAATACTCTCGCGTTGCACACATACAAAAATGTATTACAATAATGGGTTGTCAGAATCATCTACGCCTAACGGGTCCAAATAGTGGTACTCGCGAAAAAACGCACCATCCGCTTCCAGCAGCCTAGCTACAAGCCTTCGAGCAGGTTGCAGCGTGCTCTCCATATGCACACGAAGGCTAGCCCTACCTAGAGCTAAACTCAGGGACATAGAGCTATAATTAAGCCTCGGGTGCCACTTGCGTATCCACCCGAGAGCAAAATTGGCACCAGCCACCAAGTTCAGCTCTATCAACCTATGAATATGATGGCTGGATCTAAAGGTATCAAGAAGAAGTGGAAAAGTTGTAGGCAGAGGATTGCGAGGAAGCATGACAGAATGCATCATCGTCAGAGCACGTCGGCAACCATCAACTGATTCACCAATATGTTGGGCACGGTCCTAAAGCAGTACAATGGCACTTCGGCGACGAGGATCAGACCACAAAGTCTCACAGCCTGCCGACATTCTCTCTAAAGCTGCATTTCGCTCGGTAACCCGACGATCTTCCGCAGTGAAATCCAGACAAGTACCTATAACAGCAAAAGGCATCATAAAAAACAACAGTGAAGAAACAGGACAAGGAGGAGTCGAAAGAAAACTTACATCGCAACATCTCGCAGGCAGACTCGACAATGCCAAGAATAAAAGATTCGCACACTTCATTATGAACAATCTTCGCCGTCAAGCTGGAGACCTTTTCCTCAAAAGAAGATATTTGTTTCATATAACCACTGGCTTTGCTAGCTTTGTCAATAGCCATCTGTGCCTGACGTTTGGCTAAAGTTAGGCGAGCCTCAAGATCGGAAACCCTGGAAGAGTATTCTGCGCATCGACTGCATCGACTAGGAGTCGACGACATCTGAGAACCGAACACACGGGCAGAGGAAGGACCAGGACCGTGAGTCAAAGGATCATTGACGCGCATCGGCTGCAAGCCAAAAAGGAAAAGAAAGGAGAAGCAATTTCAGAGAGACAGCATAATACTTCATACGAAGGAAATATATTTACATAATGTGCTAAACCCTTTGGCTAAAGTTCTCGGGTTGAATACAAGTTTCTACATTCAAAAGAGGAAATTACAGCAGAAAAGCTAAAATCTATGCCACCTCCGCATCTTGCTCCGTGGCAGTAAGAGGAATGGTGGCGTCGTCTGCAGTAGCTGGAGGAGGCGCGGAAGCAGTCGTGAATGGAATTGCGGAGGTTGGCGCCAAAGAAGCCGCCGAGGCCGCTGAAGGAGAAATCATGGACACTATGGTAGGCGACAATTTCTTCGCTTTCTCAAAGAAAGGCTTCAACTCTGATCGGGTGCGACCATGAGGAGAACCAATTTTCTCCCAGTCGAGATCTGCCCCGTGCGCGTAAGAAAGCGTGATGGCACCTTCGACACCTCGCTTCACAGATAAACCTTTCAGCTGGAGGAGAGGATCATCCTGAGTATCGAAAGCCTTGGCAAGCTGTCCTAAGTCGCTGACTGGAACCTCCGACCGTTTCTTCGGCCATAACCCGACAAACATCCGTGATAGAACGCGGCTAACGGTGACGGTGCTCAAAAAAAAATAGAACGCGGCTAACCAACTCGAAAACATCCTGGATAGATATCCAGTTTGCCTCGAGCAAGTTGACCGCTGCCAGAAGAAGATCATCGGCAGATTGCGGAGTTGGCAAAAGAGCCTTGGTACGCTCTGAATGGATAAGCAAGGGAAGGTAAGTAAAAAGGAAAAGGCATTATCAATAGAACATAAAGGAAGTATCATCAGCAAGAAAAGAATAAGAAGCAAATGTGTACCGCCAGCAGCGGCAAAAATCTTGTTGAGTCGTTCGGCCACAACTTGTTCCCGCTGGAGGCGCTCCTTGGTAGCATTGGATAAAAATGACTCTGCCTTCTTAGCCCTGGCAATTGTAGTGTTGTGCAATTTTTTAGCGTTCGCCTTGGCCTTAGTCGCGGAGTCATAGGCTTTTTGAGAAGCAGAAAGCTCAGCTTCCAGAGATGCAATGCATGCGTTCGCCGATGCTAAAGCATCTGCAAGTCAAAAAGTGAAGAAAAGGAAAGTTAATAAAGAAGCAAGGGAAAGAGCATATCGAGAAAAGCAGAAAAGAGGCAATGAATTAACCTTCAGAAGCTTTCGCAACTCTCCAGTACTGAGTGCACTCAGTGCCTAAGGCGACGAATTTCTTCATCAGCGCCTGGTAAAATAAGAACAAATAAGCACATGCAAAGAGGAAGGAAAAATCTTCAAGAATACGATCACTTACGTTATCTGAAGAACTCGAAGGCTCATGCACCTCGAGAGAGACGTCGGCTTCTTTGGATTTCTTTGACCTTTTTGTGCTCCGAGAGACAGGAACCTTCTTGATGGCAGATCTAGTAACTCGAGGCACTTCAGCAGGAAGTTCAGTTTCTGGAACAGAAGCTTCATCTGGAATTGCAGTTTGTCGAGAAGGAGAAGCCGGGGCGTCCAGCTGTGTTTCCTCGTCCTCACTATAAATGAGAAAACGGGTTTCACACAGCTTGAAAAGAAAAGAAGTATCAAAAACCAACAAATAGTGGAACTCGAAGAAAACACTTACGAATCCATGAGGTCAAACATCTCGACACCCTCTTCTAGACAAGGGGCTGCAGCAGCAGAAGTCTTTTGTGCAGAGGTACTCGAAGAAGCCACCTCGTCGACATGTTTCCTCTTCCTATTGGCACCAGTGTCTTCAAACAGTGCAGCAGGAGGCGACGCCGTCGAGTTGGTGCCTTCTTCCAAATCTTCGGTTTCATCCCCGTCCTGGGTTTCTTCAACCTCGGGGGCTTCAGATACAATAGCAGCCAAATCAGCCGGCAGTGGTCCTCCCTCGGGAAGAGGAGGGAGTGAGACAAGGAATACATGGCCCTGAAGAGGAATAAATCAGAAAAGTATTCCGCACAAGTAAACGCAAAGACAGCAAGTATACAAAAACAAATGCATACCTCGGGTAGGGGGTGCGTGGAGTCGAAGAAACTAGCAGTCAAATCTGCGACTGTGTGCTCCTTAGTGAACTTGGTAAGGCTCCTAACTCGCTTGTCGACATCCTTTTTCTCTATAAGATCGTCAGAGATACTAGAAGGATCCACTAAACCAGAATAGCTCCAAAGTTTGGAAAGATGATGCTGCAAGGGCTGGACTCGACGTTGCACGAAGAACGCCATGAGCTGAATACCCGATAAAGCACCTCCTTTACCTCCCTTCAGAGTTTGGATACGATTCAGCAGAGGGGTAACTTGTTCCATCTCAGAATTTGAAGGAGACGAGTCCCACGAGGCTAATTTTTTAAGTTCCTTAGTCAGATCAAAAGGAGCTAAGCCATATTGGTCTTCAGAGGAGGCCTCGCGGTCCTTTATGTAAAACCATTTTGTCCTCCAACCTTGGACTGATGCAGACATGGAGAATTCAAGATATTGGGCTTCAGCGCGTACAGAGACAATGGCGCCGCCCAATTCAGGTTTATTAGACAGTGAGACACTGGGACGAAGTCGAAAAATTGAACGCCAGAGAAGGAAGTGGGGTTCTACCCCCAAGAAGGATTCACAAAGAGTCACAAAGCAGGCAATGTGAAGGATGGAATTTGGGGTAAGCTGGTGAAGCTGTACGCCGTAAACAAAAAGAAGCCCACGACGGAATTCGTGGGCAGGAAGAGATAAACCGCGGAGAAGGAAGGAGAGAAACATTACTCGATAGCCGCTCGGGGGCTTTGGGATCCGCTCGGTACTGGGAAATTTGATGGAGTCTTCGGAAGAGAGAAAGCCGTCCTCCCGAGCCTTCTTCACCTCTTTCTCCTTGATAGAAGAGCGCACCCAATCGGTTGCGGAGTTCGCACTCTTGCCCTTGGCCATAACAACGTCCTTGGATGCGTAGTGCTTCACGCGCATCTACAATCTCGGTCTGGGGGCTTTTTGTGCAAAGAACACAGATGTGCAGATCGGCAATGGTGGCGGCGGAGAAGAGGAGGAGCTGGTAAATAGTAAAAGCCCTCCACTCTCCCCATATATACCTTCTAGACGAAGGAACAGGGGTTGAGACGTGGCAAGCGGATCGGAAGCGGCAGTCCACTAACGGGCAGGAAAAAATCGAAATTACCGCGCTACCCATGAGACGGTTCGCGCTCAAATCATAAGTGATGTATAGCTAAAATTGGCTAGTGACGTCATAAAAAGATGGTATGAGAAAGAAGAAGGATGGCGCCGACAGGTAGAAAATTTATAGATAAGATTATATGTGAAGGATTTTCGATTATAGCCTTGGGGGCTACTATTATGAAAAGATATTGAAAGTAACTCTTTATTGGAGTGGTGGACGCGTATTCGACGACAAGATGTTCTTGAAGTATCTCGAAGTTGAAGTATCTCGAGTTGAAGTATAATGGACTACACTATATTTTGAGCCTATACTCGAAAAAGTATTTTTCGACTATAGCCTCGGGGGCTGCTCCCATCGGGAGCGCTGAGCGCGCACCCGACGATATTTCTTGGTAAAGCATTAAAGTTGGAAAAGTGCAGGAGTGTTACTCCCATCGGGAGCGAATTTTATGGTTGTAGAAACCCGAATATTTTCAGTCAAAATTTGACTGCGACATGAGATTCTCGAGTTACATTATCGCAACGCAACTCGAATGCCGTGACTTGTCACGAAGGTAAGACCCCGGGATCCGTCCTGTGTGGCCTGGTATACGCACATGGATGCGCTCTGCTGGTATGTATCCGTGTCTACGAGGGTTAACTCGACAAATGTCCTAGATGAAGGACTTAGGATCGGGGAGATAGGGCGTCGGATGAACTCGAAGGTGAAGTTAGTCGAAATAGGTGTGTATCGAAAGTAAACTTGGGTGTTCAACCTGGCTTGCTTTCAATCTGCCCTACACCGTCCCCTCCTGGCCCCTATATATAGGTGGTCAGGTCTCGAGGATCGGGTAGGGTTCGATATAGATTACAAATATCGACATACGGTATTAACTCGTATTCGACTATCACTACAATTGGGCCTAGCTTAACGGGCCTCAGGGGTACTCAACTAACGGGCTCTATTAACTATACCCTTGTCAGTAGCCCCTGAGATTCTACCAGAATTGCAGATTCGGGTTGAATCTCTAATCTTCAAATCTTCGACTTGATTAATTCTTCGACTTTATCTTCAAATCTTCGACTTGGTCTTTCGACTTATATTGATGATAATTTGCTCGCAAGGGGTCTCGATGAACAAGCCTGACAACTCTGACGGATCAAGAGGTCAGTTAACTGCCGGAACAGATACTTGTCACCTACTTCAAATTCAATCCCCTTGGACTTGAATTCGGGATACCGGTCAAACTCACTCTTTTGCCTCATTTAGGACTTACAAAAAATGAGTCCCAGTGGTTCTCAGGGTACCCAGTGCGTCCACCAGGATTTTCTTCGCGTCTTAGACACGGATACATACCAGCAGAGCGCATCCATGTGCGTATACTAGGCCACATAGGACGGATCCCGGGGTCTTACCTTCGTGACAAGTCACGGCATTCGAGTTTTGTTGCGATAACACAACTCGAGGATCTCATGTCGCAGTCAAAATTTGACTGAAAATATTCGGGTTTCTTCAACCATAAAACTCGCTCCCGATGGGAGTAACACTTCTCCAATCTTCAATGCTTTGCCAATGAATATCGTCGGGTGCGCGCTCAGCGCTCCCGATGGGAGTAGCCCCCGAGGCTATAGTCGAAAAAAAGGATTTTTTCGAGTATAGGCTCAAGACATAATGTAGCTCGTCGTACTTCAACTTGAAACACTTCAACTTCAAAGTTCTTCAACTCGAGATACTTTCAAGAACACCTTGTCGTCGAGTATTTAATCCACCATTTGAATAAAGAGTTGTATTCGACTAACTTTGAAAGTAACAGCCCCCAAGGCTATAACCTAAAAATTCTTCATAGATGATCCTTTCCATAAATTCAGCATTTGTCGGCGCCATCCTCGTACCTTTACTTTATCGCGTCAATGATGACGTAGCTCTTCATCAGTGCGAACCGTTTTATGGGTAACACTGTAACTTTCGTTATTTTATGACCGTTTATCGGGCTGCACAATTTTTGACCGTTGGTGGGCTGCCGTTTCTGATCTTTACGCCACGTCGCAACCCACGATCCTTCTCTCAGAAGATATATAAATGGCATAGTGGGGAATCGTACTGTTTACCAGCTCGTTACCTCCGCCGCCTCCATTACCGATCTCCTCTGCCTCTTCCTCTCTTGCGGAGCCCCCAAGCGCACTTTTGTGCTGAATGCGCGTGAAGCATCTGGCCACCAAGAGCGATATGGCCAAATCCTCTGCCACCAACTGGGTTCGCTCCACCATCACCAAGAAGGAGGTGGAGAAGGCCACGGCAGACGGCCTCATCGCCGACCAGGACTCCATCAAGTTCCCCAGTACCGAACGGATCCCGATGCCCCCGAGCGGTTATCGGGTAATATTCCTTGCTTTCCTTCTTCGCGGCTTCTCCCTTCCTGCCCATGAGTTTCTCCGTGGGCTTCTATTTGTTTACGGTGTGCAGCTTCATCAGCTCACACCAAATTCCCTTCTGCACATTGCTTGCTTTGTGACTCTTTGCGAGTCATTTTTGGGCATTGAGCCTCACTTTGTTCTCTGGAGATCGATCTTTCGACTCCGCCCCAATGTTTCTCTGGCAAGGAAACCCGAACTGGGCGGAGCCGTTGTTTCTGTGCGCCCTGAGGCGCAATATCTTGAATTTTCTATGGCCGCGTCTGTCCAAGGGTGGAGGACAAAGTGGTTCTATATCAAGGACCGCAGATCCTCTCCCGAAGATGAGTTCGGCCTTCCTCCCTTTGACGCGTCTCAAGAGGTGAAGAAATTGAAGTCATGGGACTCACTTCCCTCAGATGCGGAAGTTGCACAAATCCTTCCTCTTCTATCCCGCATTAAAAATCTGAAAACAGGCCTAGGAGGTGCTTTGTCGGGTACCCAACTCATGGCGTTTTTCATACAACGTCGAGTTCAACCCCTACAGCAGCGCCTCACCAAGCTTTGGACTTATGCTGGCTTGGAAGACCCTACTCGCATATCTGAAGATCTGATGTCGAAAGAAGATGTCAACAAGCGAGTCAGGAATCTCACCAAGCTCACCAAGGAGCACTCAGTTGCTGACCTGAAGGCAGATTTCTTCGACTCCGTGCACCCTATTCCTGAGGTACACATCGCTGCATCAAACTTCTCTTAATTTCGACTTGCGTTACTCTTTGCCTCTACACTCTGCTGATTTATTAATATGCAGGGTCACCAATTCATTGTTTCTCGTCCCCCTCTTCCGGAGGAAGGGCCCCTTCATGCTGATCTAGCATCTCCTGCATCTGAAGCCCCCGAGGCTGACGAAAGTCAGGACGGCGATGATGTCGAAGAATCAGAAGATGAGACTAGCTCATCGACATCTCCTCCTCCTACTCTTGCTGAAGATGTTGGTGTCGACAAAAAACGGAAATGTGTCGACGAAATTGCTTCATCGAGTTCTGCAGCGGCTGGAAAAACCCCCGTTCTTGCAGAAGATATGGAGTACTTCGACATGCTTGCATCATAAGTATTGTAGTCGAACTTTTCAATTGCTTTGTTCTTGCCTAGTGCTTATAACTTATACTTTTCATGTAGTGACGATGAAGAACCACCGACATGTGCGACGGCTATTCCACCACCTTCTCCTGTGGTGACTGAGGAGCCTGTCGAACCATATGTTGCTCCGAGGACTACCAGGGCCTCTATAAAGAAGGTTTCTCAAACTCAAGCTCGAAACCTCAAACGTGCGAAGAAGACCAAAGAAGCCGAGATTTCTCTGGAGGCCCATGCTCCTACAGTTTCTTCTGATGATGTAAGCGATACTTTTTTCCCTTTCTTTCCTTTCATGCACTTCTTCTCTTATACTCTTCTTTTATCAGGCTTTAGTCAAGAGATTCATCGCCCTGGGCACGGAGTGTGCGGGGTATCTAAAGGTTGCAAAATCTTCCAAAGGTGCGATTCAATCATTACTTTTCTTCTGCCCTTTTGTCTTTTGCTGTTTATCTGACTTTCTTTCGTCTGCTTTTACAGCTGCTTTAGCGACAGCCAATGCTCGCATTGCGTCACTAGAAGCGGAGCTCAAAGCTTCGCAAAAAGCTTATGATGCTGCGACCTCTGCTAAGGCAATTGCTGAGAAGTCGCAAAAATCTGCGCTTGCCAAGGCGAAAAATGCTGAGAAGGCGTTAGCAGATGCCAACAAAGAGCATGCTCAACGAGAGCAGGCCATGGCAGAGCGTCTTCACACCATGTCTACTGCTGCCGAAAGTAAGTTTCTTTCGACTTGTCTTCTGTTTTCGCCCCTTATTGCACTGGTGTACTTGTTGACACTTGCCTCTTCTTTTCTTTTCTATTGCGTAGAATTTTCAGGGGTATCTTCGTCGTCCCTGCAAACGGACGATGATCCTCTTATGGATGCGGTTAACCTACTCGAAGAGAACTGGATATCTATCCAGGAAACTTTTGAGTTGGTTGGCCGCGTTCTGTCACGGCTATTTGCCGGGTTGTGGCCGAAGAAAAAGATGGCGATCCCGAAGGGCAATCTGACTGAACTCGCCAAGACTTTTGACAGCGATGAAGACCCTACTCTCCATCTGAAGGGGCTGTCCATTAAGCGCGGCGCCGAAGGTGCCATTGCCCTTTCTCTTGCGCATGGTACAGACTTTGACTGGGAGAAAGTTAACTCCCCTCATGGCTATACCCGCGACGAGATGAAGGTATTTTTCGAGAAGGCGAAGAAGTTGGCGCCTGCATTGCTGAACACAATTTCTCCTTCGGTAGCCTCTGCTGTGCCTGCTGCACCATCTCCAGCGCCGAAGGCTCCGGTGCCACCATCGACTTCCAGCGAGGAACTGGCCGCGCCCCCTTCTTCCGCGGAGCACAATGCTGAGGTGGCGTAGATTCAGCTTCTTTGTAGTACTTAGTTTTCTCCTTTTGAATGTAAAGACTCCAATTAAGTGCAACCCGAGAACTTAGCCAGAGGGTTATGCTCTTATGTAAATATATCTTCTTTGCATGGAGTATCATGCTATCTTTCTGAAATTGTTTCTCCTTTCTTTTTTTCTTTTGTAGTCGATGCGTGACAGTGATCCTTCTTCTCATGCTCCTGCTCCTTCCTCTGCTCGCGGACTCAATCCTCAGATTTCGTCGACTCCTAGTCGATGTAGTCACTGTGCAGAATATTCTTCCAGGATTTCTGATCTTGAGACTCGCCTATCCTTGGCCAAACGCCAAGCACAGATGGCTATTAAAAAGGCTAGCCAGGCCAGCGGCTATATGAAGAAAATCTCTTCACTTGAAGAAAAGGTCTCCAGCTTGACGGCGAAGGTTGTTCACAACGAAGAGTGCGAATCTTTCATTCTTGGAATCGTCGAGTCTGCTGGCGAACTGTTGCGATGTGAGTTTTCTTTCGACTTCTTCTTTTGGCTGTTTGTGCACTTCTTTTGTGATATATTTGTCATTGCAGGTACTTGCTTGGATTTTGCTGCTGAAGAACGTCGAGTTGCTGAGCGAAATGCTGCTTTGGAGAAGATGTCGACTGGCTATGAGACTCTGTGGTCTGATCCTCGACGCCGTAGCGCCATTGTATTGCTTCAAGATCGTGCCCAGCACATTGGCGAGTCAGTTGATGGTTGCCGGCGAGCTCTTACAACTATGCATTCCATTATGCTTCCCCGTAATCCTTTGCCTGCAACTTTCCCCCTTCTTCTTGATGCTTTCCGATCTAGCCATCGTATTCATAGGTTAATAGAACTGAACTTAGTGGCTGGTGCCAATTTTGCTCTCGGGTGGATACGCAAGTGGCACCCCAGATTGAATTATAGCACTATGTCTTTAAGTTTAGCTCCTGGTAGAGCTAGCCTTCGGGTTAATATGGAGAGCACGCTTCAACATGCTCGGAGACTTGTAGCTAGGCTTCTAGAGGCGGATGCCGCTTTTTTCCGCGAGTATCATTATCTAGATCCTTTAGGTGTAGATGACTCTGATAACCCGATGTAGTAAAGTATGTGTGGAACGCGAGAGATTTTTCGCGACTATATGTCTGAAATTTATTCTCAAGGCGTATTTGTATGGTTTGTGCGTTTGCCGCATATTCTCTTTGAAAGACTCGTAAACTCGAATATGAGGAACGCTTTGTCTTTATTTATACTTATAATGTAAGATACATGGGGTGACCCAAGAGATCCGGCCTGTGACCCGTGTTCTGGATCTAGAGGGCATTGCCCCTGGAATAACTCGTGGCTTTTACGGCCTTTATTGTTCTACTCTATTGTCTTTATGATGCTTATGTCGCCGTAGCTTTCCCTTTCTCTTCTGTGCCTATGTCTTCTCCCTGTGTTGCTGTTCGTGGCTTCTTGGTTTCGGGCTCCGCGGTGCATCCTTCGAGTAGCTTGACGCCTTCTGTAGTCGCGCTCTTTGCTTTTTCTGCATGGTTGGCTATTATGCCAAAATTTTGCGCCATCTTGTGGAATTCCCTATCGCAGAGATCTGAAACTTCAAAGCTTCCTTTCACTGTGATTATTCCTTTTGGTCCTGGCATTTTAAGTACCAAATATGTGTAGTGAGGCACTGCCATGAATCGCGAAAACGCGGGTCGCCCGAGGATCGCGTGATATTGCGATGGCCAGTCCATGACTTCGAAATCTAGTTTTTCCCTTCTGTAGTTTTGTCGGTTGCCGAAGCAAACATTGAGTGCTATTCGTCCCAATGGGTAATTAGCACTTCCTGGTACGATTCCATGAAAGGAGCAATCTGTTGGTTTTAGGAATTCCAATGATATGTGCATTGCCCTGAGTGTTTTCGCGTATATCAGGTTAATTCCACTTCCTACGTCCATGAATATTCTGTCGACATCATACGCGCTGATTTGAGCTTTGAGTACCAGAGGCGCGTTTCCTGGCCGAGGTACTGTTATGGGGTGGTCCTCTCTGTTGAACTCGATTGGTTGTTCTGACCAATGCAGATATTCTGTTGTAGCTGGAGGCGACATGACTGCTAGATTGACTTGTCGAGTTATACTCTTTTCTTCTTTGTTCGACTTGGGCACAGGTTGTATCATTGCTATAATGTGTCCTTTTGATGGGACGTACCCTTCGTCGTCGTCGTCGTGTCCCTTGTTTTGCTGGTCTTGTCCTTGAGGAACTCCATTGTTTCCTTGCTGGTTTGTCGCGGGATTGTTGCTTCCTTCGAATCCTTGTCGCCTTGCCTCGGTTTGCTTGTTTATTGCTGCTTCTTGTAGCTTTAAGAATGTTGTGCAATCTTTCATCGCGTGCCTTGATACTCGCTTCCCGTCGACGAACGCTGAATGTATATGACAAGGCCCGTTGAGCATACCTCTGGTGATGGGTTGTACTCTCTGGATTCTCTTGGTGGGAACCTCTTATATTCCTCTCTTCCGTAGCTGCGATATCCTGAGCTTCTGCGTTCGTTTCCCTGATAACTATTGTCTTTATATCCTGCGGCGACTTGGTTATGAGAGCCGTAGGTGTCGTAGTTTCGGGATCGTCTCCTTTGACTTCCGTATCTGTTTCTTCTATCGTCCTCTGGAGATCGTGTCCGTTTGTTGTTGCACGCATCTTCTCCATCTGCAAATCTGTTTGCTGTGTCTATGAGATCTGACACTGTTTTTGGCTTGATTCTACCCATCTCTTCGACTAGGTCTCTTCGCCTTAACCCAATGATGAACGCGTCTATTGCTCTTTCGTCTGAAACTTCGACTGCTGAATTTTTGATGAGGCTCCATCTTTGGATGTACGCCCGTAATGTTTCGTCGCGTTGCTGTACGCATGCTTTGACTTCTTCTATTGATGCTGGTCGTTTGTATGTCGACCTGAAGTTGCTTGTAAATTGCTTTGTGAGGTCTTCCCAGCTTCCGATGGATTCTTTCTCTAATTTGCTCAACCATGACCTTGCTGCGCCGGTGAGGTGTAGTTGCAGACTTTGCATTGCTGTTTCTTTGGTTCCTCCTAGTATTTGGACTGCTTGCAAGTAATCTGCGAGCCATGATTGCGGTTCCTGTGACCCGTCGTATTTTTGCTGATCATGAGGTAGCTTGAATCCCTTAGGCACTGGCGTGATGCGAACCCTACGGGCAAAGCACGATGCCCCCATCTCCTTTTCGTCGTCCTCATAGTCGCGCCTTTCGTTTGGGGATCGCGATCTTCGAGTTCCACCGTGCTGTTTTGGTGATGGCGATCGAGATCGGTGTTTGCTGCTTTTATGCCGAGGACTGTTGTGACGGCGAGGTGATCTTGCTTTATGCACTTCCTTGTGGTGATGTGCTTCTTCTCCTTTTGCTGATAGCTTGTGGCCCACCATATTGAGTCCGTTTAGCGCTGCTCTATGCATATGTTCTCTAGGATCTCCTGGACTTGGTCGAGTTGTAAGTAGATATGCTTGTGCTGCCACTAGTGCTGCTTCAGGAGTTTTTGGTAGGATGTTTCCTTGCTCGTCGACCGATAGGAAGGACGAGTCGAGGTTTTTGGAAATACTTTGCCTGTCAGAATACTCGAGGTTATCGTACCTTGAACCATGTCGACGATTTTTCCTTGCGTTGCTGTACGATGCGTCGCTTCGTGCTCTACGAGCAGCTTCACTAGCTGCGATGGCTGAATCTTTTCTTCTTTGTATCTCTACCTTTTCCTTTGCTAATTGCTTTGCTTGCTGCCTGAGGGCGTAATGATACCCAAAAAGCATGTCTTTGCTGGAGCTGGATGGTATTGGCGTGCCGTGTTCTACGGCTTCTCTTATTATTTTCCACTCGTCGACTGATAGTCGAATTTTCTCCCTGGCTGTGAGGGATTCCACTGTTTGTCCTTCTGCTAGGTGATTTGCTCCTCTGTCGATATTTGCTGGGTTTATCACTGGGTTGTTATTTTCATCAAATTCTTCTGAGTTGTCGCCCACAATGGCGAGTACCTGGCACTGCTTGCCGATGTTGCTATTAAAGCTTGAAAAGATCGAGTTGCTGTCTTCAGAAAGTTCTAACCCTGTCTTCCATGTGTCTGTTGAATTGTCTGAGATATTGTCGAGGCAGATCGTGAGATCATCGATTTGGACTTCCACGTCAAAAATTTCCTTTTCTTCGTCGTCTTCTGCGATCTTTTCTTTTTGCACTTCTTCTAGGCTGACCGGCAAGTTTACTTCGCTGGAAGAGCCTTCAGAATACTCCATCACTATTGTTGTTTCGGGTTCTTGTGCCGACGGATCTTGATCTTGTTTCGTCGGATCCGAAAGGCGAGAGGAACCCGACGGCCCGATGAAGATGCTCAAACTTCCAATTGTTAGGTCTACCTCTTGACTTCCGTCGACTTCTGGACTACTGTTGGCTAAAAGCGAAAAAGCCGTCGAATTCATGGTTCCAACGCCCACAATCCCCACGGTCGGCGCCAATTGACGAGGGTTAACTTGACAAATGTCCTAGATGAAGGACTTAGGATCGGGGAGATAGGGCGTCGGATGAACTCGAAGGTAAAGTTAGTCGAAATAGGTGTGTATCGAAAGTAAACTTGGGTGTTCAACCTGGCTTGCTTTCAATCTGCCCTACACCGTCCCCTCCTGGCCCCTATATATAGGTGGCCAGGTCTCGAGGATCGGGTAGGGTTCGATACAGATTACAAATATCGACATACGGTATTAACTCGTATTCGACTATCATTACAATTGGGCCTAGCTTAACGGGCCTCAGGGGTACTCAACTAACGGGCTCAATTAACTATACCCTTGTCAGCTGGTATGTATCCGTGTCTACGACGCGAAGAAAATCCTGGTGGACGCACTGGGTACCCTGAGAATCACTGGGATTCATTCTTTGTAAGTCCTAAATGCGGCAAAAGAATGGGTTTGACCGGTATCCCGAATTCAAGTCCAAGGGGATTGAATTTGAAGTAGGTGACAAGTATCTGTTCCGGCAGTTAACTGACCTCTTGATCCGTCAGAGATGTCAGGCTTGTTCATCAAAACCCCTTGCAAAATATTATCATAAAAAATAAGTCGAAAGACCAAGTCGAAGATTTGAAGATAAGAAGAAGTCGAAGAATTGATCAAATCGAAGATATAAAGATTAGAGATTCAACCCGAATCTGCAATTCTGGTAGAATCTCAGGGGCTACTGACAAGGGTATAGTTAATAGAGCCCATATGTTGAGTACCCCTGAGGCCCGTTAAGCTAGGCCCAATTGTAATGATAGTCGAATACGAGTCTTTACCGTATGCCGATATTGTAATTTGTATCGGACCCTACCCGATCCTCGAGACCTGGCCACCTATATATAGGGGCCAGGAGGGGACGGTGTAGGCCAGATTGAAAGCAAGCCAGGTTGAACACCCAAGTTTACTTTCGACACACACCTATTTCGACTAACTTTACCTTCGAGTTCATCCGACGCCCTATCTCCCCGATCCTAAGTCCTTCATTTAGGACATTTGCCGAGTTAACCCCTCGTCAACGAGAGTAATCCATGGAATGCGGAGCAGCTACGACGTTTTTACGCGTAGACTAAATCTAGTGGTATCATTAAATTCGAGTTAACCTTCTGAACCCAGAACATGAGGCCATAGGTCGGGTTCTTTGGGTTAAACTCGACAAAATTGTACAAGTATTTCTACTTCTCCGCTCGGGGGCTTCAACCCTCGGGTCGTACGAACGAAATTTCTATCGCGACATGGAGACCTTTTTCACTGTAAAGGTTGTGCAGACAACCCGATAATATTCAAACAATTTGGTTCACAAAAGAACCCGATATTATTCATACCAATTGGTTCGCAAAGAACCCGATATATCTCAAGCATACCTCAGAACAGTAACTTGTTTTCATGGTGCTAGTAAAACCATCAAAGTAGAGTACGAATATTCATTACAGATAAACACGGCGGCAAGGACATTGTCAAGCGAAATTACATAAAAAGAAGATCCTAATGGAAGTGGACTTCAGCTTCGTACTTCTTCTGGCACTGGGTGCCGTCATAGATCTTCACGTCGAACTTCGACGGGCCGATGTGGAAGTCGAAGGCCATAAAGAAGCCTTGGTGGATGTCATGGTCTTCTGCAAATTGTGACCAGCCACCCCTCAAGTACTGCTCGCCGTCGCCGTCATACCAAACCTCTACCTCGTATGGAGTCCCACTGCCAGACTGTTCACGGAGAACCGCTTCTCGCAGCTCCCGCCCATCCATGAACTTGGTGAAATTCAGCGGCAGGCGCTGAATTTCGCGGCACTGTGCCATAGCAATGCAAAAGAAAGAAAAGATTCGGGGAGGAGCAGCGGAAGCAGCAGGAGGAGGGACGCTTGAACCTGGGGCAGCGCCAGTCACTTTGGGCTTATTTTTGCTCCCAGGTGGGCGACCGAGACGGCGCTTGGCTGGAACGGCCAGTGACGATCCTGCGGCGGCCGGAGTTGCATTGTTCTTGTTTTTGCTTCCACGAGGGCGACCTCGACCTCGGGGCGCCACCGGAGAGCCAAGGTTCAGACGGGAACCATCTGCATCAGCCATGTGGACAAAGGAAAAAGGAAAACCCTAGATGGAGGGAGAAGATGATGCGGCGGAGGAGGAATCTGATTAGGGTTTTTACCCTTGCTAGAGGGTGCTTTATTTATAAGCACGTATTATCGGGCCCCCGTGTTAAAGCAAGGCCCGTAAACATATTTTACAATAGGAGTTAAATTCTGCACACAGCAGACGATAATACCAAAGAGACAAAACAAGAAGGGGAGACTGTGGTCGCATGATATGAAAACCTCGACTTGGACTCGGGGGCTTGCAAATAGTAGAAGTTAATAGGAGGAAGAAGAACTGAACTTTGAGCCTATGCTTGGTTACAAGTATCCAAACATAGCCTCGGGGGCTACTCCCATCGGGAGCGCTGAGCGCGCACCCGATAGAGGATGAGACAATCAATAGTGCAGATGAAGAAAGATTGTCATACAAACTTCGACAACATAGTCAACAAAATATAAAGAGATTACTCCCATCGGGAGCGAAGAAGTTAATTTAAAGTCCGAAATTCTTTGATTTTATCAGTCAAAAACTTGGCTGCGACATAAGATTCTCGAGTTGCGTTATCGCAATGAAACTCGAATGCCGTGATTTATCACGAAGGTAAGACCCCGGGTTCCGTCCTGTGTGGCCTGGTATACGCACATGGATGCACTCTGCTGGTATGTATCCGTGTCTACGACGCGAAGAAAATCCTGGTGGACGCACTGGGTACCCTGAGAATCACTGGGATTCATTCTTTGTAAGTCCTAAATGCGGCAAAAGAGTGGGTTTGACCGGTATCCCGAATTCAAGTCCAAGGGGATTGAATTTGAAGTAGGTGACAAGTATCTGTTCCGGCAGTTAACTGACCTCTTGATCCGTTAGAGTTGTCAGGCTTGTTCATCAAAACCCCTTGCGAAAGAATATCATGAAAATAAGTGGAAAGACCAAGTCGAAGATTTGAAGATAAGAAGAAGTCGAAGAAATGATCAAGTCAAAGATTTAAAGATTAGAGATTCAACCCGAATCTGCAATTCTGGTAGAATCTCAGGGGCTACTAACAAGGGTATAGTTAATAGAGCCCGTTAGTTGAGCAACCCTAAGACCCGTATAGCTAGGCCCAATTGTAATAATAGTCGAATACGAGTTCCTACCATATGTCGATATTGTAATCTGTGTCGGACCCTACCCGATCCTCGAGACCTGGCCACCTATATAAAGGGGCCAGGAGGGGACGGTGTAGGCCAGATTGAAAGCAAGCCAGGTTAAACACCCAAGTTTACTTTCGACGCATACCTATTTCGACTAACTTTACCTTCGAGTTCATCCGACGCCCTATCTCCCCGATCCTAAGTCCTTCAGCTAGGACATTTGTCGAGTTAACCCCTCGTCAGGTACATACCTTCATCTCTCTAGCCATCTCATCTTCTCTTTCCCACCTGGCATGCAATTCCGCTAACAATCTAATATTTTCATCAATTCCAACTTGAATAGCATTAGCGGTAGCAAAAACATTGTTCTCTTTCACATCATTAGGCAACACTTTTAATTTCAGAATTTCAACATCATGAGCAAGGCTATCAACTTTAGAAGCAAGAATATCAATTTTGCCTAACTTTTCCTCAACAGACTTGTTAAAAGCAGTTTGCTTACCGATGAAGTCCTTGAGCATTACCTCAAGCTCGGAGGGCGCGGCCCTAGTGTTGTTGTAGGAATTACCATAAGAGTTACCATAACCATTACCATTGGTAGAAGGATACGGCCTATAATTGTTACTAGCAAAATTGTTCCTATAAGCATTGTTGTTAAAATTATTGTTTCTAATGAAATTCACATCAACATGCTCTTCTTGAGCAACCAGAGAGGCCAAAGGAACATTATTAGGATCAACGTGAGTCCTATCATTAGCAAGCATAGCCATAATGGTATCAATTTTATCATTCAAGGAAGAGGTTTCCTCAACAGAATTTACCTTCTTACCTTGTGGAGCTCTCTCGGTGTGCCATTCAGAATAATTTACCATCATGTTGTCGAGTAGTTTTGTTGCGGCGCCCAAGGTAAGGGACATAAAAGTGCCTCCAGCAGCTGAATCAAGTAGGTTCCTTGAAGAAAAATTCAGTCCTGCATAAAAGGTTTGGACAATCATCCAAGTAGTCAGTCCATGAGTGGGGCAATTCTTTATCATAGATTTCATTCTTTCCCAAGCTTGAGCAACATGTTCATTATCAAACTGAGTAAACTTCATAATATTGCTACGCAAAGATATAATCTTAGCAGGGGGATAGTATCTACCAATAAAAGCATCCTTACACTTAGCCCATGAATCAATACTATTCTTAGTCAAAGACAGCAACCAATCTTTAGCTTTTCCTCTCAAAGAAAAAGGAAACAACTTGAGCTTAATAATATCACTATCAACATCCTTATATTTCTGCATCTCACATAGCTCAACAAAATTGTTGAGATGAGCTGCAGCATCTTCAGTTTTAGCACCAGATAATTGCTCTTTCATAACAAGGTTCAACAAAGCAGGCTTAATCTCATAAAAGTTTGCAGCAGTAGCAGGTGGTGCAATAGGAGTGCAGATAAAATCACTATTGTTCGTGCTAGTAAAGTCACACAACTTGGTGTTTTCAGGATTGGCCATTTCAGCAAAACGAAAGTAAACAAGTAAAAACAACTACCAAGGATTCTAATTTTTTTGGGTTTTTGATATAAAACGATACAGGTAAAATAAATAAAGTAAAGCAAAACAATAACAAAGTAAAGGATGTGCGTGCGAAAACTCCCCTCGTAGAAGTCTTCTACTTCCTCCCCGGCAACGGCGCCAGAAAATTAGCTTGATGCGTGGTGAATGACCAGCCCGTTGGGAACCCCAAGAGGAAGGTGTGATGAGTATAGCAGCTAGTTTTCCCTCAGTTAAGAAACCAAGGTTTATCGTTCTTGGAGAGGAGAGACAAACGACTGAAGGTGATGCTTGCGACAGCTTCGGACAATTTATATATGGCGCCTCGTCCAAGCTTTGTTTTGTGAGCAGCAACTTGGAACCTGCACACAACACAACCAAGTACTTTGTTCCCAACTTGCGATGAGGTTGTCAATCTCACCGGTTTGCTTGAAACAAAGGTTATGAGCGTATCGAATGGAAAACAGTAGAGTATGCGAGTAAAGTAAATAGTGCGAGTAAAGTAAATAGGTGATAGCAATATGATGGAAATAGGACCGGTGACAAGGGTATAGCTAATAGATCCCGTTAGTTGAGTACCCCTGAGGCCCGATAAGCTAGGCCCAATTGTAATGATAGTCGAATACGAGTTCTTACCGTATGTCGATATTGCAATCTGTATCGGACCCTACCCGATCCTCGAGACCTGGCCATCTATATATAGGGGCCAGGAGGGGACGGTGTAGGCCAGATTGAAAGCAAGCCAGGTTAAACACCCAAGTTTACTATCGACGCATACCTATTTCGACTAACTTTACCTTCGAGTTCATCCGACGCCCTATCTCCCCGATCCTAAGTCCTTCATCTAGGACATTTGTCGAGTTAACCCTCGTCAATTGGCGCCGACTGTGGGGAATTTTGGGCGTTGGAATCATGAATTCGATGGCTTTTTCGCTTTTAGCCAACAGCAGTGCAGAAGTCGACGAAAATCAAGAGATGGAATTGACAATTGGAAGTTTGAGCATCCTCATCGGGCCATCAGGCTCATCTCGCCTTTCAGATCCGACGAAACAAGATTCGACGACAAGTGAACCCGAAACAGTAGCAATGATGGAGTATTCCGACGGCTCTTCCAATGAAGAAAACTCGCCGGTCAGCCTAGGAGAAGTGCAAAAAGGAAAAGTCGCAGAAGAAGAAAAGGAAAATCTCGACACAGAAGTCCAACTCGACGATCTCATGATCTGCCTCGACGATATCTCAGACAAATCAACAGACACATGGAAAACAGGGTTAGAGCTTTCTGAAGATGGTGACTCGATCTTCTCAAGCTTCAATAGTGATATCGGCAGCAATGCCAGGTGCTCGCCATTGTGGGAGACAACTCAGAAGAATTCGATGAAAATAACAACCCAGTGCTAAATCCAGCAAATATCGACAGAGGAGCAAATCACCTAGCAGAAGGGCAAACCGCAGAATCCCTCGCAGCCAGGGAAAAAATTTGACTATCCGTCGACGAGTGGAGGGTAATAAGAGAAGCCGTAGAACACGGCACGCCAATACCATCAAATTCCAGCAAAGACATGCTTTCGGGGTATCATTACGCCCTAAGGCAGCAGGCAAAGCAATTAGCAAAGGAGAAAATAGAGATACAAAGAAGAAAAGATTCAGCCATTGCAGCTAGCGAAGCTGCTCGTAAAGCACGAAGCGACGCATCATATAGTAACGCAAGGAAAAATCGTCGACACGGTTCAAGGTACGACAACCTCGAGTACTCCGACAGGCAAAGTATTTCTAAAAACCTCGACTCATCTTTCCTATCGCTCGACGAGCAGGGGAACATCCTACCGAAAACCCCTGAAGCAGCACTAGTAGCAGCGCAAGCATATCTACTTACAACTCGACCAAGTCCAGGAGATCCTAGAGAGCATATGCATAGAGTAGCATTGAACAGACTCAACATGGTGGGCCACAAGCTATCAGCAAAAGGAGAAGAAGCATATCACCACAAGGAAGTGCACAAAGCAAGGTCACCTCGCCGTCACAACAGTCCTCAGCGCAGAAGCAGCAAGCAACGATCTCGATCACCATCACCAAAACAGCACGGTGGAACCCGAAGATCGCGATCCCCAAATGAAAGACGCGACTCTGAAGACGACGAAAAAGAGATGGGGCCATCGTGCTTTACCCACAGGGTTTGCACCACTCCAGTTCCCAAGGGATTCAAGTTACCTCATGATCAGCAAAAATACGATGGATCACAGGAACCACAATCATGGCTATCAGATTATCTACAAGCAGTGCAAATATTAGGAGGAACCAAAGAAACAGCAATGCAAAGTTTGCAACTACACCTCACCGGAGCAGCAAGGTCATGGTTGAGCAAGCTAGAGAAAGAAACTATTGGAAGCTGGGAAGACCTCGCAAAGCAATTTACAGGCAACTTCAGGTCAACATATAAGCGGCCAGCATCAATAGAAGAAGTCAAAGCGTGCATGCAGCAACGCGACGAAACACTGCGGGCATACATCCAAAGATGGAGCCTTATCAAAAATTCGGCAGTCGACGTTTCAGACGAAAGAGCAATAGATGCATTCATCATTGGATTAAGGCGAAGAGACCTAGTCGAAGAGATGGGTAGAATCAAGCCAAAAACAGTGTCAGACCTCATGGACGTAGCAAACAGATTCGCAGATGGAGAAGACGCATGCAGCAACAAGCGAACGCGATCCCCAGAGGACGATAGAAGAAATAAATATGGAAGTCAAAGGAGACGGTCTCGAAATTACGACAACTACGGCTCCCATAGCCAAGTCGCCGCAAGATACAAAGACAACAGTTATCAAGGAGGAGAGCGCAGAAGTTCGGGATACCAAAGCTATGGAAAGGAGGATTATAAAAAGTTTCCCGCAAGAGAATCCAGAGAATACAACCCCTCACCAGAAGATATGCTCAACGGACCTTGTCATATACACTCAGCGTTCGTCGATGGGAAGCGAGTATCAAGGCATGCAATGAAAGATTGCACAACATTCTTAAAACTTCAAGAGGCAGCACTAAACAAGCAAATTGAAGCAAGGCGACAAGGATTTGAAGGAAGCAACAACCCTCCGGCAAAACAGCAAGGAAACAACGGAGCTCCTCAAGGACAAGACCAGCAAAACCAGGGACACGACGACGACGAAGGGTACGTTCCATCAAAAGGACACATCACAGCAATGATACAACCTGTGCCCAAGTCGAACAAAGA
Organism: Dactylis glomerata; assembly: GCA_007115705.1. Taxonomy (NCBI): domain Eukaryota; kingdom Viridiplantae; phylum Streptophyta; class Magnoliopsida; order Poales; family Poaceae; genus Dactylis; species Dactylis glomerata. The sequence goes on from QXEO01001369.1 coordinate 552,933, forward strand.
AGAGAAGAGTATAACTCGACAAGTCAACCTAGCAGTCATCTCACCTCCAGCCACAACGGAGTATCTGCACTGATCAGAACAACCAATCGAGTTCAACAGAGAAGACCACCCTATAACAGTACCTCGGCCGGGAAACGTGCCTTTGGTACTCAAAGCTCAAATCGGCACGTATGATGTCGACAGAATATTCATGGACGCAGGGAGTGGAATTAACCTGATATACGCAAAAACACTCCGAGCAATGCATATATCACTAGAGTTCCTGAAGCCAACAGATTGTTCCTTCCATGGGATCATGCCAGGAAGTGCCAATTACCCACTGGGTCGAATAGCACTCAATGTTTGCTTCGGCAACCGACAAAATTACAGAAGAGAAAAGCTAGACTTCGAAGTCATGGACTGGCCATCTCAATATCACGCAATCCTCGGACGACCCGCGTTCTCGCGATTCATGGCAGTGCCTCACTATACATATTTGGTACTTAAAATGCCAGGACCAAGAGGAGTAATTACAGTGAAAGGAAGTTTTGAAGTTTCAGATCTCTGCGACAGGGAGTTCCACAAGATGGCACAAAACTTCGGCATGATAGCCAACTACGCAGAGAAGGCAAAAAGCACGACTACAGAGGGCGTCAAGCCACTCGAAGGACACGCTGCGGAGCCCGAGATGAAGAAACCGCGAGTAGGAGCATCAGGAGAGGACAAAAATACAGGAGAAGAGGAGAAAGCTATGACAGCATAAGCATCAAAGCACAATAGAGTAGAAGAATAAGGCTGTAAAATCCACGAGTTATACCAGGGGCAATGCCCTCTAGATCCAGAACACAGGTCATAGGCCGGATCTCTTGGGTCACCCCATGTATCTTACATTACAAGTATAATGAAGACGAAACGTTCCTCATATTCGAGTTTACGAGTCTTTCAAAGAGAAAATGCGGCAAACGCACGAGTCATACAATAACGCTCTGAGAACAAAATTTTCGCCATAAAAGTCGCGAAATAAAACACTCTCGCGTTGCACACATGCAAAAATATGTTACAACATCGGGTTGTCAGAATCATCTACACCCAAAGGGTCTAAATAGTGAAACTCGCGGAAAAACGCGGCATCTTCTTGCAACAGCCTGGCTATAATTCGTCGGGCAGGCTGTAGGGTACTCTCCAAGTGTACTCGAAGGCTAGCTCCACCTGGAGGGTAGCTCAGCGACATAGAACTATAATTGAGTCTTGGTTTCCACTTGCGTATCCACCCAAGAGCAAAATTGGCACCTGCCACTAAGTTCAGTTCTATCAACCGATGAATTCACTGGCTGGATCTAAAAGTATCAAGGAGAAGTGGGAAAGTCGCAGGTAGAGGATTGCGAGGAAGCATAACAGAGTGCATAGTTACGAGAGCTCTACTACAGCCATCCACTGCCTCGCCAATATGCTGGGCACGGTCCTGAAGCAATACAATAGCACTCCGGCGTCGAGGATCAGACCATAAATTCTCAACACCTGCGGACATTTTTTCCAGAGCCGCACTTCGCTCAGTAACCCGACGATCTTCAGCAGCGAAATCCAAGCAAGTGCCTATAAGGGCAAAGGATATCATAAAAGTAGCAGTGGAGCAAAAAGCGAAGAAAATAAGTCGAGAGGAAACTTACATCGCAACATTTCACAGGCGGATTCGACGATACCAAGAATAAAAGAATTGCATTCTTCGTGATGCAAAATCTTTGCCGTCAAGCTGGACACTTCATCACCAAGAATCGATACCTGCTTCGTCAGGGCAGAAGTTTTGCTAGCTTTATCAAACGCCATGTGAGCTTGGCGTTTGGCTGAAGTCAAGCGAACCTCAAGATCAGAAATCCTTGAAGAATATTCTGCGCATTGATCGCATCGACTAGGAGGCGACGGAATCCTCGAATTGAACGTATTGGCAGAGAAAGGAGCAGGCCCGCAAGTCAAAGGGTCATCGACATGCGTCAACTGAAAATGAAAGAAGAGGAAGAAGAAACATTTCAGAAAGGCAGCACATGACTTCATAAGAAGATATATTTACATAAGACCACAACCCTATGACTAAAGTTCTCGGGTTGCACGCAACTAAAAGTTCTTACATTCAAAAGGAGAAACTTGAAGCTACAAAAGAGCCGAGTCTACGCCACCTCAGCATTTTGCTCCATGGCAGAAGAGGGCACGGCAGATTCCTCGCCAGAAGTCGACGGCGGCACTGGATCTTCCACCGCTGGAGGTGGTGCAGCAGATGCCGCAGAGGATGCCGAAGGGGAAATAAGTGTCACCAATGCAGGCGCCAACTTCTTCGCCTTATCGAAAAAAGCCTTCATCTCGTCGCGGGTGCGGCCATGGGGAGAGCTCACCCTCTCCCAGTCAAAGTCTGTACCGTGCGCAAGGGACAGTGCGATAGCACCCTCGGCGCCACGCTTAATAGAAAGCCCTTTCAGCTGGAGGGTGGGGTCTTCAGTTGTATCGAAGGACTTGGCGAGATTACTCAAGTCGTTCTTTGGAACTGCTGCCCTTTTCTTCGGCCACAACCCGACAAACAGTCGTGATAGAACGCGGTTAACTAACTCGAAAGTTTCCTGAATAGATATCCAGTTTTCCTCGAGTAGGTTAACCGCAGTCATCAGAGGGTCATCGTCCGGTTGCAGTGCCGACGGAGATACCCCGGTAAATCCTGCACGACACAAAGTAGATAGAAAAGAAAAGAAGGAGGAAGATGTCAGCACGTACAACAGTGCAATAGAAGTCGAAAATAGAAGACAAGGCGAAACACTCACTTTCAGCAGCAGTGGACATTGTGTGGAGACGCTCCGCCACGGCTTGCTCTCGCTGGGCATGATCCTTGTTGGCATTAGCTAAAGCTTTTTCAGCTTTATTCGCTTTACCAAGCGCAGATTTCTGCGACTTCTTAGCATTTGCCTTGGCAGTGGCTGCAACATCATAAGCTTTCTGTGAAGCACGGAGCTCCGCTTCCAGCGACGCAATCCGAGCGTTAGCCGTCGCCAGAGCAACTACAGAAGAAGAGGCAAGCGTGTCAGATAAGCAGCAAAGGATAAGTACAAGGAAAAAGTTGTGACTGGACGTCAAAAGTGCACCTTCGGACGCTTTCGCAACCCTCAGGTATCCAGCACATTCCGTGCCTAAGGCGACAAATCTCTTCAATAGTGCCTAAGAGAAAGGACGTGTAAGAGCACAAGTATATGCAAAGGAAAGACAAGAAAAGGAAAAGCAAAAGGAGTCGCTCACATCGTCGGGAGAACCCACCGATACATGGGTCTCAAGAGAAACGTCGGGTTCTTTGGCCTTCTTTGAGCGTTTGTTGCTTCGAGTTTCTGGAACCTTCTTGACAGAAGCCCTGGTGACCCTCGGTGCGGCAACTGGCTCAGGGGGCTCGGCAGCGGTCATTGGCGACATCAAAGGAGCAGTTGAATCATCTTTTGGCGGCTCTTCGTCATCTCTATAAAGAAGAAAATACGTTATCTGCCATACTACAGAAACAAGACAAGAATGGTGCAAATGAAGAACTCAAATAAAACACTTACGACGCCAGGAGGTCGAAGAATTCCATATCTTCTGTCAAGACAGGAGATTTCTCCGCAACTGCTTGTTGCAAAGAGGAACTCGAAGAAGCAAATTCGTCGACTCGTTTCCTTTTCTTGTCCAAGCCAGTGTCTTCAGGCCGCACAGGAGGAGACGATGTCGACGAAGTAGTATCCTCTTCTGATTCTTCGGCATCATCTCCGTCCTGATTATCATCAGCCTCGGGGGCTTCAGATACAGACATGGCCAGATCAGCCGGAAGGGGCCCTGCCTCTGGAAGAGGGGGGCGCGAGAGGAGAAATTGGTGACCCTGCATGCGAATGTGTTACTAGAGTAAGTCAGGAAAAGGAAAACATAGTTTGAGAAACACGAAAATCGACAACAAGAAGCCAAGAAGTAAGCAGATATATACCTCAGGAAGAGAGTGCACGGAGTCAAAGAAATCAGCGGTCAAATCAGCAACTGCATGATCCTTGGTGAGCTTGGTGAGACTCCTGACCCGCTTGTCGACATCTTCTTTCGATATCAGATCTTCAGAGATGCGGGTAGGATCTTCCAAGCCGGAGTAACTCCAAAATTTGGTAAGGCGGTGTTGTAGGGGTTGAACTCGACGTTGAATGAAAAACGCCATGAGTTGAATACCCGACAAAGCGCCTCCTTGACCTCCTTTTAAAGCCTTGATGCGAGATAGAAGAGGAAGAATTTGTTCGACTTCCGCATCTGAGGGGAGCGTATCCCACGACGCCAATTTCTTTACCTCCTGGGAAGCATCAAAAGGAGGTAGGCCGTATTCATCTTCAGGAGAGGATTTGCGGTCCTTGATATAGAACCACTTTGTCCTCCACCCTTGGACAGATGCGGCCATGGAAAATTCAAGGTATTGTGCTTCAGGGCGCACAGAAATGACGGCTCCGCCCAGTTCGGGTTTTCTAGCCAACGCAACATTGGGGCGAAGCCGAAAGATTGAACTCCAGAGAAGAAAGTGGGGCTCAATGCCCAAGAATGACTCGCAAAGAGTCACGAAACATGCAATGTGCAGAAGAGAGTTCGGTGTGAGTTGGTGAAGCTGCACACCGCAAACAAAGGGAAGCCCATGAAGGAACTCGTGGGCAGGAAGAGAAAGACCACGGAGGAGAAAGCAAGGAACATTACCCGATAACCACTCGGGGGCTCCGGGATCCGCTCCGTGCTTGGAAACTTGATCGAATCTTGGGCGGAGATGAGGCCGTCCGTCCGGGCCTTCTCCACCTCCTTCTTCGTGATGGCAGAGGTCACCCAGCTGGTCGCAGCGTTCGATTTTCCCTTGGCCATGGCGTTCTTGCTCGCTAGGTGCTTCACGCGCATCTATCAAATTTGTGCCTGGGGGCTATGCACGAAAGGAGAAGGAGGCAAGATCGACAATGGCGGCGGTGGTGGAGAGAGAGAGCTGGTAAACAGTAAAATTCCCCATGATCCCCCTTATATATCTTTCGAGAGAAGGGTCGTGGGCTGAGACGTGGCGCAAAGATCGGAAACGGAAGCCCACTAATAGTCAAAAATTAAGAAATTTACAGTACTGCCAACGCAACGGTTTGCAATGGTACAGAGTGACGTACTCATTGATGTCATAAAGAAGATAATATAAGAAAGAAGAAAGATGGCGCCGACAAGTGCAAAATAGGTGCACAAGACTGTATACGAAGGAGTTTCGATTATAGCCATGGGGGCTACTATTTTCAACAGTGGTGAATACAACTTTTCTTTGAACTGGTGCATTAGTATTCGACGACAAGATGTTCTTAAAAGTATCTCTAGTTGAAGTATCTCGAAGTTGAATTATCTCGAGTTGAAGTATGATGGACTACAATATATTTTGAGCCTATACTCGAAAAAGTCTTTTTCGACTATAGCCTCGGGGGCTACTCCCATCGGGAGCGCTGAGCGCGCACCCGACGATATTTCTTGATAAAGCATTAGAGTTGGAGGAGTGCAGGAGTGTTACTCCCATCGGGAGCGAGTTTTATGGTTGTAGAAACCCGAATATTTTCAGTCAAAATTTGACTGCGACATAAGATTCTCGAGTTGCGTTATCGCAACGCAACTCGAATGCCGTGACTTGTCACGAAGGTAAGACCCCGGGATCCGTCCTGTGTGGCCTGGTATACGCACATGGATGCGCTCTGCTGGTATGTATCCATGTCTACGACGCGAAGAAAATCCTGGTGGACGCACTGGGTACCCTGAGAATCACTGGGATTCATTCTTTGTAAGTCCTAAATGCGGCAAAAGAATGGGTTTGACCGGTATCCTGAATTCAAGTCCAAGGGGATTGAATTTGAAGTAGGTGACAAGTATCTGTTCCGGCAGTTAACTGACCTCTTGATCCGTCAGAGTTGTCAGGCTTGTTCATCAAAACCCCTTGCGAAAGAATATCATGAAAATAAAGTCGAAAGACCAAGTCGAAGATTTGAAGATAAGAAGAAAGTCGAAGAATTGATCAAGTCGAAGATTTGAAGATTTGAGATTCAACCCAAATCTACAATTCTGGTAGAATCTCAGGGGCTACTGACAAGGGTATAGCTAATAGATCCCGTTAGTTGAGTACCCCTGAGGCCCGATAAGCTAGGCCCAATTGTAATGATAGTTGAATACGAGTTCTTACCGTATGTCGATATTGTAATCTGTATCGGACCCTACCCGATCCTCGAGACCTGGCCATCTATATATATGGGCCTGGAGGGGACGGTGTAGGCCAGATTGAAAGCAAGCCAGGTTAAACACCCAAGTTTACTATCGACGCATACCTATTTCGACTAACTTTACCTTCGAGTTCATCCGATGCCCTATCTCCCCGATCCTAAGTCCTTCATCTAGGACATTTGTCGAGTTAACCCTCGTCAACCGGGATCCACAGTTCACTAGTGGTGTCTCTCCATAAGATAAATAATACATGCTGGGTAAACAAATTACAGTTGGGCAATTGATAGAATAAAGATAAACGTGATATGTCAAGAAGATCACTATGAGATTTACTCTGGGCATTACAACAAAATACATAGACCGCCATCCAACTGCATCTATGACTAATAATCCACCTGTGGCGAATCAATCCGAGAACTCCACAAGTATTAAGTTGCGAACAACAGATAATTGCATTAAGCAAAGTGTGTAATGTAAACAAAGCATATGCCCTTGAGCATATGAATGTCGTTTTCTCCCTAGTAGCAATAGCACATCTACAACCTTAGAGGTTTCTGTCACCCCCCCCAGGTTAAATAGAGGCATGAACCCACTATCGAGCATAAATACCCCCTCTTGGAGTCACTAGCAACTACTCGGCCAAGATAGCTACTAACAACGGAGAGCATGCAAGATCATAAACAACATAGAGATAACATAAGATATATTTCAGTATAGCAACTTAATCATAAACACCAATATTCATCGGATCCCAACAAACCAAACATGTAGAATTACATAACGGTGATCCCAACAAACCAAACATGTAGAATTACATAAAAAGATCTCCAAGTCGCGATAAAAATTCCTTTTTTTTGATGGCGTCTCTCCCACCCACCCACCCACCCACCACCCTCTCCGGCGGCTTCCCCCATGGATTCTAGGGTTTTGTCACCATGGATGGTCTCCTTCATTGGGATTTCTCTCCTGGTTTGGCTCTGGAAAAACAGGTTCGTTCTCGATTTGGATCCACGGTGCATTTCTCCCCCTCTCCTACTGCGAAAGAGTTCTTCTTGGTGGTCTCCTTTTCTTCGGCATCTTTTGATCTCAATGAGGAATCAGTTGGTTTGGCTTTGCAATGTTGCATTGGTGGCCGCAGATCTGGTTTTCGTGTATATCAATTGTCAGATCGGAGATTTCGTTTCTCAGTGGCATCTAACAAAGTTGGTCATTTTATTTATGGCCTAAAGGATCGTATCTGGCCTGATTTCATTTGTCACTTTTCTTTGTTCCGAGGAATTCATCCATCTTTATCTGGGTTTTATCATGAGCAACCTTGGAAGAATTCAGATCAAGATGTCGTCCTGGCACAACGTAGCCCAACCAAGATCAACCCCAGGCTTAGGGTTTTGCAAGAAAGTGCACGTAATGATCTTTCGGTTACTTCTGTTGTTGAATTGGCAAAGTTTGGCTTCAATACTCAGGAGTTGAATCTGGATCGTAATTCAAGAGGTATTGAGAACTTGATTAAGTTTGGAAGCTTTGATGATCCAATTGATTTGAATCTGCCGAAGGAAAATAATCAACGTTTTGTTGGAATTTCTTTTCAACGGAAATTATGTGAATTTCTTCCTTTGGAGACCCTTTTGCAAATCAATGATTTACGTCAAGCTGGTTACTCAGATCCACATATCATGGACACTTTGAAAATTCTGATTGTCCCGCCGATTGACATGGTTTCTTCTTTAATCATTTCATGTTCAAAATGTGGTCATATGGGCCATGAGTCATCGGACTGCCTCCTTCCTGTCAATGTTTCATGCGCAAAATGTTTTGGTCTAAATCATGTTGCACGTGCATGTACTTTGGGCTGGAGATGTAAAGGTTGCAAGCATCTGGGTCATGTGTTAAGTAAATGCCCTAGCAGGCCGACTTCTATTTGGCGTGTTAAGACACGGCCCAGCGCTCATGGTCGGACAAAGCATAATCAGCAAAAAATCTGGAGAGTTAAGGCAAAGGAGACAAATATTCTCCGACCTTCTCGGAAACTAACTTCTCTTGCCGTTTCGACTCCTTTGCCTATTCCCCAAGCTATAGTGCAACCCTCGCCCGCCGCCATGGCTACGTTCCCGGTCAATCCTCTTGCTTTTCTCCCAGAGGGCATGACCATTGATCATGGACCTGCTGATCGCAAGGTACGCACTGACCTCGTTGTCTCCCCCAATGCGCCGCTCCACAATGACAAGGTGGTGATTGCTGAAACAAATCGGTTTATCCCAATTCACCTCCGACAAGCAATGAGAGATGATCTGAGGACTATGCTGGAGGAAGGAGGACACTCTGTTTCTGCATATGATGATCACCCTTTTGGTCTTGGCTCCTTTACGTTTCTGCACTCTCTGGATGCTGATACTGTCATTGGTCAATCTTTTGAGATAGATGACATTACCACTGTGACCTTTGTCAGGCATAATGAAGCCAAGAATATGAGAATTACTTCTTTTGGCCGATCAATTTGGTTACTTTTGCTGGGGTTTCCTCTTGATTATCAGACAACATCTTACATCAGTAGTGCTGTGGAGGACTTTGGCCTCCTTGTTGTTTGGGATAATCCTAGGGGAAATAATAAGTTTGTGGTTGTCAAGGTTCATATTGTGCACCCCAAATTTGTTCCAAAATCTATTGTTATGCATGAACTTGGTGGATCTCGTTTTAGCTGGACTGTTCCTGTTATTATGCTCAGAAGTTCAGATTGGAATGCACATGTTCATGATATTCCACCTCCACCTGAAGACCCTCCCTCTGATGACCCTCATCCTCTTTATGGTGAAGATTATACTGCTGAGCAACTGTTTCAACAGCAACTTGCTACATGGCTTTAGCAAAATCAGCATCAAGGTGGACAGCAGCAGCATCAGGGTGGTAACAATGTTCAGCAGCATGCTATTCAACTCATACCGCCTGCTCAGATTGATTTTCAAATTCCTGCCCCTGCTGATCATGAAGCTGGGGAGATTGTGCCACCCAATCTGAATCCTCTCACTCTGGTTCAGGGAGTTCCCTTCCATGCTGGATTTCATCCTTCAAATGTTGATCTTCCAGACAGTCCAATGCAAGCTTACAATGACAATGTCTCTGACAATGATTCAGATCTTATGGTGCAGATAATCCAACTTGAAGATTCCTACTCTGCAGCTAATGCTTTTATGCTAGCCAGATTCTCTTTGGCCAAGTCAGCTATCTCTTATTGTCTGAAGCCACATCTTGCAGGGGACAATGGTTTCTTCTTTGACACTCCCATTCAGTTTGAGGCCTCTGATTTGTTTGAATTATTTGGGGAGAAAATGGTCTATTACCAGAACAAGAAAAGGAATGGCTCTTCCCAAATTTCTATTGTTGAGATTTCTTCTGATGAGAACAGTGCTTCTACTGTTGCTCACCCTCTAGCTGTTGGGCAGAAAAGGAAGAAGACAGCTTTGCCTGCTCCCATTTGTACCACCCAGGTCAGGAGAAGCACAAGGTGCAACAAGTATGATGGGTTTAAGCCCAAGAACTTCTCTGATTCAAAAGCTACCAAGTCCAAGGTCAAGCCTAGGAAAATCACTACTGCAATAAATTTGGTGCCCACTGATGAGGATGATGCTGCTGATCCCCTGCTCCTTGAAAATGATATCAATGTTCCAGACTTCACTCCCATTCCTGTGCTTCATGCCATTGGAGTGAACTTGTGTGGTGTGCCACCTGAAGAAATCTCTCCTCAGAAGCTCATGGAGATAGTTCCAGAGGAGGAGGAAGAGAAGGAGGACTGAGTCCTTTATTTCCTTTATTTAATATTATTTTGTAATGGCTCTTTTGAAGAAGTGGATTGTACTTTGTTGGAATATTAGGGGCTTGAATGCACATTCTAAGCAATTAGCACTTATGAATGCTATTAATATTAGTGGCTGTTCTGTGGTTTGTTTGCAAGAGACAAAAAAGTTCCATTTTGATATGGCCTTTATTAAGTCATGCTGCCCCAAAAGATTTGATGACTTTGTTTATATTCCCTCTGATGGTGCCTCTGGTGGTTTAATTATTATCTGGGATAGTTCAGTGCTGTTTCAGTACACTTCACATCTACTCACTCTTCACAGTCCTGGACACTTGTCAATGTGTATGGTCCTTGCATTGGGGATTTAAGAGATGATTTTGTTAAATGGCTATTTGAGCTAAATATTCCCACAGATGAAGACTGGTTGTTGTTAGGTGACTTTAATTTCATCAGATCTCCAGCAAACAGGAATAAACCTGGGGGTAATGTTAATGATATGTTAATCTTTAATGATTTCATAAGAAGGCAGAAATTAACTGAGCTTCAAATTAAAGGGAGAAGATTTACCTGGAGTAATATGCAAGATAATCCTCTTCTAGAACAATTGGATTGGTTCTTCACTTCCTTTCATTGGACTACTGCATATCCTTCCACCATGGTAACTCCTCAAGGGAAACCCACCTCTGATCATACACCTTGTGTCATCACTATTCAGACCTCTATCCCTGGTAGTAGGATTTTCAGATTCGAAAATTATTGGGTGGCTCATTCAGGTTTTCTAGATACTGTCTCCTCTAGCTGGGAAAAGCCAACGCATAAACCAAACAGTGCAGCAAATATAAATGCCAAGTTCAAAAGACTTAGATATGATCTCAAATTTTGGAGCAGATCCATTTCTAGACTCAAAGTCTGTATTGAAAATACAAATAATGCCCTGTTGGAGATTGATAAACTGGAAGACTGTAGATCTTTGTTTGGACCAGAAACCAACTTTAGGAAAATTCTGAAAAAACATTTGGCCAAGCTGCTAGAATATCAGAATGCTTATTGGAAAAAAAGGTGCACAATCAGATGGACTAAATTTGGGGATGAAAATACTAAATTTTTTCACACACTTGCTACTGAAAGATACAGAAGAAATGCAATTTCTGCCCTCACCACTGAAGATGGTACTATTGCTACTGATCATGCAGCAAAGGAGGAAATTATCTTTCAGACATATAAAAACAGACTTGGCACCTGTGAACAGCCTCAGATGCTCTTTGATCTGCCCTCTCTCATTCAACCTACTGAAGGCCTTGATGAACTATCTGCTCCTTTCACTACGGAAGAGATTGATGCAGTAGTTAAATCTTTGCCAATTGATAAAGCTCCAGGGCCAGATGGTTTTAATGGCCAATTCCTTAAAAGTTGCTGGCATATTATCAAAGAGGACATTTATCAGCTATGCTTTGAGTTTTATGAAGGCAATTTGAATTTGGAAAGTATCAATATGGGTCATATTACTCTTATTCCCAAAGTGAGTTCTCCAGAGAATGTCAATGAGTATAGACCTATCACTCTTCTGAACTGTGTGCTCAAACTTATCACTAAGCTCCTTGCTAATAGATTGCAAAAAGTTGTTCTGAAAATTGTCCATCAAAACCAGTATGGTTTCTTGAAGGGGAGGACAATCCAAGACTGTCTTGCTTGGGCTCTAGAGTTTCTCCATCAATGTGAAACTTCTAGACAGGAAATCATCTTGCTGAAATTAGATTTTGCCAAAGCTTTTGATACTATAGACCACTCTGCTATTCTCAAAATAATGAAGCAAATGGGCTTTGATGCAAAATGGATTTCCTGGATTAATACAATTTTTAGCTCTGGAAAATCTTCTGTTCTCCTTAATGGAGTCCCTGGAAGACAATTCTTCTGTAAGAGAGGTGTGAGACAAGGAGACCCACTCTCCCCACTCATTTTTGTGCTGGCTGCTGATCTTCTTCAGTCTGCTATTAATAAAGCATTTAGACAAGGGATTCTAAGGGCTCCTTTCTCCCTAGATTATGGAATGGATTTTCCAGTAATCCAATATGCTGATGATACTTTGATTATCATGCCTGCAGACCAAGACCAAGTCAGAGTGATGAAGGATATTCTTGAGAAATATGCCAAGTCCACTGGCCTCAAAATCAATTTCCATAAGTCATCTATGATTCCTATCAATGTCTCACAGGACAGAGCTCAGGTCTTTGCCACATTCCTAGGCTTCTCTATTACCTCCTTGCCTTTTACTTATCTGGGATTACCCATGGGAACTACCAAACCAACTGTGCAAGATCTTATGCCTTTGGTGGACAGAATTGAGAGGAGAGTTTCTGCAACATTTATGCTCATGTCTTATAGTGGTAGAGTCACGTTGATCAATTCCCTCTTGACCTCTATTGCAACCTTCACAATGTGCTCCATTTAGTTGAATCCCAAGATTCTTGAACATATTGAAAAAATCAGAAGACATTGTCTGTGGGTAAAAAAGTTGGAAGATGGAGAGGAAAAATGCCACTCCTTAGCCTCCTGGCAGATGGTATGCAGACCAAAAAAGAAAGGTGGTTTGGGTATTTTAAACCTAAAACTCCAGAATGAAGCTCTATTACTCAAATATCTGCATAAGTTCTATAATAAAATTGATACCCCCTGGGTTCACTTATTGTGGAATACATATTATCAGGGGAGAATTCCCCATGCCATGGACTCAGTCGGTTCCTTCTGGTGGAAAGACATATGCAAACTGATGCCTACTTTCAGAGGCTTTGCTGTTAGTTCTGTTAATAATGGAGCAATGACTCTTTTTTGGAAAGACTCTTGGCTTGATGGAATTTTGCAGGAGATTTTTCCTAGGGCATTCTCTTATTCCACCTCTGAAGATGTCTCTATGCAGCAATTCCTGACTGCTGGTAGCCTTGCTGATAACTTCTGGCTACCTCTCTCTCCACAGGCTCTAGAGGAGGTCAGAACCTTGCAAACCGATTCAGCAATTACTCTTCAAGATGAGGATGACTCTTGGTCTTACCCTTGGGGTGGAACTTACACTTCTAGCCAATACTATCAGTTCTGTTTTCGGGGCATCAATCCCCATATCTCTATTCATTGGTTGTGGAAGTCTAAATGTACTCCCAGAGTTAAGTTCTTTGGTTGGCTTGTGCTGGTTGACAGACTCAACACAAGAAATATGCTAAGAAGGCGCCAGTTCCAATTGAACTCAGGCTATCAATGCCTCCTCTGCCAAAACCCCCCTGAAGAAACAATTGAGCATCTACTTTTCGCATGTGATTTCAGCAAGTCATGCTAGCAGACCTTGGGATTTCAGTGGGCAGATCTTCTTGATAGACTACTGATCATTGAGGAAGGGAAGGCTAGATGGCAGGGCCCTTTGTTCATGGAACTTTTTCTGCTAGGCTCTTGGAACATATGGAAGGAAAGAAATAATCTTTACTTTGAGGGGATTACTCGCACTCTGAGCTCTTGGAAGGAAAGGTTAAAGTCAGACCTTAGGTTGCTTGTCCATAGGGCAAAGAATAATGTACACTCCTATATCTTTGATCTTATTGGTAGATTATAGATTGTAACCCCTAGTTTGTATATTCCCCTTTCCCCCCCCCATGTACATTCTTTTGTAACCCCCCTTGGATTTTGGTAATAGAGAGGCAGTAGGAGCCTTTCCTACTGTCATAAAAGCTTAAAAAAAATCATGTAGGGCAGCTCATGAGATCTAAACATGAAGCACATGGTGGAGAATACAACCATCTAGCTACTGCTATGGACCCATAGTCCAAGGTAGACTACTCACTCATCGCTCCGGAGGCAAGCATGGCGATGAAGAAGACCTCCGGTGGCTATTCCCCTCTCCGGCAGGGTGCCGGGAAGAGCTTCTGGACCCTCCCGATCTTCGGGTCGACGACGGCGGCGGATCGCGATGTGTTCTGGAAAAGTGATCGGGTAGGTTTTTTCCGTCGGGGGGTCTTTATAGGCGAAGGGGCGGTGTCAGAGGAGGGGCCAGGTGGCCTCACACCATGGTGGCGCGGGCTAGGGGCTGGCCGCGCCACCCCTGTGTGTGGGCCCCTGGTGGCCCCCCTCCTACTCTCCTTCGGATCTCTGGAAGCTTCCGGGTAAAATAAGACTTCAGGAACTTGTTTCATCCAATTCCGAGAATATTTCCTGTGTATCACTTCTGAAACACAAAACAGCAGAAAACAGGGAACTGGCACTATGGCAACTCGTTAATAGGTTAGTTCCGGAAAATGCATAAAAGTAACACGAAGTGTAACGAAACATTAGGCAAATGGTGTAAAAACAAGCATAGAGCATAAAAAATTATAGATATGTTGGAGACGTATCAGTACCTCCTGCCCGATGATATGGAACAAGCCCACATCAAAATGACAAGACAAACAGGCAATGAACACCTCGGCATCTCTTTTTATTTACCATTGGTATAGCTTTTTATTGTGAGATGCGTCGTCGAATGTCCACTATGGGTATGCTGTAAATTTCCACCATGAATGATGCATGGCTTAGATTAGCAGCACAAGCATTTCTCTAACACATATACAAACTCCATGATCTCGCAAGATCCCAACTTATTTCACATCACGAGTATTTATAAACAAAAGATCACGATATCAACTCAAATAAGAGAAGTGCAATGTTGAAAGCTTTCCCCATGACGGCATGGTTTGGCTAATTCCCAACTTACAACTTGCAAGCATAACGTCAACATAAGAGAGCCACAATGTCAAAATTTTAAAAGCGAGAAAAGTAAAGTGTGCCATCGGGTTCGTGAGAGCTTTACTGACTAATTTTCGCATAACACCAAAAAGAGTTTAATTCGAAGGATAGATAAAAGCAAAGTAGTTTTGTGGTACCCTCAAATAAATTATAGCCATTCATTTTCGTCCATCCAATGGCCCATAACAATTCATACTACTCCCAAAAAGATGATCAGTGCAATTCATACTCCTCAGAAAATTTGGCACATTTTGTAGACGGGCCGTAGCCCAAGAGAACCCCAGCCCAAAAGCCTCAGACCGCAATTCCCCTAGCCCTAATCGAGCTCAGTCCCAACTCCCGAGCGCCGCCCGCCCTCACTCTCTCTCTCGGCCGGCCGGCCGACTCTCCCACCACGACGGCCGCTGCCCCTGCCTCTCCTCGATGCGGACGACCTCGGACGAACGACCAAGCCCTCCTTCAACGATCTATGCGATCGCACCTCCCCTCAACGTCCTCAGCGTCATGTCGTCCCAGCCTTCCACCCCCACTGTCGATGACCAGCCGTCCTTCGTCGGGGCGCCCATGTTCCTGGATGCCTCTCTACAGTCCTTCTCTGTCTGGACATCGCCGTGAGTTCTCTACCCCTCCACCAGCGACGGTTCCGCCCCGACCCAGCGCTGCCGACTAGACTCCAAGCAGTGGGATCCGCCATCCGCCCTGGTGAGCATCATCCGTCAGCTTGGAGTTGGACAAGAAGATCGTTAGGAACTTCGGCACCTTCGAGTCGGCCGTCCTCGGCGTGGCCAACTACAGGCATTGCGCCGGTCCCGGCCGAGGCCAGCGAAGCCCAAGGTGAGTTACTGCTATTCTTGCATTGCACTTTCAAACTAAAATACTTATTTGTTTTATCATAGCGACTTTCTTGTATGGTAATGCAGTTTAAGAATTGATTTTATCACATCAACCTGCTTGTAATGTACTGCACTTTAGGAATTGATTTACCTAGTGTTTTATCATAGCGACCTGTTGAAATTTGAATGAAATATAGTGAGAGTGTTACGTTTTGTCAGGATATTATTAGCTATGCCCAGTGGAGCGCCTCCCTAATCACTTCTTCCGCGATCCACCTTGGCTGCGTGGTTGCCCCGTGACGCGATTGCCGTCCTCGGTTCTGTCGGCGCCACCGCGAAGTCATAGGGAGGCCGGCGACAATGCAGTGGAGCTTCTGTATATGGGGAGGAGGCCACCGAGGGGTGGCGCGGGGGAGGGGAGAAGGTCGACAAAGGGGTGGCCGGCAATTGGAGGGCGACGTGAAATGGAGGAGACTGCAGTGCTCTTCACCACCGACGTGAAGCATGGTATGTAAATTTTATGTCGTCACCAGTTCCATTACTCTCTATGCCATGGCATAATGTGATAACCTTGAATCTTGAAAGCAGTTAGTTACCATAGTTTTACTTTCTATTAAGAGAGTGCAGGTAATCTGAAGGTCTAGTAAGATATATGTTTCACTCTGATTACTTCAATAATGGTCTTTGGTGGATTTCTTGCACCAATTTTAAGATACACTCTTCATGATTAAATTGACAAGTATTAATATCCCCATTGATCTCATCCCAAAACAGTGTAGTGGATGTGTAATAACTTGATGTTTTCTACTTGGAGCTAGAACTTATACGTGG
Organism: Dactylis glomerata; assembly: GCA_007115705.1. Classification (NCBI taxonomy): domain Eukaryota; kingdom Viridiplantae; phylum Streptophyta; class Magnoliopsida; order Poales; family Poaceae; genus Dactylis; species Dactylis glomerata. The sequence goes on from QXEO01001369.1 coordinate 569,373, forward strand.
TATGGGAGGCACTTCTCATGCAGACTTCATCCACAATATTCATTTTCCTATGCAATTGAGGTACCACTACTGTTCCATGATCTAGTGTTAATTTATTAAGCATCTTCTGGCCATGGAAATTAAGTGGTTATGTACTGAATTTGTTACTGCTTTTCTACTTATTCCAATCTCATGTTGCAGTCTCTGCATTTCCTGCAGAAAAATCCTGTCAAGTAATGTCATGGTGCACTCTACATATATAATAGGTGATGTGCATTGCTGGATAAAGAATGATTTGCAAGTGAATCATTGTGTCTCTTCTGGAATGATCGGCGAAGGCACTCGTGTGGATAATATCCAAACAAAGAAGGCGTGAATGCATAAGGAGTTCAGGCGTTGGCTGACCAGCAAGAGATGAGGACGTACGCCAGTACATGCCAAGCTTGGATGATACCCTAAATTGAAGACAGTACATACAAGTAGCTAAATGAGAAGAAATGTTTTTTTATCTGCTTGATTTTGAAAAGAACATATAAATCTCAGTTACTTGTTTATCTGGGTTTTTGTTACCCATGTTTTTAGGGTCCGTTACATCTTCTGCTGCTAGGTGTCTCACGGATGTGTCCGGACTCATAATTTTTTTATTGGTAAACTTGGTTGATGTGTTTGTCTTACAATTTTATCATGAGCACTCATATTGTTTTCTCATTCATCTTAGTACATTTTTAATTGTAATCAAGGGTTTTATTCTGTTATACTCCCTCTGTTTCATCATTTAAAAAACCATTTAAAAAACCGTTATTTTCAGTGAGAATTAAATGCATTAGAGAAATAAAACGACAATTGATAGTTTTGTATGTCTGTGCGTCACTTGTATGTAGAATAGGTGATATCATCACATAAAACTTTTAAGTTTGTAGTAATCATGGTCAAGTTTCGGCTAGCCCTAATATCACATACAACATGCAGAACAACAATTCAAGAGGAGCAAACTCAAAAGGGGAGCATAACGTCGCAATATAACGGTATCATAGTAATGTTGTAGCAATTAACCAATCATCAGTCCTGTAGGGAGGTTGGTACTCGGATAGATCTGATTATTCAGCTAGCCCAACCAAAGTATGGTGCCAGTTCTACTTTCAGAAGTAGAACAAGAAGACCTTTCACATGACCATCAGCTCAGCGTTTGCTATCTGGGATGCAGCCATCAATTCCAGCATACATTATTCTGCTTGAAAGAACACGGTAACGAATCCAATACTAGAGAAAATGATCTCTGAAGCGAAAAACACGGCTAGAACTAACTGGGACAACGACGTCTGGGCGTGCGGCGGCGGCGGCCAGGTGGGCGTTCTGGTGGCGTCGGTTAACTGGAGGTGGCAGCGGTGGTTCTTTTGGTGTGCTAGATTTTTTTTCAACTAACGTTTGGGATAATGGGCCTAATGGACCTTTCATACTAGTGGCTATCCTAGGAGTAGTATGAATTCAAAAAAGGTACCATAAAAGTTGCCTAAAAGCAAGTCAAATGTATTTTGGAATAGCAAATTGCTAATAGGTATGTATGGTGGATACATTGGAATACTTGATTTTTGGGAGTTGGATGCACGAGTAGAGCTCATACTCAGTACAAAATGAAGGCTAGCAAAAGACTGGGAGCGACCAACTAAGAGAGCAACAACGGCCATAATCATGCATAGCGATAAAACATCATTAAAAAAAGCATAAAATGGCATCACAAGTCAAAAACCAAATGATCATAGAGGCTTATGGCGACTTGTTAGAGTCAAACAAGTTGTAAGTATGCGCCAAGTCAACCCAAATAAAGCATCAAAGGAGAAAACCAAATAAATGCTTCCACATAATAAAAATAACGCATGATTTTTTCAAAGGCACATTTAGCAATCTCAGTCATTTGATACAAGTCATGCTACAGCAAAAATCACTAAGCATACTATCAAAACGACATCAAGCATGGCATGCAAAAGTCTAAGCCGCAGTCTAAACAAGCTCCTTTTTGTACCACTTTTTTTGCATGAAACTTTTTCTCTTTTCCAACACCATTCAGACCTTTTTGAAACAACTCTTTTGATGAATACCAACATAGACTAGAGGTCAAAATACACCTTAATGCAAAGATATAAAAAGATCTGAACATAAATCAAGGCGAAAAACGAAAGCTAAACGCAGATCTAGAAAAAGAGAACACTCATTGAATGATAGGAGTGAAAAATAGAGTGTTCTTGGCAAATGAAAAACGAAGTGTCTTCTCCAAGAGAAATTTGTTGGGGTCCAACCATTTATTGCAGCAAATAAAAGAAAACTGAAAGCGAAAGTAAAGACGCTCCAAGAAAAATGCATAATGCATGAAAAAATAAAAATATAGTGTGTTGAAAGGTGACCTGATTTTTGCCGATGAAGAAGGGGTGCTTCGGGGGCATCCCCAAGCTTTGACGCTTGTACCTCTTGGATATTTTTTGGGCTGATATGGGCATCCCCAATCTTGAGCTTTTGTCCATTCTTCATCTCATCTCATCACTCTCCAATCCCTACACTTGAAAACTTCCTTCATACAAAACTTCACACAATTCTATTAGCAACGTTACCATAAACATGATAGTAAACAACCCTTTTGGTTCAGATTTTAACTAAAAAACACCACATATAAAGCATATACTACTGTAGCAACTTCCTCAAAAGTCCTGTTATCAAAAGAACTCAAAAAGAAAGCGATCGAGAGGCAAACATAAATAGTGGCAGAAATCTGTCAAAACAGAACAGTTGACAAAGGTTGATTTTTTCAAGGACCTTCTGTTGCTCAAATCGAAAAGTGCAAAACTAACAAAAGTTTGGATATAACCTGGGGCATATGCACAAGAAATCACAGGTCAAAAAGATATTCTGAGAATTTTCACGAATTTGTACGGTGCGGCGCAGAAATTTGTTTCAGGATAACAACTTCCCCAAATCTTACCTCCCTCAAATTAGAGGTTCTTCTTGGCACAACAACAAAATAAAAATAATAAGGAGCGGTTATTACAGTAGTAATAACTTCCAAGACTCAAATAAAAGAAAAAGTTCTGAAAATAAAATAATGGGTTATCTCCCAAGAGTGCTTTTCTTTAACGCCTTTGAGCTAGGCGCAGAAAGGTGGAAATCAAGTAATATCAAATGAGGCATTAAGATCAATTGCAGAAGTCTTTTCAACAATGAATTGAATTGTATCCAAATGAGTTTTTGAAGATCCCTTGTGAACACTCTTTGGTTCACTACTTTCATCGAAAGGGTTTTCAGGACAAATCCAATCAAAATTCTTTTCCAAAGCTCCATGCAATCCTACGAGTTTGCAAGGTATTGGTACTTTGATATCTTCATTGTTTGTACCAACAACCTCTACATGTGAGCCAAGCATATTAAAATGCTCAAAAACTTTCCTAGCTTCAATAACAACATCTCTAAATTCTCTACGCAAAGTCTCCAAAATAAAGTCTTTCTTTTCGGAGTCTTCGATATCATGAAGCTTAAGAAACATTTGTTGCATAAAAGGATTAAGGTTAACAAACCTAGCCTCCAACATGTGAACTAAATAAGCAGCAGCAACTTCATAACTAGGAGCGAGCTCAGCCAAAGATCTATCCTCAACATCTTTATGCATACTAACATGATTAAAGAACTCCTCGATGTTACCTTTCCCAATTATAGAACCACTACCTACTGAGAGGTCCTCCAAAATATACTTAGGGAACAACATAATGAACTAAGAGCAATGAAGTAACAACTATACAGGAAACTAATTTTTTCGTGTTTTTGATAAAACGATGCAAGTAAAAATAAAGTAAAGCAAAAAAATAACAAAGTAAAAGGTTGAGCGTGAGAGACTCCCCTTGCAGAAATCTTCTTTCTCCCCGGCAACGGCGTCAGAAAAATGCTTGATGGTGCGGTGTTAAGGTACCCAGTTGGGAACCCCAAGAGGAAGGTATGAGGAGCACATCAGCAAGTTTCGCTCAGTTGTGAAACCAAGGTTTATCAAATCAGTAGGAGAAAGCCAAACTTCAGAAGGTGATACTTGCTAGCTTCGCGACACTCCGGACAATGGCGCCAGAAAATGCTGGTGCGTAGTTTATGTAGGAGCTGCTTCACCTAGCAGCAACGTGGAACCTGCACATAACATAATCAAGAACTTTGCTCCCAACTTACGATGAGATTGTCAATCTCACCGGTTTGCTGTAAACAAAGAATTAAGTGTATCGAGTGGTAAAAGGTAATAGTATGCAAGTAAAAGTAAACAGAGCGAGTAAAAGTAAACGGTAATAGCAATGTAAAGGAAATTGGACCGGGGTCAACAATTCACTAGTGGTGTCTCTCCATAAGATAAATAACAACATGCTGGGTAAACAAATTACAGTTGGGCAATTGATAGAGTAAAGATAACGTACATATGTCATGAGGATCACTATGAGATTCACTCTGGGCATTACGACAAAATACATAGACCACCATCCAACTGCATCTATGACTAAAAATCCACTCGCGGGGAGTCATCCGAGTACCCCGTGAGTATTAAGTTGTGAACAACAGATAATTGCATTAAGCAAAGTGCGTAATATAAACAAAGTAAATGTCCTTGGACACAAGAATGTTGTTTTATCCCTAGTGGTAACAGCACATCTACAACCTTAGAGGTTTCTGTCACTCCCCCAGATTACTAGAGGCATGAACCCAACAATCGAGCATAAATACTCCCTCTTGGAGTCACTAGCATCTACTCGGCCAAGATAGCTACTAGCAACGGAAAGCATGCAAGATCATAAACATCATAGAGATAACATAAGATATATAATTCAGCACATCAACTTAACATAGTACCAATACTCATCGGATCCCAATAAACACAACATGTAGAATTACATAAAGATGATCCTGATCATGTAGGGCAGCTCACAAGATCTAAACATGAAGCACATGGTGGAGGACACAACCATCGAGCTACTGCTATGGACCCGTAGTCCAAGGTAGACTACTCACACATCACTCCGGAGGCGACCATGGTGGTGGAGAAGGCCTCCGGCAGGGTGCCGGGAAGAGCTCCTGGATCCTCCCGATCTCGCGACGGCAACGACGGCGGCTTGCAGTATGTTTCGTGGAAAAGAGATCCATCCTTTAGGTTTTTCCCATCGAGGGGAAATTATAGGCGAAAGGGCAGCGTCAGGAGGTGGACCAGGTGTAACGGCTCAGAAAAATCCCCTTTTTAGATTTGTTTGTTCTTTTTCTTTCGTGCATCATCATGACATTATTTTTGCATCATGACATTGCTTTTAATTTAAGTTTCATTTAAATTGTATCTTTAATTGTTGCCACTTCTAGTAAATTCAAGTTTGCTTTGCACCTTCAAACCCTTTCCTCAATCTTTTCAAAAAATTGGTACAGCTTTGCGTGCAAACCTGCAAGTTCTTCTTTTGTTTTCCCATGTCTCTCTCTGTTTCAGTTTTTTTTAAAAAAAATCTAGAACTAAACTCAATTGGTTTTGAAAACAGGAATTAAAAATCTAAAAGAAAGCCCTATCTATTTTGTTTCTCTAGCCGGTGGTCTTTCTTTCTCCCAGCCTTGTCGTCTTCTCCTGGAGATGAGGAGCACGAGCACCGCGCGCAGCCTCTGCTCCTTTTCCCCCACCAAGGCAGCCCAACGAGCAAACCCTAGCCGCCTCCTTTTCTCCCCATCTTGCCGCCGCCGCGCCTTCTGCTGTTCCCTTCCACGAAAGACTCGACCAAGGCGAGGCCATGGACAGGGACGCGACGAGCTCGACACCCGACTGAACCCTGCTGTCCCGGCGTTCGCGCCGCGCCAGGAGAGGTGCGCCATTCTTCTTCACCTGTTGTTCAAGGCGAGGAGTCTGATGGCCTGTAGCTGCTCAAGATCATCAACCTCGCCCTGCGCGTGCCAGGGCCACCTCGCGAGTCTCCTACATTTTCATGACGCCAGACGCCCTGGTCTTCCTCAAACCCCGTCTTTTCGTCAGTAGACTCAGGGTGAGCACCTCATCAAACTCCCCTCTTCCTGATGCATCATCGTGTCTAGTTCTGCCAGCTTGTGGTCATTGTCGGCGTCTTGTCTCTGCCAGTACCGCGTGCGCATCGACCCCGGCGTGAATACCCCTTCATCTTGTTTACCTGTCAGTCTACAGTTTTTCAATTCAGTTCTTTTCAGCTAGCTATTTTTACATCCAGGAATCGATCCAGCAGCTTGTGTGGGTGCTTGCTTACGTGAACTAGTTCCAAACTGTTGGTTCTACAAAGCTAGCTAGCTCACGCCTCGAATCCATCCACCTGCTAGCTTGCTTGCTTCAGCTAGCTCGTTGGGCATGGTTCAGAATTCAATCAATCGATCAGTTGGCTTGCCTGTTTCTTTTACTAGCTGATGATCTCCGGTTTTGTTAAACATTTTTGCGCAACCCCTTTATTCCAAAAACCGAAGCAGTATCCTTCCTCTGCTACGCTCCAGCAGTCCAAGTTTGAATCTTTTACTCACAAATAGCACCCTACTTTGTCTTTGCTCGTCAGTGCACGTTGTCTGAAGCTCCAAAGTTTCAGATCAGTACAGCATCGCTAGTCCTTGTCATCAGTTACCCCAAGTGTTTTGTCCATCAGTAATGTCCATCATTCCATCATTCGGTACAGCTTGTTAGTCAAAATAGTACCTCAAGTTTCAGGTTTCAGTTCAAGTTGCAGTCAAAAACACCAACTTCCCTGTTATGTTCAGTTCAATTAAACCTGCCTTTTTTTAACTAAACATGTTTAAGCAAATAATTTAAGATTTGAAACCAAAAAAGTGAGGAATTTGGATATGACATCTGGTCTATGTTTTAACAAAGTAAAATCGGACCCACTAATTAAATGTTTTCACAAATAACTAAATCTTGTTTAATTCATTTTTTATCTGTAACTCAGAATAAAAAGTATTTTATATGAAAACTGTTCAAAAAATCTTATCTTATATTTACTAATTGGAGGCACCATTGAAGCCTCCACGTTAATCCTAGAAACTAAAAAGTTTAGTCCGTTCGATTATTATTTAATAATCGATTTGGAACCGTTAGATGATATAGCATACGCGCGAGTCGTCCACTCCTAGGTATCTCCGGCTTCGCAGTCTGAATCTGACGTGGAATAGCATAACGCGAGTTGTGCAGTCCTAGGTCTCTCCGGCTTTGCTTCCTCAACCTGGCAGGAACGGGTCCAATCTGCAAGCCATGCGAGACTCCATACCTGCATCCAGTTGATAAGTTGATTCTATGACCTCGGAGTTTGCTCTCGCGCAGCCATCCGCCGTAGCGCTCTCTAATCGCCGTAGCACTGGCCAGGTGCGCTGCTATTTCTCATTAGGTCCATGTACTCCTTTGATCCGGAAAAGGTCTGTGAGTCCTTTGATTTGGAAAATCTTGCAGCATCGGTAATCCTGCTTTTAAGGGCTCTTTCTGGATAATGATTTGATGTAAAATCAGAGTATCATTCTCCCTGCTATATATGAGCTATATATGAGCTCACACTATTAATTTATTTGGAATCCTGTCTATACAGAGCTTTATTTTGTCAGTATTCAATAGCGTTATAGATGCTGAGTTGCACGATCCAATTACTGTTGTGCAGAGTTATGCTTGCTCTGCTGATTACCCACACGTAGTTTATCTGATTGTGGTTGTATATAAGATATATTGATCACCAATTTTATATATCGTTCTGAACTCTGACAAGATATACACATCTAGCCTGCAGTATGTATGGTTAAGTTGTGTGTGAGGCACGTGCAGAATGATACTCTCTCCGTTTTAAAATATAAGATGTTTTAGGTTTGTGAAACAAATGTATGTAGACATCTTTTAGTGTGTATATTCAAATGAACCTACACACTAAAAAATGCCTAAATACATTTGCTTCATAAAGCTAAAACATGTTATATTTTAGAACGGAGGGAGTACATTTTATACTAATCAACCTTACACTATGAATCGCCAAGCGCTGTGCTCATCGAGTACAACATTTGTCATTTAGTAAAATTTATGTATAAATAATACTACCAGAATGTATCAAATAAATTTTTTTTATGGTGCCTTATTTGTGACAATGAAGTTTATTTTCTATCTTCTATCTTGGAGAAATTAAGGTACGGAAAAGACAAGCCAGCAGAGGAACTCGACAATGAATAACAAAATCATAGTAAGTACCAGTTGTCCAGTTCAACCTAATACATGATCTGTTAACCTTTTATATTAAGTAGTACTTGCAAGTATTGTTGTCTAGATAGATTCTTCATATACCTTATCAGTTCATGAAAGTAACAACTCCTTCGTCAATGAAGACACCAGTATGCTGATATATAAATATATTTAAGCTGAGTAATTCTCTATGACATTATGACGATGGATTATACACAAGCAAATTACCTCATTCCGTTATTATGTAGCTTGCTTAATATTATCGATCTGAGCACTCTTCATAAAAGTTGCTTTATTTTTTTGCCTTAATTTGTTTCGTGACAAGACAGAAGCACCCTGCTGCATGCTTATATTTAAACAAAGTAATGAACCTACACACTAAAAAATGCCTAAATACATTTGCTTCATAAAGCTAAAACATGTTATATTTTAGAACGGAGGGAGTACATTTTATACTAATCAACCTTACACTATGAATCGCCGAGCGCTGTGCTCATCGAGTACAACATTTGTCATTTAGTAAAATTTATGTATAAATAATACTACCAGTATGTATCAAATAAACAATTTTTTATGGTGCCTTATTTGTGACAATGAAGTTTATTTTCTATCATCTATCTTGGAGAAATTAAGGTACGGAAAAGACAAGCCAGCAGAGGAACTCGACAATGAATAACAAAATCATAGTAAGTACCAGTTGTCCAGTTCAACCTAATACATGATCTGTTAACCTTTTATATTAAGTAGTACTTGCAAGTATTGTTGTCTAGATAGATTCTTCATATACCTTATCAGTTCATGAAAGTAACAACTCCTTCGTCAATGAAGACACCAGTATGCTGATATATAAATATATTTAAGCTGAGTAATTCTCTATGACATTATGACGATGGATTATACACAAGCAAATTACCTCATTCCGTTATTATGTAGCTTGCTTAATATTATTGATCTGAGCACTCTTCATAAAAGTTGCTTTATTTTTTTGCCTTAATTTGTTTCGTGACAAGACAGAAGCACCCTACTGCATGCTTATATTTAAACAAAGTA